>CM070038.1:49903352-49914025 GCA_036250615.1 Ptychadena robeensis
CGGCACACATCGGAGTAGGTCGGTCTGACCTACTCAGTATGTGTATGCCCAGCATTAGTCTTCTTGCATACAGATCAGAGACACAGAGCAAAACAGGACTTAATGGGTTGCAGGTAAAAAAAAAATAGAATTTGGTAATTTAATGGTTACCCATGCATAGGAAAAACAGTGCAATGGAGATATAGAGTGCAAATGAAAATCCAATAGATTACCACACAAGGTAATAATAAAAAAAAATAAGTAAATAAAGTTTTTTTTACAATTAAATTAGACCTAGTAATCTTACCAACTTACATGAATAAATACATGTTACAACATATATTACAATTTGCAGCAATATTATAGTTTAATAAAGGGTGAAAAGAAGTCTTTGATATCCAGTCAAGTGATGATGAAGAGCCTCTTCAGGCCTGCCTTAAGCAGCCCATACACGGGTCAGATTTTCAATCAATCGACTTAAAACGATCAATTTTTTAGTCGATTGATTGAGAACTGAGTTTTGCCCACCTGGTTAAATCGACTTAATCCGATCAAAATAGAGTGAAAATTCAGTGGTTTTTTGATCGGACTGGATGGTAAATTTTGATCGGTCGATTGAAAATTGGTTCGGTATTTTGAGAACCAAGTGTGGTCAACCAATTTTTGATCGATTTTTTTTCTACCTATTCTACCTCACTTCTGATTGAAATTTCAATCAGACTATTTTGGATCGATAGTTTTGTGGATTGAAAAAAAAATCGATCAAAAATCTTGTACAACATATGGGGCATGATACAATCGACATAAAATTTTATACCAACTTAAAAATTTATCGTTTTAAGTTGATTGATTGAAAATCTGACCCGTGTATGGCCTGCTTTAGAGAAACATTCTCAGGAGAATGAGGTCATCTGAGTCTGTTTCAGACATAAGAAAAGTGTCATCTCAGCCTTGCCTCTGTTAAGGTTCACTCACTTGGACTGTTAAAAAGAACTTTGTGTTATGCCCCCCATACATACACAGATTTTAGCATCCGACAGACTAAAAACTATCAATTTTTTTCAATCGTACAATTGGAGATTGATTGATGGAAAATAGAATATACTCCACATGGAATAACCAATTTTTGATAGATTTTTTGATAGATTATTTTTGAATCGTAATTTGTACTCAATTTGTACTCAACCAATCAAAATTTTCCGACATGTCCGATCATGTTTTGATCGATTTTTTTCACAATTACGATCAAATTTAATTGATCGGACCATGTGGGCATGCACCAATTTTCAGTCGACCAATCTAAAAATTGATCGTTTTTAATCTGTCGGCCGCTAATATCTGTGCATGTATGGGGGCCATAAAGAAAAAGATTAGGGGGCAACAGATTTATTGTATAAGGAAGCTTAACTTAACCTATTATATTAACACAAGTTGTGTTTTCCAGGTCACATCACAATATTGTCACCCTTTATCATACACTCACACATAGTTCATTTATTTTAAGTATATCCTTTTGAGTTTTTTGGGGGTGTGGGTGCCACAAATGACCCTCGTCAAGGAGGGACAGGCAGAAGGGAGGTGTCTCCCACGTTCGCACGACTTCGGGTGATACGATCTGCAGTGGATTATGTTTAAATAGGCACAGGGGGCCCAACCAGGGAGAAGGTCTGGGATCCCGGTGTGGGGACCTTTTCCTCCCATCGGCCAGTGGGTGAATGGCGTCTATGCCACCAGATGGTATACTTGGAGGTAAGCACTTGAAGTTTATTCAGTAACAGGGGGTCAAATGATTGGTTTACCCACAGGGTGTCCCCCCCCCCCCCCCCCCCCCCCCGGGTTGGTATGTGTTGATGGGACAGAGTAGTAACCCTTTGGGAACTAAGATATGTCCTTAAGTCCTCTATTTGAACAGTTAATCATCTGGATGTCACCCTCACTGATATATAATACTTGAAACACACTATCTCCCTACATGGCCAGGTGGCAACTAAGCATCAGATTTCCTAGGTTGGAATGTGGAGAACAGTTTAAGCTACATCTATAATTTTCCTTACTATTTGTTACCCTTTACACTTATAGTATTTGTCCACTTCCGAGGGTTTCATGTGATATGATAGAGGGTCGCTATACAGGTATCAAGGTTATCTTGACACTAGGAGAACAGTTCCGGATCTTCGGTAAGTACTCTGGGAACACTTTATCTTTTCCTCTTCCATGGGAGGGTAACCTAGTGGAACCCCTTTATAATGATAGCATTGTTAATAATGTAATTGCTAATCTATATGTTATCCATGTTTATTAAGACAATTATCCTTTGGATTATTTTCTGTGTACCAGTACTTCAAGGTATGTTGTGTATATGAGCATTTTAAGTTGGGCCGCTATCCCCTCCTGAGGAGGCCAAACAACAGGGGCCAGGGAGGTTTAGGGGTGCGTGTTGGGGGACAATGAGACCAAGTCTTGGTAAAGTCCTCTTGTCTATATCATGTACAATAAAGTGTTGATTTTTATGCCTATTTCATGTGGTGGTTCTTAGTGGATTGATTCCTGCCCTGCTAAGTCCCCTGAGGCTGGCCACCTCTAGTACTTTAGCCCATGTGGGTTAAACTCCTTTTTTTGTATACATAAACACAAATTTGGCAATGCAAATTACATAATGATCTGTTATTTAACATATCCTCATCTCTAAGCCACAGAAAATTAAGAGGCAAACAACTATAAATGTGTGAGTATGCCTACAACAGATTGCAACCCCCAGACCTAAATATGTTACAAAGAAGTAAAAATTACATATAAATTGCAATATAGGTAAAGTTATCCTATCTATGTCAAGCTGTAACTAGGCTGGATGAAGTTGAAACACACTTTTCTGACCCGGAGGGCACATTAAATGCTCAGTAACATGATTCTTCTGCTACTTAACAACAACTTGCAGATTTGAAGGCCAAACTTGATGACCTTGAAAGCAGGTTGTGCCATTATAATCTGCCCATATTTGGATTACCAGCAACCTCATGATATTCTTTAGGTCAAGGTGCTACAATTTACCTTCTGAAATTCTGAAAATACAAAGCTAAGCCCACACCGATCTTATTTATCTACTGATAGCTACCAGACCAAAGCCAAGATCTCTGACAGTCCAGCCCCATAGGATACACTTATCATGGCAGAAACTTGCAATAGGACATCCTGGTGGCAGCCCGCTGACAAACAGCATGGGTGTGGATGTTTATCACATTTCACTGAAAACGTATCTCCTGCCATATATTAGTCTATAACCAGGTAAACAAATCCTAAGCTGTATGATCTCCGGGAACTAAGCTGCAATAAAAATCCATCAATATTGTGGGTTAACCCATTCGCAGGGCAAAGCCTCTAGTGTATTATGGCCAAGTGCGCTAGGCTCTTTACTCAGTGATCAGACTGCGTTATTCGGAAGAGAGTTAAATCTCTTCTCTCCGTCTATGGGGTCAATAAACGATGCTCCCTGAAGGATTGGAAGTCATAGGGAGAGGATGGGAGAGAAGCAAGCAGAGGAGGGTGTTGTGGGGGGATGGTTTGCTTAAGGGAAATCAAATCCATGCTGCGATAATAGAGGAGATTAGGGATAGGCTGCAGAGAATAGGCAAAATGCAGAGCTTTGACTGGTGTGTGTGCCTGAGGGGGAGGGGGGGGGGGCTGGGATACTCATATAGTGATAAAACAATGGCAAGATAGACAGAATAAAGATGGGGATGGGGAACGAAAGACAGCTCTGCATGTGATCCAGAGAAATTACACAAGAGAGACGCTGGTGGTGGGAGACGTAATAAAAAAAAATGTCCTTTGGGAAAAAAAAACATTAAACATTTTCAGACAAAAAATGCAATCTGCAACCAATTTATAAAGCCTACTGGGAGTGTATACTCCTCTGCTTGCTGCTGGTGATTTTAAGGCTGCGATCAACACTATGTTTTTCTGCGCGGTGACCACGTTTGGGGGCAGCACGGCAGCAAAGAATTAACAACGTCCGGCCAGGCTTTAAATAACAAAAAAACCTGCGGACGCACCAGAAACACATACTACGCCCATTGGGGGCGTCCTGTTTCTCCATGGTCGCAATAAATTTCTATATGCCTATATAGTGACCTACACCTGCAGAATCCAGGGAGTGTCTCCAGGGAGGGATCTGCCCCCAAAAACCTGCTCTGTGGGGAAGGGTCTGATTGAATAGGAGCAGCTGGTCACACTGTCCACTCAGAGACCTGCTACCCTTCACAGTCTAGTCCAGCATGCGGGCACCCCGGGAGCGTAATAGCAAGCAACTCTAGCTTAAACCCCAGTTACGTGGAGCCGCTGCTGGGGTTACCCACCAACCTGCCATATTCACTCTTGGGACAAGCAAGTACTGGCCTGTGTTAGCCCTAGTTTCCCTGGCCTCATCTAGGCAGTGTGGGTTCCCTAGATTAATTGGGTTCACCTTAATTCTGTATTCCACTTTACTCCATTGGGTGTTACAAGTTATGCTGTTTTTCTGCGAGACCCTGTTCAGCCTCATTTGAAATAAAGTTTGTTGATGAATAAGCAGCCTCTTGTCAGTTGATTCCTAAACCTTTAAATCTATTTTTGCTATTGAGGAATACATGTTCAACATTAAGCTCTATAAAGCCTGATAAAATTATCTGGATTAGCTACATTGCTTGTAATATTCAGGCCACATGGCTTGTCTTAGAGAAAAACAAGACGCTTAGTAAAAACTGAAGAATTACTTCCCATCCCAGTCTTCGAGCATCTAACACGTCTAAAATATCCTTAATCAGGGAGCGCAGAATTAAATATGATGTTTATGTGTCGGAGAATCAACATCTCTGCCGAGAGTACAATACTTACTTCTTCCCTGCCAGCAGAATGAGGGCCGGAACGGAAAGATTGGTGAAGACTATCTTCATAAGCTGCCTCATTTCATACACACTGCACTAAGGACAGTTTATCAGACATAACCATGAGGGAAAAAATGATCGCCCATACGTTCAAGCCACTTCTACCGCCATCCAAAGAGCCGACCAGCTGTTTTGCTAAAATATTTAACAGCTAATAAAGAAAGACCCTCCAAGGAGAAGTTCGCAAGCACAGAAACACCTATTTGGGCATTCTGTTAACCGTTTAGTAGCTTGTTCTGCTATATTTCTATGTAGTATATATTGTGCTGAAGATGGTCAATAATAGTAGTCCCCCTACTTCTCTTAGTGCTGGTTTTCTTAAAAATTTTATTCATTATGGGATCAGGATGAGAAACAGTGAACCAGCATTTTAGAAATGAAGACCAACTTCTATATAATCTTTACCAGTAAATGCTGCTCCATCTTTAAAAATATTTCATACTAAAGATAATTATCATAAGGAAGTGGCATCCCACTATCCTGGATAACAGTGAACTGCTCCAAGATAACCACCTGTGTGGTTATCTTGGAGCAGTTCACTGTTATCCAGGATAGTGGGGTGCCACTTCCTTATGATAATTATCCATTCATTTGTGGGATGAGGTAGCTGTCATAGGACATTCATGTGAGGGTGTATCTATTGCATTTATATTTCCTATTAAAGAATTAGATCATGATATCCAAATATTACAAAAAGATATATGGATATTCAACTTTGTGCGGTCATGGGGTCGGTGAAGTAGTAGCACTCCATGGGGGCACCTCAGCAAAACACATCCGTGCTTGGCAGCGTAGAACATTCGCTTCTCCCAGAGTCTTTAGAGACTATTAACAACCTTTACTTAATGTCTTCCGGTGACGGTTTGTCAGGCCTCCAAGTTCTGGTGTATGTTGGCAAAGCAATTATGATGCCATCATTAGTCAAACAGATAAACATAATTAGGCGATGTTTGGACGAGCTTCTCACACAGAAATGACATATTTTTACTGCCCCCCGCCCCCTCGAGAGCATGACACGTGAAGGAGAATGAATATTCCCAAAGAGCCTGAGTTACACTGACAGGACGATCTTTTGCGGGCAGCGACTGCAATGTTTAGCCGCCACGGCTGCCAGACGGAGCTTAGATGGGTTCTGCTGGGGCACAGTGCGCTATTTGTAAGGGAAAAAACAGACATGCAGTGTATGTCATTGGCTCTCACAATATGGCAGGGATTGCTCTACACACTATAGACCAAAGTAGCATCCATAGATCCATTGATCACTAGACTAGGGTAAAGGGCCGAGATCACATATTCATAGAATACATGAACAAAATCCATGACATAAAACAAATTGCATTTTAGGTAGAAGAGATGAGCAGTGCCCTTCCTGCACCTCTCTCATTCTTGTCTAAATCATGTACCCATCCATTCCTAGCAATTTTCTATTCATTATTCCTTAGTGGACATCACTGAAATAATATACACTTCCTACTATCTCACAGCTCATCCTCACAGAGTACATTAAATCAACAACATGACTCATACTCCTTAGAATTCATAAAGAGCATTTTCATTATCTGATTATTTTAACTTGTAATGCTCTTGCTCTCCTGGACTTCAAACAATGAACAAAGCTTAATTTTACAAGCTTGGAGTTACAGTTCTTTAATTGAAGCTTAATGCTTAAAGGCCCAGCAATCAAAAATGATACCTTGATTTGCATAGAAGATCAATTAGCATCAATTACAAATCTGTGTGCCGAAATTCAAAGCTACAAACCAGCCAAATGGATAATAGCCCCGTTGAAATCTGTAAGGTCAATGGCTTTGACCAACAAAACATTAACAATTCTGTTCAGCTAGTTTTGTGGTTTATTATATTGCATATAATATAGCCAGGAATACAGAGGCATCAGTGTGATGTGGTCCAAGATGTTTTTACTGCACACTGTGAGTTTCTCACAGTGCACATTCGAAGCTGCAATTGAAATCTTCCTCATCTCAATTTCTGGCTGAAGAAAATACAGCATCATCTAATCCAGCGATGGCGAACCTATGGCACATGTGCCAGGGGTGGCACTCGGAGCCCTCACTGTGGACACATAAGCTGTCAGCCAAAAGAGAGTGTTTATGCAATGTGTGTGGGTGAGAAGAAAACAGAATGATAAGAGAAGGCATTAGCAGAGCAGGTTAGAAGTTGTAGTTCTACAATATCTAAAAAAGGGTGCAGGGCATGCTCGGTAGTGTAGTTCTTCAGCTACTGGCAGACAGGAATGCTTGAAGTTATAGTTTCTTAGCACAGAAAGTTGGGACTTTATAACTTATAACTGCATTACATTACAAGCTATCATAGATGGAGCACATTTTTTCATAGGGTAACTACACTCTATCCCTGTTTCCTAGTTCTTCTCCTGTGTCACACAAGGATTTTATTGAATTATCCATGAAATGCCAGGCAGCCAGGTCATGAGAACAGAAGGTGGGGGAAAAGAGGCCAGAGATCAGCAGCACAGAGGTACATAAGGGATGAAATGAGGGGAAACCGTACTTGCTGTTGTTTCAATAAATGTTACAGATACAAATCATTAAAGCAAATCATATATGATTTGATATATTTATATTAGAGATAATTACGGGTGGTTTTATGGCATGGCATGCGTTATGGTGCGGACGCGCATGCGGTTTCAGCCGCACCAGTGGAAATTAGAGCGTGTGTGCTTATAAGATTTGTGTGTGTACACGTTTTTGGGTGTGTAATTCAGGCTAAATTGTTATGCCGGCACTTTGAGATGAATAAGTGGGTTTCGGGTTTCAGTTTGGGTACTTGATCTATAAAAACATCACTTTAACTGTTCAAATGATTTACGTTCAAAATGTAACATGTGGGCATTGCCTATGGCAATCAGCACGCACTCCATAGTTTTGGAGAGAAAAAAAAAAAGATTACATGCCCCTATTCTCAGGTTATGTGGAGGAGGAGAGGTAAGGGACTTCCACAGGCGCCATCTGGGTCGCTGATTGGCTTTAACATATGTCTTATCAGGTGAGGTTTATCACCTCTACTCCTCTTCTCACTCAGACAGTTGAGTTCCTATGCCCTTTGCAATAACAGTTAGATTTTGGGGGCCGCAAGTGGAGGACCACAGGGGGCCGCTGAAGAACGCCAAAGGGCCGCATGTGGCCCCCTGGCCACAGGTTGGGCACCTGGGCTTTAGCATGTGTCTATAAAGTAGTAGTATCCATTATCTGAACACACTGACCAACCGCTGGAGAGACTTTACAATCTTGCGTTAACAATATGCCCATGGGCAGCTATTTACAACTGGAAGGAGGGATGAGTCTGTGGGTTCAGAGAATGGGTACTGCTAGTGTATAGGCACATGTTAACGTTTCGGCCTGCACTTTGTGTTTAAGTAAGACCTCCCTCCTAGCAGTGACTTTTGGCTTGGGTGGAGGGAGTAAAACAAATCCTAGACTCCTGGGATGCTAAGCTATTGCTTACAGGATGTTCAGAATTACAAAATCTGATCTAAGACACACAGACTTTTTCCCACTAAATTTTGAGAAAAAAAAATCAGTGTCTTAGGCCATGTCTCCAAAGCCCTGTGTGATCCTGAACAGAGCATCCGCCGGGAAGGTAGTGTGTATGTGCTTCCCCCTACATTCAGCGCAGTGCTTGGTGGGGGTCCCGACTGATCTCACAACAAAGTAGAAACATGCCCTTATAGTCTGAAAGAATTTGGCAGATTATTTTATACATTACGTACATACATTACATACCTCCATTCTGGTAGACTGGAATTATATTTATGGTAAAACATTTCTTTTTTGTCTTTTTGTCTGGCGATCCAAGCATAATACCTACTAACCTACAGGGATTTAGGGCTCTTTAACACTAGTGTGTTCTTAAACTGCACCTCAAAACCTCAGTTAATTGGAAACAGCAATAAAAAAAAGCATGCAGGCGAGCAGGAATGATGCGTGAATGATGCAGAGGTTTCCTGTGGGAAACTCTCATATCTGTGTATCCCACAAGTTGCCGAAAGCAGACGCCAATGCACAGGGTGAGAAAGAGCCTTGGCTCAGTGTACTGTATTAGTACAGGAATAATGAAGGGCATGAACTGTGATTGGACCTTCATACTAACCATGATCAGCAGATTCTATCTGAGGAGATCACCTCAGGAGATAAGACAGCAGAGTGCACAATAAAAATAAGCAAATATGTTTATATATATATATATATATATATATATATATATATATAAAACCTAAATAAGGGGGGCTTGATAGTTTACAAACAATAGGCCTGTGATCACACTAAAATAGATATATAGTAAAAGACTGGAGTTTAAGTGATCTCGTTTATTGGCTAACTGAAGTCATCAGAGAAGCAGGCTTTTGGGATGTCACAGATCCCTTATTCAGGCTAAAACAGAATCCTAAGTATTGCACAGTTACAGAACTTGAGGAAATCATTCTTTCCTGCACAGTGGCAATTTTACACGTTTACGGAGCGCTAAAACAATCCACAACAACAAACAGAAGAGAAGCATGGAATAAATCTTACCAGGGTTGAACATGGAAGTGTGCTTCAACATTGAACACAGCAATTACCAAGCATTGTCTTTCACAATTCCTATTCTTTTGTCCCCTACCTCTTACTGTTCCCAAATAATTTCAACTTTCTTACCTAAAAAATAAGAAAAAAAGACAGGAAAAAAAAGGTTAGACAAGGATATTTTATTTTTAACAAGTTGAAAACATTTTACTAAACGTGGCTAAAGGTACACAAGGCAAAGTAAAGGGCCCATCTAGCCACAATAAATGCCCACAAGAATATTGGGTTGAGTACCAAAAAGGTCAGAGATCTGACCACATATATCTAAAGTTGGCGGTACATGTTGTGATCAGCAACCCAACAGGGATTCTGTGCGATCCTCTTACTTTGGATGGGAATTGCAGTGAAGGTGGAGAGTCCCGCAATTCTCATTTGTTTTGCCGGTGACCACAAACAGCATGCTGACGTCACCACGCTGTGATCGCTGGCAAAACTAACAGGGATCTAAACGTGTATGGATACCTTTACACAAGTCAGCCACTGCTGCAATCTGCACAGCAATTCTACACAACGAAAGTCCTCATATTACATGGTTTTGGTAGAAAAAAAGTTGATTGTACAGACATTGTATGGTAAGATTGTAAGGTGTATGGGGGCCTTTAGATATAGATGTTATAGATTATGTCTATTGCCCTGTGCACTCTCTATATATATTAATGTTTTTGTAAACTTTCTACCTATTTGTTTACAAACAAACAATTTACCCATAAATTACATGAATCAAGGCAATGACACTTTATTCTAGTAGACTCAGGTAACATGAACTGGTTTAAATTTTTCTGCCACTGGATAGCCCTTTTGTAGGAGAAACTGAACAGTAGAGATGGTCAATGAGGTGCCAACATTTTAATATTAGCCAGCAAATGTTATGCAGACTGACACACAGCCAGCCTCATACAATTACTGTGCTTGATTGGCTCAGTTTTAGTCTGCATGCAAATGCTAACATTTTAAGCATCTCAATAACCATCTCTTATGTCTGATGTCAGTTTATGGATGCTGCATACTCTGTGCAATGTGTTTTGAAGCATTTGTGGTGTGGTCATGTGACTCATTAGCCAGGGAGGCAAAACTGAACATGTGCAGATGAGTGGCAACACTGCAGAGGGAAGATCAGGCCTTAAAGCGGACCTACCACCAGGAATCTATGTTTTCATGAATGGCACTAGAAGTG
>CM070038.1:49918707-49930431 GCA_036250615.1 Ptychadena robeensis
GTAGAGGTAGTGTAGTAGAGACCCACAGACTGTCAACTTTTTTGGCTATTCCTACCTATCTAACCTTGAGTTCATCAGAAAACTGGTACACAGTCGATAAAATATTTTTTTCCAAGGTAGGACTGTGTCCAGAGAGATATGAGTGAGCAGTAACCTTGTTTAAACCCCTTTTCAAATAGAACATAATAAAATCACATTTGGCTGGCGGCTACGAATCCCAGGAAGAGTGCACAGCTCTGTTGTCTTGTCAGCTCGACAACATGGCATTACATCTAGGTGCAATTCATTTTTAACATGATTCCCTGACAAAGACTTCTGGAGATTTGAGAGTTAAAAAATAGCACAGTGAAGACAAAGTGAAAAATTTAAGAGAGAGGTACTTGGCAGAGGCATGCTGAAGGCACAAGATGGCATCTGTTTAGTACACAGGCTTGGAACAGCATCTGGTTAGTGGAAGATAAGAAAAACCTGTCTGCATGCCATATGGGGGCTGTCAGGGACCCCTCCTCCTCATTTTACAGCATTAATACATGATAGCTCGTGGCTTTGTAATAAAGACCCAACATGCCAACGCCGATTTATTAAAGCGCATAAGGTCGGTCAAACGATTGCACTCTAGGTTGTTATTTGTAGTATAGAAAATGGAAACTTAACATGGCCTGGAACAGAAACATTAGATCTATTTTAATGGCATAACCTAGCTAGAGTGAAGTCAGCTAGCAGTCAATAATGGTATTGAAACATCTTAAGCTATACAAAGCTATATAAAGCTTGTCTTGCAGCCAAAGCTGGTGGTTGCTTGCTGGTTGACCCACAAAACAATGTTTACAACAGTAAAGCTAGCCACACACAGGTAAATTCCAGTGCAATCAATTTCCGATCAATCACAGCGTGGTTACATCACCATGCTGTGATTGATCGGGGATCAATTGAATGGAAATCAATGTATACCACATGGGCACATCGATTCCCATTCAATGGGGACCTCTGGGACCCGTTCTCCCCAGTTTCTAGCCCATGTGAATCAGAACATGGGCTGGAAAGAAATCCATCAAACCTGCTTCTCCCCGCACAGCAACTTAAGTGTGAGGAGTGCTGACTCCGCCCCCTTCACACTGACAATCGGACTGCTGTGTAGGAAGAAGGCAGGAGCCGGCTGTATTCTTCTTCATGCAAAGTAATGGAGATTCAACAGGGTTTTCCAACATGTTGGAACCCTGTTCAATCGAGTTTCTTCGAGCAGGCTCTATTGATCCTGCTCGAAGAAAAGCACACACAGGTAGGTTTGTAAGCAGATTAGAGTACAATCAATCAATTGATTGATTGTACTTGATTTTTTTTTACAAATCTACCCATGTGTGCCTAGCTTTAGGCACATATAGAATGTTCTTTAAAAAAAAGTACTGTGAGTGACCACAACTCCTCTTCTTTGTATTGCTGAAGAAAAGGTGTGGCCACATGATGGCAAAAAAGGGGATTTTTTTCTTGTTCTGGAAACAATTGGTTACCAAGTCAGTTAATTTTCTGGGAGGGAACACAGTCAACACCATACCCCAGCACTCTAATCAAAACATATCTGGCTAGCTACAGTAATTTTTTAAGGGGCCTTCCATTGATATTTTCTTATGTGTTTGCTGTGTTAGTTAAACAAATTTCCATTTTAGGTGGGTGGGAACTCCCAAAACTATAAGCTGTTTCAAAAATAAAGGCAGAATTGGTCACTAGGAAATATCAGTGCTCAAATTAAGAACATGAAACCCAACAAATGACTTCATGAACTGGCCCAAGAGTCCAGTTGTCTAGATTTTGGTGAAAAGACCCTTTAGGATAATACTATTCTTTCCTATTAGACTGTTATACACTACTCAGGAATCCAATTAATTTTGGCACGTTACATGCACTTGCTAATTCAGCTGGAACACCCCGCACATTCTCCAACAATTCTCCCTTTAACAAAAAATGAAAGAAAAAGACTAATCCCGAGGAGATCAAAGAAGGGCACGGAAATAAAATAAAGATAATTGGAAATGTGAAGAATTGTTGAATTTTATCCAAATGTGGCTTGTTTACTCAAGAAAAACGGCTCTTGGGGTTGCAAGGCACAGACAAATCTGAGGTCACTGCATAGATCCTTTCAAGAGACCTTTTCATCCCATTGTAGAAGTGACACTTAACAGTAAAAAGAGGAACACAAAGCTACTGGCAAACGATAGAATTTTATTTCAGCTGAATAATTTAGGCTGGTCACACATAACAGAATTATTATTTCAAACCCATTCCCACTGGTGTTACATGAAGAAAATGGATGGAGTTAAGATTTTGTTATACATTTTAAAAAGTTTTCATTCAGAAATTGGGTAGAAAAAAGTGCTAGCTTTGAGAAAAAATTTGAAATTGGTAGAACTTATTTGTGAACACAGAATGGAGTTAGATTATGTGAGGTGGCCATTCGTGACCAATTCTCTTAGAAGGTAGTGCCTTTTTTGACTTTTGAACAGGTAAGTAAATAAAAGATCTCTGTAGCAAATCCATTTTCTACATTTTATATTCAGCGTTGGTTAAGCTATATGGCACTCTTTAGCAGAGGCCCTGTATGCCAACAGAAGAGCTTCTTGATGAAATTAATAAATACATTCCTTGTCATATAGGAACTATATTTGGTTAGAGGCAAGGAAAATAATTTTTTTTTCTTGAGAAAATACAGAAAGCGTTGCTGTTATCAGAAGTAAAAAAATAATGAATAGGACAGAAAAACAATGCAATTTCTATTTAAAAAAAAATATTGATTTAATAAAAATCAACTTTATCATTGCAAAATTCATCATTTTCTATCTAATGCATAGTCATGACATTTTACTGTTCAGAATCATATGAAAGATATAAAATTAAGAGGAAGGCCGTTGAGGTAAACGGAAACTGAAAAATAGTTTACTGTAATCGATTAATAGTTGTAGTACTAACTGGGGGGGGGGGGGGGGGGAAGGTTATATTCATAAACTGCATGTAGAGGTGAACAAGTTGTGGCTATTTAACAATCTCATCTGTATTAGTGATAACCAGCATAGGAAATATTTATCTTCACAAGATATTACAAATTTTTCGCCAAATATACGTAATAAATTTGTAATTCAAGAGATCCCATGTCATTATTAACTTCATTGCGCAAATCAGAATTGTACATGAGCATATTGCGAACACAATGCATGCGAATTCTTAACATGCCTATATTCACAATGAAAATGTAAACGTTTGTGCGTACAAATCGATTTAGAGATTCCTTCAAACATGGTTCCTTTAGTGGTAAATGCACTACGTCCAAACATTTGATATTTTCGTCCTTTCAAATATAAATCCCTGTCCTTTTAAAGCCTTGTTTATTTCCCATCTTAGGTATTGCTTTTCTGCTGATCACTGAAAGGTTTTATACCAATTGTATTTTTTCCATCTCTGTGGTCTTCAGACAATGTGACAACACTTCGCACTCCCCCTTTTTGTTATGCTCAGTTGCTGAATGTGCACGCTTGACAGTTACTGTAGCAATGCATTGTACTACGGCATGTCACAACAGAACAATTCCAACAAGGCAGAAAGTGCAAGGCATGTGATACACAGTATGAGACTCACAAAAAAGCCAAAATTATATATTACAAACCACTCCACCCCATGATGCCCTGTCATTTTAGGTATGCATCATCTTGAAGATTTTTCTCTTCACTTCCTGTTTTAGACATAACCTAAAATGTGTAGATCCTTACTTTGACAGCTGTCACTAGAAGGGATGTACCCATTTCCAGTACAAAATGTTGGATCTCCCATCAATTAGTAGGCCAAGTGTCAATGGTAACCAAGACTGACCAAAAAAAATCAAACCAAAATATTAAAACAGTAGTCATCCAAACAGGAGGTGATAATACTTTCCCCTTTACTTCTGCTTTTAACTTTACCTAGAAGGGTAGTTTTTTAAAGGGGATATAAAAATACTATAAATATATGAATATACTACCCCTCCCAACTCTATCACTGGCTGGTAAGAGAAAGCAAGGCACATTTCTGACATCATCTCTCTTCTCTCTCCAATCAGCATAGTTCCTTACGCTCAGGAAATGACAGAGGATGATACCACGTTAAATCCATAATTCATCTGTATTATTCTTTTATTAAACGCTTACCCCTAGCTGTGCTCTTCTCTAGTGATGTGAGGTTTCCAATTCCCTGCTTCCTGTGTCCCTAACACTGCCATGATATTTTTGCTTTTCTCCTGTGTCCAGTGTCTTGCCAATTGGGCAGGCATTAATGTATAGTGCTGCAGTTACATTAACCCATAAGTGAATACAAAGGTACATTCATCTGTGTCATTACATCTTTCTGGAGTTCAGCCTTAAGCATTTAGGAAGAAAGTTGGAAGTATTTCGACAAAGATCTAGAGCTCCTGCAGTCCTGCCATTACTTGCCTGAGCACAGCTGCTGAGCCTGCGGTATAGTGGTAAGCCAAGGACAGTGCCGCTGTAAGGATGACAAGGTCTTGTATTTATAAGTGTCTACCTCCATCATGGAATACAAATCGCAGGTCAGAGTTATAGGGCGCTGCCTTCTTGTACACTTTGTAAGAGATTGATGGTCAAGTTAATGGGTTCATTAACGGTTAATCAGTAATGTTTCCAATTTCAGAAAATGATAGCATATAGTCAAAAGAAGTGTCCAACACATATATATGAAAATATATCTGTTACAACATTTTTCCTTCAAGCTTATAGTTAAAGACCTAGCATCAGATCAATTTCTTTATGGTAGGGTAACATATGTTAAGTAGTGCATAGAACCTCCAGATATTTATTACCTTACAAGGAGAGCACACGATTCTCCCATATAATGCTTGCATTTCTTTTCTTTGCAGAAGGATAGTATCATATAAAGGCTTTGTCCCCACTTTAGCAATCTCCAGCAACTCTAATCACAGGGTGGTGATCGCTAGTGATTTTTATAGCAAACGATCAGAAGCGATCTGGCACTCGATCGTCCCTTTTTTTGGCGGGCGATCGCCCCTGATATCGCGCATATTGAGAATGAATGGGGACTCGTTCAAAAATCGCGTCTCAATTAATTGAGATGTGATTTTTAATCACGTCTATTCATGTCTATGTCTATCAAGCGCTATCGAACGCGATCAGAAATGTAGTGAGCAACGTTTGAGATTGCGGGTCGCACCATGGCCGCACGATCACCAAAGTGGGGACAAGCCCTTAGGCATGAGGAGTCACAATGTGCTGTAGAACTTCTTTGAAACCATGCAAAGCCAAATCATCTCAATTGCCATTTTATTCCATAGTGTCAAGTGGCAAAAAAGGTGTAGGTATAGGGCAGGGCTAGGCAAACTAAGGCCCGGGGGCTGGATCCGGCCCGTTTAGCTTGGGTTTCCCACCCTTTGTTGCCTTGTTGAAATGATGCTACCCTCTGCTTGTTCTCTGCAATTAGTGCACATAATGCCTAGAGGTGTCCAAACGTTGCTGAGGGGAAAGATGCAGTGGTGCGAGCATGACACTGGGTGCATCTTCATGGCGACAAGTGCTGAAAATGAAAAAAAAAGGCAACAATGGTCCTGTCACAGGTTGCCTATTACACATTACATGGTAGTAAAGTCAAAATGAGCAGATCAAACTTCTGCTGTTAGCTGACTACTGATCTCAATGTTGCACAAATATGCCAATATTATACATACATACTGGTAACAGTGGCAATAATATGCCTTTGCAGCTGTCTGCAGATCACACCAATGGAAGAGCGCCGATAAACTTGTCTCTCACTTCAGCTCAGGGATGGCAGAAGCCTATTTCTCACGGCAGTGTATTACCACTCATATAATCACACAGACATATATGTTGTGTTTGTCAGGCTGGGCATTTATAAAGATAGCTTGTCCTCAGTTGTCAGTGATAAATTGCAGAGTATCCTTGTAGCGGAAGCTGCTTGCTGTGATGTACAGGCAGAGGAATGATATACACGGACAGGCCAGAAAACACAGTTCTGGTTAAACCTGTGAGATCCTATCATGAAAATTCACTGACAGGGCATATAAAGAGCTAGGAGAAAAATAGCATCAGACAAAAGTCAAGAATACTTTTCTTTTGTGGCGCAAAGTGTGCTCACATATTTGATTTAGAACCTCAGATCTAGATATCTAGACTAAAAAATTACTAAAGCAGAAGAGAGTGTTTACTTTAAGATGAATTTGGTCTTCATCCACCAATGTCCCAACTGATAAACCTCCCTTTAAGAAAGCCTCAGCAATGAACACCTGGATACCAGGTTATATTGGCCTTAAAACTCTATATCATGCAACAAACTGCTTTAATAGACCTAATGGCTGTTTGTAAATAACAAACAAGTCTACTTTTGATGCATGAGAAATTTTATTTAAAACTCTGTTGCACATAAACTACGTTATAGGACTTGGTGGGCAATGTGTTAATCCCATTTGCGCCAGGCTTCCCTGCTGTCTTCTTGGTCTAGCAGTTTAGCGAAGCAAGGTACCCTAATGAGAATATCACTATTCCAGATTATTAAGCAATGTCCCCGTCCCTCGGATAGAGCACTCAATTCGTTGGCACAGAACACTGCCTTCCGCCAAGAGCCCACAATACAGGCCAATGCCAGCTCTAATGGATCATTTAACTGACTATGCAAATTTTATGCTAATCCCATCTTCTCTCACACTGCATTTACTCGGTGAAGGGGGCAGAACCCTTTTCCTTGTCAAGAAAATATCGTGCAAAGAGAAGGTCTATAATTTCTTTGAACAGCTTTTTTTCCCTACCTGTATCTAACCATTCTAAGGTTTATTTTTAACTTTTTTTTGTCATGATTCTTTGGTGTTGCTGTTTTGGTCCTGACTACTTTGAAATATTTCCCTGGTTGTCATCCAATAACATTATAGATAAAAAACACCCTACTTTAAAAACAATGATCAGGCTAAAGATTAACCTTAGGGATACAGCTTAACAGATACACATTTCTCTGTCTCCGTAGTCCCTACAATTTACAATGTGGATAGGCAGGAGACCTGATTTTACGATAACAGGTTAAAGGTCTTGTTCTACTCTTTCTGGTTATCAGTCAGTAAAAGGAGAAGCACCACACACAGGTCGATTTAGCGTTTGATTCCTGAATTTTTCTATGGATCGGGATTGATTGCCGAGAACATGCATGGTGATCGTTTGCCATCACCATGCTTGTTCTCGGCAATCAGTCCCGCTCCATAGAAAAATTGATCTATAAATTCCTGTTTATCAAAGTATCAGCCAGGGGTTGATTGTCAAAGGTGGTGTGCTGGTCGGCTGACAATTAGTTACGTCACCACACTGTGATCGATTGTTCATTGATCGCAAAGGAATCCACTCGTGTATGGCCAGCTCAACTCTGTCTGTTATCCTTCCTTTAAAAAAGTGGCTCCATGTGTTGTTTCTCTCTCCCCCAGTCTAAGCTCTACTGTACAGAGACTGCAAGTGCCTGACACTGGGTCAAATTTAGATTCACACTTTGCTTTCCTTTAAAAGAGATCACATGTGAGTATGTATTACTTATTGTACATCTGCATTCATTGGTGTCTTTTATATCTGCCTTGGGTTCAGCTTTAAAGGATGACAATCATTCACATAGTCGTTTTCCAGCTACCTGTCAAGGACACTTAGTAAATCTCTTTCTAATCTGCATAATTGTTAATGGAAAAAAAAAGAATACTTGTTTGCCTAGATTAATATGAATTTCAAAGGCAAATTGACAGAGGCTCAAGAAGTCATGGCAAAAGAGACAGATTGATTCATATAAGCAAAAGGAGAAGGTTTAGGGTAAGGTGGTATCTATTTATGAGATGGGTCTCCATGGTAAAATTAATGTATATCCTGAAGTTTATTCTTCAAATGATACAGAATGCTGGCAATTTTCATAGAAATAATTTACTACTAATCAGGGACTCATAGGCTTCTAGGACCCACAGTAGTCATATAGTTTGCTATGTTTCTAGGGCACTGGCCCAATTTGCAGTTAATCATATAATTATTTTATACATTTGTATAACTATCAGTGATATTGTCACAAAACACCTTTTCTGTCCTGTATAGTCCCTACACCATATAAATAAAGGATCCTACCCCGACTTCTAATAAGAACAAGGAAAGTGGGCAACTATCTGGGGAGAGGTGAAGTATGACTACACAGTGCAACAACAGTGTTTCTATGGCAACAACAAAAATTCTTTTTTTGTACATGACTTTCTGTAAACCTTGTCTTTACATTGGTCTGAACACTGTGGGAAGACTCCCATCTGTGGCAGAATATATGATCTTCACGCAACTGTTCTAGTCAACTATATCTTACTGACACTCCTGTTCCTGATAAAAGTTAGTAAAGCTCTTTTTTTATCTTTCTGTATGAAAAATTACAAAAGGTCGGCAACAGCTGTCTACATATTTCTCATTTCATAAAGTCTAATAACCCCTCCCTAAGAAAAAAACCCCAAAAACATATTTATCAAATGTTTTCCAGTCCAAGAATGGATGCAATGCCATTAATAAAAAAGAGCTGGACGTAGTACAACAATAGAACTCAATTACTTACAGGCAGATTAGGTAAGGGGTTGTTAAGATACTCGCACATACAAATTAACAGCCCTATAAAATGCATGAGGATTGACCTTTGCGACACCAGGGCACAGAAATGCTGTAACTCATATGAATGCTTACAGTAAGTAAATAACATGACAGAACAATCAACTTGAACCATCCCAGGAGGTTTCCGGTCTATTAATTATGCAGGATCAATTAATATATACCAATACAATTTGGAAAGCACAGCTGGGACTTCTGAAAGTGCAAGTCAGCTGAGTTATTACAACAGTTTTAAAGGGGAATTCTGGCTTATGATTTCAAACAATAAATAGGTTTTCCTATTAATATATGACTGGTCTGTGAAACTGCACAGACCAGTAACTAATAGGGCCCTTTCACTCTTGCTGCTTTTGCAACTTTATTGGGCTTTTGTAAACACAAGGGACACAAGTATCCATAGGAAATGTGTAACACTGTTCACACTGGCCTAGCGTTGCATTTTTGTGTTACGGCAAGACACAACAAGGGACCTGTGTGAAAATGCAAACTACCTACCAATTGACACATTTCTAGGTAATGCAAATGTGGATGGTGTGAAAGAGCCCTTACTTACCAAAATATTATGCAGTGCTGTAAATAAAAATGTTTTCTAGATAACAGTGAACAGATATGAATGTCTGTCAAGATTTCGATTGATTAAGGTCCCATACATCTACAGATGGGCGCTCGATCAATGAACCATTTGAGCCAAGTGTGGTGACGTCACCACGCTGTGCTGGAGCGCCTGTAGATTGGACGGGAATCAAGGCGCATCACTTTAGGTGCTCGATACTCATCAGATACTAAAAGTATGGCAGTCGAACAGGGATTTACGAACATGTTCGTTCCCTGTTCAACCAACCTATCTTAGAGCCGATTGATCCAATTCGAAGAGAGGGGTGGCCACCTTCAATAGACACTTGATAGATAGCCGCAAACAGGACATCTAGAATTGTTTCTGATAGTTGGCCACTTACAATATGCTCATTTAGATGTAAGCAACAAAACAAAGTGCACACCAAGCATACTTAAACCACAAGTGTAATTTAAGATATAATTTATGAATTATTACTTATTTGTTCTTGTTTTTCAGCCATTCAATATGGGAAAATAGTTCACCAACTTTGGCAAAACTAAATGATACATCAGATTATTCACTAAAGGTATATTAAGAAAATACTTCATTCAGAAACTTCATGCTGTCTGTTTTAGGGGCCAGATTTAGTTGATGCTGTCCATGGTATTGAATCTGTAAAGGGCAACATAAAAACAGTGATATAGCAAAAACTAGATCAAGGAGGAGGTGGCTGGCCTCATGGGATTTTAGTGGTTACAGGAGGGCAAACTTAGTAGTTACTTTGTATAATACAGTTCACTTTTTAGATACATCAAAAACAGAATAAATACACCTACCACGCTTGGTGGTCACAGAATAACAGATTCACATGCACCCCACAACTCATCTGCTCCCCTGTCCATCTACAATAGAAGTAGCTCCCATGCCTAGGCAGAAACATAGTGAGGTTTAATTGACGTCTTGGTTTGGGACCATCTACCAAATAGAGGTATAAGACTGCAGATAGACAGGCCAGGCATGGTCAGAGAAGGAGGAAGGATGTCCTCATCTGGCCATGATTTGGATTCACTTTCACAGCTACGCATTTTCGTGGAAACAGAACCGACAAGTCTTTTTTTTTTGTAAATGCCGTATTTACATTTTTCAAAATACAACCAGAAAATACACCAGGTAAAGAATCCAAAGAATTTCTATTAAAGCCCCCCATACATGTGTCGGATTCCGACCGGATTCTGGGACGATCGATTCCGGGCGCGTGCACGCAAAACGATCGTGCCGGAATCGCGTGCAGCCCACCTTGTCCGATCATTCGCGTCCGATTGATCAGGGGCTCAGAATCGGATCCGACAGAGAACCAACATGTTGGTCTTTCTGATCCGATTCTGCACACATCAGGGGGAGTTGCCATTTCGGAAGTAAGCGATCGGACACGGAATCGTCCAGGAATCCGTGGGACAAGGTGGTATGCAGTGATCGAATACTCTTAATTGGCCGATTGATCGGAGCTCCGATTCCCGCTGAGATCGCCGGAATCGATCGGATCAGTGATCAATCAGCCATGGAATCCGACACGTGTATGGCTAGCTTAACACTGGTACATTAATCCAACCTATAACTTGCAAGAGGAAGAGTTGCAGATTAATATGGAAGGAAAACCACAACAACAAACAAATACAAAACTTAAAAAAAATTCAACAGATGGGGGGGGGGAGCACTTACTTGGTGGGAAGTCATTTATCATTGAGCTTGATGCATTTGGCAATATTCTGCAGAACAAGTCAATCAAATAAAACAACCCAAAGTTTTCCTAAACTGTGAATCACTTTTCTGTAAGGACAGGCTAAGGTTTTCCATATCCTAAATCTCTGTGATTTTGGCAAATTAATGGGTCAATGTAAGAGGCCTGTGCTAATAACACAAGAGAGGGATACAGGCCATGGCTTGGCTATTGTATATTTTCACACAAAAAGTTTTAACTTAAAGAACCGCTTCTCATGATTGCTGCAGGGGAAGCTTAGCTCTCCTATTCTTGCATTGCTTCTTGCAATTGCATAACTGGTCTAGGATATAAGCAAAAGTGATCACACAAAAACTGTCTGTACAAAATAGACAATGAAACACCACTTTTTCTTTCTTCTAAAACAAAACTCTGTTGAAAATATGATTTACATTGGAATGACACTGGCTGTGTGGAGAGGGGAGGGGGGAGGGAGGAAATGGCAGGCAGTGTACCTTGTACACTGCTGCCATTGCCTGTACCACACTGTTAAAAACGGTGCAGTACAGGCTAGGGAGGTTAAAAAAAAAAAATACCCGATATGTGATTTTTCATTATTTCACTATCTATGGCAAAGACATACTGCCAAATAGTAGAAGAGCACATAGAGGGCCTCTCTTTGTTTGTTTTCCAATCAAATACTTGGTCCTGAGTTGGATGGGTGCAAAACATGCTGCTTAACCTCCCTAGCGCACTGCTGAGGTCCAGATTTCTGTACCAAAAGCGCACCA
>CM070038.1:49932479-49942789 GCA_036250615.1 Ptychadena robeensis
AGTAGCAGCTGCAGCGCTGGACGAGGTGCTGCCGTCCCGCACGCTAGGGTGGTTAAATGCAGTGCACTCAGAATTTCCAGATCCAGAACTGGCTGTGCTTTACTAAAAGTATGTCAATATATCAGTAGACTGTATATTCTATGTATGTTCTGATCTGTTCAATAACCATTAATGGTGAATGTAATTACTGGTAGTTCTTAGAAGTATATAAAGGCCATGCTTTTTCCTAGGCATAGTTGTCAGGGAGGGCCAGATTTGGTCTACGCTGTCCATGGTACTGAACCAAGTCTGACTGCTGAGACCACCCCAGCAATCTGACTTTTGTATTTCAGCTGAATATGCAGTTGCTAGTCTATAGTTCAACTTCAAATAATTTTTAATTTAGCAAAAACTATTACCTAAACTTAAAAACAATGTAAACAAACCTGTGAAGGAGGCAATTGATTGGAATGCTTCGGTTGATTGAATGATTTCGGTTTGGTGCCTATAGAATATTGATGCTGACAAAGAAACTACAATGAAAACCTACAATACTTCTAGATCTGAAACTATGCCAAAAAATCTGCTCTGGCGTATTGCAAAGGTAGGGAGTCATTTTACCAATTTTTTTAGCTGGTATATTGTATACTTATACATGCCTTTAAAGTTATATTGAGCTGCTTTAAAACAGTTGCACTTTATTGTTCTGCAACTCTCATGTGGTGTTTGGCACCAATGTTTATAAGTGGGCTATTTTGTGTTATTCATTATCTGCAGTGTAAACTGAAATCCCACTGTTGTCCTTCAAAAAGGCACAATGACACAGTGACCAGCTACTAGTTCCTAAGCCAAGCTGCCACTGCGAAGGGTACAAAAGGCATTTACTAAAGACAGCACTGGCAGTGCCATGCTCCCCGTAAACAGGCCATTCTGCCAAAAATGTCTATACATAGAACAGTACTGGCAGCGCTTTACCAATCCCACTGAGCCCACAGAAACCAACATGAGTTGTGCCAGGTGTATTGTAGACACGTTAAGCAATTAGGGGAGTTGTATGCTCAGAATACCATAACCTCATATTGTAATTTAGCTTTCTCTGCCACATGCCAGGCTTGAGGTGTTGGGAACAGAGATGTGTGACAGAGAGGGAAGATGGAAGGAGGTGCTGGATCTATATGAAGAACAAACACAGCTCTGTAGGATATTCTCCTCCTCTGTGAGCTGTATAAAAGGGAGATATAGTCCGGCAGCAGAGAAAAGCTCCTGAGGGAAGTGCAAAGCAAAAGCACAGCAGTGGTCTGCTTTGTTCTGCTTATCCTGCCACCATCATCCAAAGTGGCTCGCTGTCATCGCCATTTATTTGCCTGTACTATCACCACCAGCCTCTGTGTCTAATCATTATTACTATTAGCATCATCTTCCTTTGCACTGTATCATCCTCTTCACCTTCCTATCATGATGCTATGTTCCTCACCTTCCTGTCATAACTCTTTTTTCTCCTGCATATATATATATCATCACCATACTATGTTATTTACTACGTTATGCCATTGTTACGCCAACAGTGGCGGGCATGGTCGGGCCCCGGCCAGGAAGGCCCTCTGTACTGGTCTAATGGCAGCCCTGTGTCTGGACTCTCCTCTGCTTCTTCCCTGTGTTGTCTTCTCTTCTTTTCATGACTTCCTCCACTCCTTCCCTCCATCTTTTTATCTGCCACTCTCCCATTTTTTCTACTCTCCTTTTCTCTTTATTTTGCGGTCACCTTGATTGCTCATGACATCCTTCTTCTGCTTCTCTGCTCATGTCATCCTCCACTTATCTTTTCCTTTCTTAAATCATTATCATTTGCTACTTCCTCATGTCAAACTCTCCTCTGTTCCTTTCTTTTCTATTACTTAAAACTGCAATCCCACCGTCCAATCCATCATATAATTAAAAATTGCATATACTTGAGTATATATAGTATAATTTAATCTACAAAAACTGGGAAAACCTATTGACTTGAGTATAAGCCTTGGTTGGGAAATGCAGCATCAACTTCTACTGAAAATCTATTTTCTCCAGTAAAAATAAAAAAATGTCCACAAGATGATGCTGCCACCTAAGTTTATTTACATTTCACTAGCCTAGCCAAGCCAAGCTCTGGAATGCCATAGATAAATTATAAAAATATAGATGGAAGATCATCGGATTACCCACAGAGGCTGCCAGCATCTGCAGAGAGACCGCCAAACAATCAGATAGGTAAGTGTGACCTTGACTCTGACCCTGACCCAAGTATTAGCCAAGGGGGGCTTTTGCAGCAATTTTATGGGCTGAAGGACTCGGCTTATACTTGAGCATATGCAGTATTTGAAGGTTTTATTTAGGCTGTACAATTCTATGAAATCATATCTTTGGCACCTGTGGATACAAAAAAATTGTGGCACATTTCCTATCTTTATAGTTCACTCTTTATCCAACAATAAACTTCTGTTGCCCCTTGGCATTCTGCTATCCACCAAGGTGGGCAGAGATAAAAGAGAATACTGGCTATTGCTGTAGCAGCAGGTCTCTCTTTGTTGTACAGATGAAAGTGCTCAGGACCTGAACCTAAAGACATATAAATGACAGCTTTTAATCTCTTTAATGTTGCAGATGTGTTTATTTTTTACATTGTGTTTAAGTTTTTTTTTTTTTTTTAACCTATGCTTTAAGTAATGGCCTTCCAATTCTTTATCACCAGTTCTTCCTCTCCTCACAGGCACCCCTGGGTCCAGGTCTTCATCTGTAAATGGGATCAAAACATCTCGGTGGGGCAGACAATGCTAAAGGCTGCTGGGTTCCTCATTAAGCGCAGCGTTCCATTCTTCACCGGAGACAGATGCTTCTCATTAACGGGTAACATGGCAAAAAAAATGACCTTCTTCTGGCCTTGCTTCAGGCACTCTGACCACAGTGTCCACCACCAGAGACTGTGGGCATCCCATCTCCTAATGAGCCTACCGTTTCCTATAGCTTGTGACACAACACTCTGTATAGCATTTCCCAGACATTTCGGTGCTTATGGATTCAATTAGATTAATGACTCCCCATAAAAACACAGTTATCATGGCTGAAGCCCCTGTCTGTAGTATTGATTAGTAATTCTGCGATCCCCACAATGGACTTCATTTCTAATAACTCTGAAGTTGGGAGACTTTTCAGTCACCCTCTCTCATTGGCTCTTACATGCCTGAAAGAAAAAATTATGCATATGCAATAGATAGGGGATATTTGAATTGCTATTTAAATAGGCAAATCATGGTGCTCTGCCTCCTAATCCAATTAATACTCACCGTGAGTAGTAATCTAATCTGTCTAAACCCAATCCTTCTACCAATTAGATAGAGCCCTTGTGAGAAGATTAAATGACCAGAAAGGTTTAAAGTAAAATAAGATTACATGTCAAGGCTCCATCACCCAATCCCCTATGCCAGTGCAATGCATGTAGTAACAAATAGGTTGGGGAATGGAGTTGCACCTTGAAGCAGGTAACATATTCAATGTCATATAGACAGCAAAAATATTAAAACATTAAGGAGAGTTAGAAATATTGCCTACTATCAAAAATCTAAAGTGCAATTTCAGGCCAATATTGGCTAAATATGTGCAGAAAGTTTATAACTAAAACTTTCTGTATCGCCTCCATATATCTGCAACTAGGTTGAAATAACCCCTTAATTTACCTCTGTGAAAGAATTCTACACACAAGTAAAGAGCAGTCATCGTTGTTCTATGCCCTTGTGTATCTGGCTCTTCCTGCAGAAGGTGTCAAGCTACTACCTTCTTACAACTCCTCTCTCTGCAAAGGCTATGTGTAGAACAGGGATATATTTGACAACATTATTCACTATTCACTACCATATATATTCATATATAAACTTAATTTTTCAGCACACAAAATGTGATAAAAAAAATGAATTCCACTTATATACTCAAAATGGCACCATTTCGCATGTGGATGCAAAGCCCCTGAACATGGCACCATCCCCAGATTTGCTGAAGATGCAGTGAAAGATTATGGGACATTTTTTTTTTTTTTTATAAATGATTGCTCTAGCACATGTAGTTTTTGTATAAATTAGGTTTAAAGTCAAGTTAAAACTGTTTTAGTTGACTTAACTTGAATTTAATTTAAACAAAAACTACATAAGCTAGCAAGAGCAAAAAAAGCTAAAGTTTTAAATTTCTGTGCCTTAGCTACTGCATTTGCCACCCTAGGCTTATACACAAGTCAATCGTTTTTTCCAGAACTTCTGGTAACACTAGGTACCCTTGGCTTCTATTCGTGTCAGCTTTTACTTGCGTATATACAGTACTTTGAAGAACTCTGAAGAAAAAACAAACATTGTGTTTCTAAGCTATCTGAAAGTAGATATGCATTGCTCTATTGAATAGGTAAACAGACAGCTCAGAAGTACCTGAACTATGGAAAAAGAATCTGAGGTCCACCACAAAGGATATTATTCTAGTTGTAAAATTATAGTCTCAGTAAAGCCCCCCATACACATTCCGATTATTCTCCAGACCGATTTTTCATCCGATCCTGTCACCCGATTTTCACCTAAAATGTTATGGTCGGTCAGTCGGCTGGCACGAAAAATCGGAATTCGAATTATCACCGATCCATCAGCCCGACCCTATTTATTAACGGCAGATCGACCAAAAATTTACGGACAGGTCCGAAGCGGTCCCGATCGATTTTTCGGCCGAAATCGGGATCGCTCGGGTACATAATTCCGAATCCGATTAATCTCCCGATCAATAAATTTCCCGATCGATAAATCTCCCGACCACATTGGTCGGTCGGGCAAAATTCGTACGAAAACTCGGAACGTGTATGGGGGGCCTTACATGGGATTTATCAGACAGGAAGAGAAGAAAATATCAAACAATAAAATAGACAAGAGCGAAGAAGGTTTTGTGTTGCCATATATCCTAGTGTTCTGGAGAAAACAATGAAAAGATTTTTAATGGAGCCATGGATAGCAGTACACACCCCAAAATTGTTCTATTACTAGCTATACTTTTAATATTCATTTAAATAAAGCACAACATTGCACTTGTAACATTACTGGGGCATGAAATATAATGGCTTGTTAACTTACTTGTAAACCGTAAACCCAGTTTCTACCAGTAAATATCAGTTAAGCCAACAGATGCCGTATAAGGTAATGGAACTACCCATAATTCCTTTCACGTTTGGCAAGGAGGTACAGAGCTATATTTTACAAACTGAAGCTAGGATAATAAAAATGTATAGTGCTTGCTTCACAAATACTTGTAAAATGCTCACACTGCTATTATGTTATTGAATTATAATGATTTACTAATATACGCTTCAAAATTATATTCCCCCTCATCCCTAGCTGTGACATTCAAAAACAAGCCACATTTTACAGCCTTGTTAGTAACTGGATAAAGGAGTGGTTAAGCTAAAATAAAGAGCTCCTGATTTGATGCATCAATTCCAACATATGTGAATAGAGGAATAGCTGTTTAGGAATACCCTCTCCATTCAAAGATGAAATGACAGTTGACCAATCTGTTCATGTCAGGTAATTTTATCAAGTCTTTAGTCTCAGCAGACACTAGTAAATAGAGATGGTCAGTGAGATGGCAAAATATGACATTGGCATGTAAATACATGCAAATTAAATGCAGACTAAAACTGAGCCAATCAAGCACAGAAGTTGTTGTACTTGATTGGCTCAGTCTGTCTGCATACAATTTGCATGTATTTACATGCTTATGTCGGAAATTCAGCATCTTGTTGACCATCTCTACAAGTGATTTGGCAGCAAGCAGAGTGCATAATTTATACTCCATAGGCATCATACAGTGTGTTTAGATGTTTGTTCAAATGTTGCAAAAACAGACATTATAGCTACTATATTATTGGTATATACTCTAGTACAGTTTTAATTTAACTTCTTATTATATTTTAAGTACCCAGACTAAATGATTATTCTCGTAGAATAACACGATCACCATGCCTAGACAAGGGTCACCTATCCTCTAGATACTACCCTCACCAACTGCCTTTTCTTCCTTCTCTGTATCTAGAAACTTTCATTAGTTAGCATTTGGAGCAGGTCTCCTGTCCTATGACAGGCTCAATAGTCATCGTCTGCTAGACCATAGTACCATTATGAGTGACAAGGGCACATGCCCCCTCATTTCTGAAGCGGTATTCTTATCTGTACATGGGTGGCAATGGAGGACATGTAACTTGTGTAAAGAGAGTCAAGGGATGCCCTTTGTAGACACAGTGTCATTTTCTGGATGATGGCAAAGAACTTCTTTCCCTGGAAACCCCCTCACCTGCTCCCTCTTTCATTATACTGGAAAATATATAGCATAATATTTCTAAAGATATTGTTAATTGTTTTTTTTTTAAGAAAGATGCCAAACTATCCCTTCAAGCAGCTACTACAGACTTCTGTTATTGCAACACCCCCTTCCCAGAACTCCGGTTACCCGTTCCAACTTGCTCCCTGTCATAAATATTATGAGATTTAAATCCCTTTAATCTTATCGCAGCCTAAGCATGTCCAATCAATTAAATCCTATTATAAATTCTAATTACACCCCATAGAAGCGTGGATAGCAGAGAGGAATTAGCTTGCACACAATCGCATGCCACGAAGACTTATTTCTTCCATTCATTGTCGTAAAAAGCCAGCACTATATGCAATGCCACTGACACACAGGGGCTCCCTGACCTCTCTGGCACTCTACAATCTGTATTCATTTAATTGGGGGATAAAAGGCCTTCGTTCTGTCTTGTAAAACTATTGTTCTTAAGCCAGGAAATTGCATGTCCAACAACCATGCTTGAAATTACTACAGCTTATATACATGCTGGTCTTTCAGTAAAAGGAAATCTGTCTTTTTTCAAATTAAACTGTCAGTTAATGTGCCACCATTCAGGGCACCATGTTTAAATAGTGTGGACTGTAGCCTGCTAAACTTTCATATACATACTGTATCTTATAGCCATAGCTGGAAATTTTATAATACAAAGTATGTAGCAAAGAACAAATCCCTTCTTTATACACTAGTCACATGGACCATAAGGAATATGGGGGAAAATCCACCTAAATGTTATTGTTCTTTTATAGCACCACATTTGATCTGGAATTTCAAAATGATAAAAAAAAGGAAATCATTTAGTAGTTGTACAAAATATTAAGCGTTGGGACTCCAAAGGGGTGCTCTCAAAACATCATTCCACATGATTGGTATCATTTTAGGGCTCCTGCACATATTTTTTTGCACCACACAGTCCAAAGAAAAAGGGTCACCCTCGCAGGGGTTAATAGCAGTCCACAAAACATTCAAAGGAAAATGCAAAGCCTCCTGTCTTTCAAACATTTAACATAAATGATAGTCCTTGGCTCTGCTTCTCAGCCCCAACACACACCCTGTGAACTCCCCCTGTATCCACTGCTCTAGCAGCCACAGGCCTGGGCCCTACACACCTTGTATGCGTTGCTCCAGCAGCCACAGGCCTGGGCCCTTACACACCCTGTGAACTCCCCCTGTATCCACTGCTCTAGCAGCCACAGGCCTGGTCCCCACACTCCTTGTGTTCCCCCGTCTCGCTCAGAAGCCCAGAAACACTGGTCCCTGCACTTTATGAGGAACGCACAGCTACAGCAAGGACAGCACCTTATGGTCCAATTATATCATGACAGACAAACGGTCTGTCAGAATATATAGTAAAAAAGAGCCAATCACAATTGGGATCTACAGATCGTTAAAGTGCCGATACATGTGTAGATAGCTGCTCAAGGGATGACGTCACGCCATGCACATTCTCACCCAATGAAGAATAACAGTGGGTTTAAAAAATTACAAATCCTAGGATATATAAGACAGCTCACCCATTTAACCATGCATTAAGCTTTCTGCCTGGAGTTCAGCCCTAACGCTTACTCTTCCCTAACAAGGTAGTATAATATGATGAATGCATCTAGTAATGCACAACTAGCCGATTATGTTTCTATTATCATTTTTTTATCATCAAATATGTGTGTTGGGATTAACCACATTCAATCTAGTGTTTTGGGAATAAGAGTATTGTCATCCTGTTGCTATGGGAGATTGCAATTTCCCTCCTTAAAAAGCCTATTCAGTTCACACAGCTTCCTGCAGAGAAGATTTTTGCTAAAGGCAAAATCTTTAAGTATTCTTTTATATTTAAATATAAGAAGCCTACCTCACAGGAGACCAGATCCACAGCCGTAATTATTAGAATTCATTAGAGGAGGATCCTATCCAGGGAATTAATCCGATTGCCATTATGGAATCACTAAGGAATATTTCCACCCCCCACTGTGAGAATAAATTGGCAGCTATGGAGAACACATAAGAAAAGATTTAACTTTATCAACTAAAGGAGTTTTTCAGCTTCCTGTAGATCATGTAAAAAGCAAATGGATTTAAACTGGTGTATCACAGCAGCCAATCACAATACATAAGACATTTTCTTTAAATAACAAAAAGGCAAGATTGGCCATTTCTTCTCAAAAAAGGTTTCTGAAATGTTCCATCAAGAACAAGATATGATGTTGGTCTATGCTTCAATTCACACTTAGGGTATGACTCCACTGTGTTGAGGGCTCCGTCAACACCCTCTGCCTGTCTCAAGGCCGTGGAGACAAGCAGTGCAGTAGATGTGTATAGGAATGGGCTACGTCAAGGAATGCACTTAAAGCAGGGGGTGTTGATGGAGCCCATAACACAGTGGAAACATACCCTAAAGGTGGGTTCATACATCAAGATTTTTTATCGGATTTCGTTCGTCCATTTATCGAAGGTTATTTTTTTTAGATTTTTGTACAACCGACGCAAATATCGAAAAAAAAAAAATCGGTGGAACCACGAATGAAAAATCTTTCAGATTTTTTTTTTAGGAAGTGATGTATTCTGTGGATGTATACTGTGGATGTTTACTGTGATGTATACTGCAGCATACTGTACACACACACACCTGTATATTCACTGCAGCATACTGTACACACACACACACCTGTATATTCACTGCAGCATACTGTACACACACACACCTGTATATTCACTGTGTATTCAAACTCATACATACATATCGCTATTAACAATGAACATTTAATAGTGAAATATATATATTTTTGAAACACCCTATACCACAGCTATAGACAGCACGTTGTTATGTTCATCCACAATGTAATTGTTTCGTTCAGAAAGTTCTACTTGGAAATAAAATATAAACAACATCATAGATGAATCAAAATCATACATTGTAAAAATCCCAACATTCATTGCGCAGGAAATACGTCATGCTACTGGTTAAATATCGAGTCAAAAAATATCGAGTGAAATAAGGAGCGTTCTTTTTTACACGAAAAATAAACGACAGATGAAAGTTTACCGACATGTTCGATAACCTTGTGGACGATTTTTGGTCCAATATCGAACAAAAAAAATCCATGGGAACAAATGGCCGTTCTAGATTTTTGTACAACGAACCAAAAAATCGTTCGTCGTTCATCTGTTAGATGAAAAAATCTTGACGTGTAAACCTACCTTTAGGGTTCCAATATGCAATACAAACATGTAGTAACACACCAACAAATCACATTTCAGTTAGGTTAGATTAGTGGAAGACAATCTCGGGGTTGTGAGGGGAAATCAAAGGCTACAGCATCAATTATGTACTAATCAATCCTGTCGTATATAGGAACGGTGTATATAGTGTACTTTTTTCTAAGTACATAACAACCAAAGAAATAATACTTACCTCTGTGGTTTCACCCGTATAGACCTTCAAAATACTTGCCAAGCCCTCTTATGGTGGCTGCCTGGTGGAGCATCTCTAGAGATTTCAAGGTAGCCACTTCAACATGAGCTGTCCCTTAAGGAGCATCCCTCTGCTGCGTTTGTACAGTCATTGAATCACAGAACATAATGACTACATATGTCCATGGGATATGAGGTTCCATGAACAGATGCTCGTTGTGGTGGCTACCTAGAAAGCTCAAGAAATGCTGCACCAGATCCGAAAAAAGACTCTGTGCAGAATTTGAAGACAGTATTATTATTTTTTTTATTAGGTATTTATAGTTTACCTTATGGAAATTATGGTTTTTTTCTGCTGTTTAAATTGTAAGTAGAGTATTTCAGCAACATTCATCTGACATTGGTCCCAAACATGTCCATTCACGGACGGGTGTACTAAAGCTACAGCTGACCTTATTCTGACATGATATTCCTACAGGGAGTGCAGAATTATTAGGCAAGTGGTATTTTTGAGGAATAATTTTATT
>CM070038.1:49945522-49964560 GCA_036250615.1 Ptychadena robeensis
CAATGTTTGTGCAATGTAAAAAGATAGGGGGTGGGTCGAACTCGCCATATGTTCGCAAACGCGTGGCGAAGGCGAACATGTGATGTTCGCCGCGAATAGTTCGCCGGCGAACAGTTCGGGCCATCACTATTCCTGAGCACTGATTAAAGTAGTACGTAACTGAAAACATGAAAGAGCTCCCTTTAAAACTCCATACGCCAGGCAATGCTTCCGGCGCTTTGAAAGTACTGAACGGGTAAAAATATGCTAGCTTATATTGTTTATACCAGGGCTACATTAAAGATTAGCCCAAACCAGGGAACAGTGCAGTTTCTAGCTCTTTGGGGGCCATATACAAGACTGCATCTCAGCCCCCCCCCCCCCCCCCCCCCCCCCCCCCAACAGAGAGAAGAGAGGACACATTGCATCACACACTCCCCCTCCCTGGCAGAGGGAGGAGAGGGCACATTGCATGGCACCCAAACACACACCCCAAAGCCCCCCTACCCACAGAAGGAAGAGAGGATGATAGCAGACCTGTGAACCTTACCGTTTTGGCCGGGAAAGTCAGGTTTTTATGTGGCTTTCCCAGTCAAATCCCGATTTCAAGAAATCTTGGATTTTTCCCAGATCCTTGAAATCGAGCTGATCTAGCAGGGAGAGGGCAATCGTGAATTGACTCATGCATGGGGGGCTTATGGGCAGAGCTTGCGGGCCCCAAGTGGTCCCTGAGGCCCTATATATTCTGTTTAGTGCAAGAAACGGCCTTGCCAGGGAGTGCTGTAAAGTAGGGCCTGTTGTAAACTTTCAAAGGATCTACTTTTCTATTTGTAACAAACAATATTGATTGCCATTTTACTCCTTCAGGAACAAACAACAAATAAAGATAATGCAGTTAATATAAACATTAGGAACAGTGGCCATTAGCAAATCACTGCCAACTGCCAAAAGAAATTGTAATTTTCTGGATTCAATGAAAATAAATAATTTATTGATAATTGAATTCACAAAGAGCCCCACTTAACAATCCTCATTATCTATTGAAAAGAAGTTAGCTTTCTGGGCTTTGCCTGTAAGTCAATCCCAGCAAGTATGAAGGTTAGGAGTTCTGATTCGCAGGTTACATGTTTGTTCTAGGTCAGTGATTCAACATAGTGTAGCAAGTATAGAGAAGTCACTTGTTCTACAATGAAATACAAGGCATTACATTTAAGTAAAATACCAGGAGCTTTTACATCAAAGTCTTGAATTAGTGCTTTGGTGTAATAGATGACATCAGTCACCAATAATGAGCCAAGCGTGGAGGCCTAATGCTGCTCAGTAACAAAGACAGCGGAAAATTGTCTGGAACATATATATACAGTAGATATAGTCTTGGTTGCAGTTCTACTTTAACAGCACAATCAGATAATGAATGCTAAGGGTAAACATTAGTATGGCAATGGTTTTATTGCCAAAGTGGATGTATAATGCCAAACTATATTGGTCATATAGCTTGAAGCCATTGAAACAAGTAAGCTTCTGCACATTGGAAAATGGCGCTTGTGCCCTTGGACCCTATAGTGGCCCAATTACTTTGTTTTAGTTATTGGAGGGGTGAGTTTGTAGTGACCAGTAATGGCAATAAAATACCTAATGGTTTAATGCTGTGCATTATTGTGAAATGCTGTGTATATACCTTTAAATTGTCTTTGCATTCCTCTGTAGCAGGTGCAGGGGTTTGATGGGATTAATGGCTCTCAGTTTCCCACTGTTTTGTCTTCCCTTACTTTGTAACTTTTGCAAACCGCCTAGAGACAAGCTACTCCCCTGCTTCAGGCAGAGGGGTTAAATATTCCTCCCTAGGCCCTCTTAAGCAGGGTACAGACGGCTCGATATTCTCTAAGCAAAGCATCGGGCATCGCCGTAATTACAGTCATGTCCGATAAAGCTGTTTTCAAGAGGGATCATTTTGCCCTGCTCAAAAACAGCGGTGGGCGCAGATTATATGGGCCAGATAGATGGCCGTGAGCGCGCACGGCGCTCGAAACGGCCATCGATTTGACTCATATCCCCTCGTCTGTACCCTGCTTAAGTCAGAGTTAGCTCCTCAACCAAGTTGTTTGAACCAGTGTTGTCTCTCCACTCTGGAGCACTGGGCTCCCATCTTTCCTGGGTTCTCCCGTGGGCGGTCCCTCTGCAAGTGTCCAGGATCCAAGGTAACTGAAAGGGTCTTCCCATGGACCAGGACCACCTTCCTTCAAGTGTGCCCAAGCAGATGAATGCGGTAGGTGTTCTTCTCCCCCTCATATGGCCCGCTTCCTGTTGTCCTGACCGCTGGACTGTATTCCTGACTCCCTCCCACTGAGAAGAGAAAGCCATCAGTCATCCTGCAGCTGGTAGTGCATTTGGAACTGTAGCCCCTGAAGTTGTGTGCCCCATTCCCGGTCCCGGTCGTGAAGCCTTGTACATACCCCCCTACCAGCTGCCTGACTACTTTCTTGGTGTGTGAGAGCCTGAAGACAGTTTTTTCCGAGCATCACAAAGAACCTGATCGTGTAAGAGTAAGAAATGCCCTCCACCACACAACAAGTTCACAGAAGTGTTTTGCTTCCACAATATCCAAATCACAGATAGAGTAGGTCCTTGTCTAATTTTACCTTACTGCAGTCAGGATCAGGGGCAAGGGGCCATATCTTTCTGTCTGGATCTTGTATTTAAAGTGACAATCTATTTAGCGGTTTGTCTTAATTCCAGCTTTAATATTGCATGAGATGCTCCGATAAACGGGCGCTAATTCTGCACTCATGAAAACAATGCCCAAGTGGTTTCCTAGCCATTGGACTTGGAGCTTTAATGAACAGAACATTTGGGGTTAAACTCCTAGGAACAGTGTGTGGTTTCTGGGTGTGGAGAATGTGATGGACTCAAATGGCTTGGCGATAAATTGTCAATTAAGCGGGTTGTTTGCCTTTTGCTGCTCATTCCAGTTCTGTACACTGCTGCTTGCAACGCTAATAAAACTTTATACCCGCACAAATCCTACTAAAAATATTTATCCTCCAGCTTTTAATCTTATAGCCTTATTGGATAAACCCCTAATGGCCTTGGTGTGTCACATCCGCAATTAATTATTGTTAATAGCAGAGAATTAATCTCCAGTTGACATCTTATTGCTGGGTAACATGTCATTTCCAAATGGTTATAATATTATTCTACTGCCTCTTTCTACAAACTCCAACTTCAGCTTGCTGGAGGGGAGTGGACTGTTTAAAAGCAACTTGAACTTTTTTCACTTAAGTGTTTAAGAGAAAAAGTCAAAAATGTATAAATGAAGGTGAAACATCAGTTTATAAGAAAACGCTATACTTGAACTCAAGAACACTTTTACAAACAAAAAACGACAGCCAAGCTCCCTTTACATATACCTTCTGTTTGCATATCTGAAGCATGGAAAATAATAAGCTTTCAAAGTATAAGGGTCACATTCCTAAGCTATGCAGGAAAAAGTAAATTTTCACAACTTACAGAAAGCAAGATGGAAGCTCCCATTGGGCAATACATTCTGCAGATATATCCAGCAAGATGGGATGACTCTATAAGCTAGTAACACAATATTACAAAATTGTGGAACATTACAACTTGAGCTCTGTTTCAAATCAACAAAGTTTGGTTTTGGTTAAGCCAAAATAGTTATATACCTAAAGTAAGTAGACACACGTCCACATTTCTAAGCTCAGATGTTTAGAGTTCACTTCTTACAGTAAGGGAACTGGGGAAGCACTTTTTCTTGTCCAACAATACTGTGCCAAAAGCCAGAACCAATAAGAAAATGGTTTGATTTGCATGAAATAAGGGAACTTGAGTGACCTGCACAAAGCCCTAATCGCCACATTATTGGACACCTTTGGAATTACCCTAACCAATGTTTCTTTGGCTTAATGGGATCCACTTTCCCCAACTACAATCCAAAAACTTCCCAGAATAGTGGATGCTATAATAAATAGGCACCTACTCAATATCAATGTCCATGCTTTTGGAGTAGAACCTTCAACAATTTTATTTAGGTGAGATGGCCCAAAGGGCTAGAAACCTATAACCATATAGTGTATATGGGAACTGTGTTATTGTTTTGTAATGAAATTATGAAATAAAGCTTGCTCCTCACTCCACTCTTTGCCTATGACATCACAGAATCCTTATCCTATCTTGCAGTTAAGCAGTTTATTAAGAGGTAAACATTAATGGATTCAACCTACATAAATCTCTCACCAATATACAGTGGGTACGGAAAGTATTCAGACCCCATTTAATTTTTCACTCTTTCCTATATTGCAGCCATTTGCTAAAATCTTTTAAGTTCTCTTTTCCCCTCATTAATGTACACACAGCACCCAATAATGACAGCAAAACACGGAATTGTAGACATCTTTGCAGATTTATTAAAAAAGAAAAACTGAAATCTTGGCAAAAAAGCAACAAGTTTTTCACACCTATATTTGGGGATCCACTGCCATTCCTCCTTGCAGATCCTCTCAAGTTCTGTCAGGTTGGATGGTAAATGTTGGTGGACAGCCATTTTTAGGTCTCACCAGAGATGCTTAATTTGGTTTAAGTCAGGACTCTGGCTGGGCCATTCAAGAACAGTCAGGGAATTGTTGTCAAGCCACTCCTATATTATTTTAGCTGTGTGCTTAGAGTCATAGTCTTGTTGGAATGTAAACATTTGGCCCAGTCTGAGGTCACGAGCACTCTGGAGAAGGTTTTCGTCCAGGATATCACTGTACTTGACTGCATTCATTTTTCCCTGGAATGCAACCTGCTGAAAAACACCCCACAGCATGATGCTGCCACCACCATGCTTCACTGTTGGGACTGTATTGGACAGGTGATGAGCAGTGCCTGGTTTTCTCCACACATACCGCTTAGAATTAAGGCCAAAAAGTTCATCAGACCATTTCTCACCATCTTGGAGTCCTTCGGATGTTTATTAGCCAATTCCATGCGGGCCTTCATGTGTCTTGAACGGAGGAGAGGCTTCCTTGGGCCACTCTGCCATAAAGCCCTAAGGAGGCCACTGTGTTCTTAGGAACCTTAAGTGCCACAAAAAATTTTTTTTAACCTTGGCCAGATCTGTGCCTTGCTTTTTGAGCTCTTCAGGCAGTTCCGTTGACCTCATGAGTCTCATTTGCTCTGACATGGACTGTGAGCTGTAAGCTATTATATAGGCAGGTGTGTGGCTTTCCTCAACCAGTCCAAAGTCCAAACAGTGTAATTAAACAAAACTGGACTCAAATGAAGGCCTTGAACCTTCTCAAGGGTGAAGACATGGACCGCACCTGAGTGTCACAGCAAAGGGTCTGAGTACTTAGGACCATGTGATATTTCAGGGTTTTTGGTTTTTTTTTAATCTGCAAAAATGTCTACAAATTTGAGTTTTTCTGTCAATATGGGGTGCTGTGAGTACATTAATGAGGAAAAAAAAGAACTTAAAATATTTTAGCAGATGGCTGCAATATAACAAAGATTGAAAAATGTAAGGGGGTGTGAATACTTTCCGTACCCACTGTATGCAGCAACACTGTGCAGTTGTTCTGCAGGTAATACAAGACATGAACGCATGAACACACATGTGCACCATTTGAGAAATAAAGCAATCTTCTGGATCAACAAATCTCAATTCAAAAGTAAAAAAAAAAATAAAGTTGGTAAACTTATTTTCTCCAGCGAACAAAATTGCTTTAGAGAGATTTACAAAGAAGGTATGAGTGATATAAAAATAGAAATCACTTTCCGTTCTCTCTTATTTTGAGGTTTAACAATGTACAATACCAAGTCCCATTTTAGTAGAGGAAAGCCAATGCCATGGTAGTTTGAGATATTTTTCTAGATATAAAGGCAGCTGTGAAGCCCTATATAGCAGAGATATATATTTATTACTGTTCTATTACCTCCCTATGTGGCTCACCTGAGCCCTACATCTGTTCTCATTCCTAAATGACAAACTAGCCAGATGTCCCTGGTTTCAAGGTTCTCATTCAACATAGAGGTTCTGACCTACTGGTGGTAATAGATTGTGGACGGACTTTGTGGAGAAAAAAAAGAATTAAACCCAAAGGGGCGAGGGAACAAATACAGTGCATACCTACCAACTGCCTAACATTTGGAAAGACTATTCCTCAATTGGAACCAGATTCTTTGGTTCTGCTTTCCTGCTCTGCTCTACCTCTTCTTGGTGTAAGAAGTAAACCTGGTAACATGTCCAACAACAATAAAAGCTTCATCCAAGATTAAATAGGAATACAGGAAAAAGAGTGACCAAATACTTTGTGCTAAATGGTGCCCCTTCCTCTTGTGCCAAAAATGTGGAAGATGCAAGCCCAGAAAAGTAGAACTGCAATTCCTTTCCGCTATATGTTCTGAGCAATGGTGCTAGTGCTAGCCTCATGCTCTTAAAAATAAATAAAAACTGGTAGAATACCTTTTTGCTATTATGCAATTTCAAACAGACACATGATTTCCTACCTTCACATGATTTAACATATGGGCCTTTGAAATTTCTTTCCTATGGAACCACCTCAGAGTACCTACCTCCATGGCTGTTCCGTTACTTTACTATGGGTCAAAATGTTTTGCTGCCAACCCTGGGGGAGCCCTGGATCTGGAGAGCATTTTCATTGAAGTCAATGGAGGCATTGGACTTGAGCTACCCCTTGGACAATGGAGAGCAACCTCCAGAAAAACGCCTGAACAAACACCCAAAACATACCTTACAATGTAATAAATGATGGGCTGGACAAATCTGCCCATTAAGAGCGTTGTGTACAATGTATCTCTGTTATTGGTATATGTATTTAGCCGACCATAGACTTTTCGTTTTCCCGGCAGACCGACTCACTACGTCGTGCTGAGAGTTGGCCACACACCTTTTGTGTGCCGGCATTTACTTTGGATGGGGACGCTGGTCTTCATCCAAAGTAAAGAGATCTAAAAATTACAGACATGTTCATAATTTATAAGATCGATTTCTCAACAAATTTATGTCAAAATGTAAGGTTTGTGTGTTCGATTTGCGGCAGATCAATCGCCGTGCACGTGCGTGACGGTCGATTTGTGGTAAAATTCCCTGCATATCGAAACGTCTACGGACACCTTTAGGAATGGTCAGAAACAGTGTGAGACGCTTTAGGAGACCAGGCCCACTACAAGACGACGACAATCAACATCTTGGGGTCAGACAACTTTATCAATACTGCCAAATGTCAGACCATAACCCAATTCTTTTAGGATTTGAATTTGTAAAAAACAGAAATAACTTTATTTGTTGCAGATTTTTGCATTGTATGCTCCAGATTTATGTCTTCCAGTGAATTACTAGACAAATAGATTGTTTTATATATATATATATAGGTTTTCTTTTTCTTAACAGAATCCTCTCAGCAAGGGCTCAGCTACAATATAAGCACTGCAGAAACATATCTAGACTACGCTGCTGCATTCGAAAATCCAATCCCATTACCGTCAACAGCTTTTGACAAACACTTGATAAATCTCGACTTCAGTTTAATTCTACTTTTTCCTCACAGTAACATCAAATAAAGCCCACATGAGGAACCGAATCCTGAATTAAACAGATTTTATGGCCTTGTGAGCTGCGAGGGGGAAAAAACATGCAGTGTTCAGCGTGGTGCCACAAAACAGAATTTTCCAGTGGCGGCAAAACGGTATCCTTCACCAAGAATATTAATCTGGACTGTCATGTGAAGGACGCGGTTTTGATAGAAATGTATAGAAAATGCTGCCCGTCTGTCAATATTCACTACCTGTGGGCCATCTAGCTAATTAAAATGCAGTGTAGGGATTTAGGATTTTGGTGTGTGGGACCACTGACATACACAATTCAATATGCATTGGGACTTAGGGACATGTAAAGAACCTAATAAAATGAGTCTAAAGGAAACATTAACAAATACTGCTTTTGTTGAGATGTTTTAACTAGACACTTAACTAGGAACTCTGACGCATTTTTTAAATATACATTACATAAATGTATGGGATAGCAGGTAACCCTTTCCCCTTCTTCAATAACACTGTGCTCAAGCTCAAGCAGTTAATTCCTAGCGATATCACGGGGATGAGAGGCGACTATTAAAATCAAACTCCAACAACTGAAATAAAGCAGGCAAAATTATTTCACTCATCAGGCCCGTGGTGAAACATGCAAACAAATCAAAGACACAAATAGAGAGCCTGGAATACCTAAAAAGGAGACTAAAGCGCCACCTGCTGCTCTTAAAGGAGAAAAAGGAATACTGATACGCCAAACTTTATATTCCCCTACCAATTTAAATTTTTTTATAATTTTTTTTTTCTCCTGGCAAAATGAAAACCACTTTAGACTCCTCTTAGGGGTAAAAATGCCAATACAATACTGCAAGACCAAATTTCTGTCCCATTTATTCCATGGTGATATAGTTAATAAAACTCTTTTTCCAGTCTTCATCCTGAGTAATTCTTCACTCTAAAGCACAAGACTCCTGCCTCAGCAGAAACCTTGTGTTTTTAAAAAAAAACTTTTTCTATGCTTTCAATGTTTTTAATTCTCATCACATTCTGAAGCAAGTCAAAAATGACATGACAAATTGGGGGCCTGTATAATTTACCATTGCTATGAACATGTTGCTTGGCTGGAACGTTGCCACAGGCGGTATAAAAGTGACTGTCAACCATATGTGCTGCTCCATCCATCATACTGAGAACATGACGTGTTCTTCACTATGTCACGTGACCTGCATGACACCATTTTTTATAGCAAAGATTTTTAAAAAACCAAAATGCTAGACACAGCACACAGGCACCCTCTCTCCTGTCCCAATCTGAGCAGCACAAAGCTGCTGCGGATGTGGGTGGGGTTAGTTGCGGGGGTTGTGGAGGTGGAAGGAGCAGAAGCTCCAATAGCTCCACCCCCCCTCCAGTCAACACATTTTCCACTGGCCCTTCCGTTCATAAAATTTGCCAGCAGACCCCCCCCCCCCCACATCTTTGCCACTAGGACCCCCCAGGTCGACAAGTTCGCCACTAGAACCCCCCACCCCCTCCACAGGGGACCCTAGGCAAGAACTAGAAACAGCCCTGTGTTCACATAACTGTGAATAGTGTTAAGATGGATGCTCCCAGAAAAAACACAATGACAGAGTTTTAAGGCTTCCCTACTCTATGTTACATCATTCATTAATTAAAAAAAATCCATAGCTTTCTGAGAAAAATAAACTGGCCCGCCTCTTCGTGACAGCCACCACCAAGTCAGGCCATTAATTTTCTTTGACTTGAAATGAAAAACCAATAAGAGATATTTTTTTTCAACCTCTTTGAGTCCACCATCTTGCCTTGACTAGACTATGAAGCCCTAATGAAGAAGAGAAGTTGCTGTAAAGTCATCAAAATGCATTGGTATTACAGGTTTCAGATTTAGCCAATGCTCTTGTTCTTTCTGTACATTTAAGCAAAGGGACCATTTAATAAATGATTTTACAGCCAGAGTTGCTTTTTGCTGTTAGAGAGATGTGAATAAATTAGGCCCAGGGCCGGCTGTCTGGATAGGTATGTTTCTTTTCAGGATGTTCACATGCGTCCAATGAATAACTCATCAGAAAGGGCCCACAAGGCATTTTCACATCGTCCTCAAACTACCTGACAGTTGTAGGACTCTGGATGTTTTTCTCTATGACATTGTGGCAATCCTGAGGAACGAGACAATCTCTTTAAGTGGAGCAGAGCCTGTAATCCAGCAATTGAAATCTTCCTCACCCTGAGTATGCAGGACTCGGTGCAATCCCAGGAGGGAGGAACAGAATAATCCCACACTCTTCAAAGCGCTTCCTTACCCCGGAGCCAGCGATAGATGCGCAGGCTCCTCTCGCACTGCCTCACCACAAAAGCAGCCAGATCAAAAGCAAAAGCTGGGATTTTGCCTTCAAAGGCGCTCAGGATGGCGAAGGAGGAGGGGGGAGCCCGTTGGGAGCTGTACCCCGGCTGCCTCCATCTTTCCTATGGGGCCAATCCCGTATTGATGGCCAAAAGCGGCTCAGAGAATGATAGAGCTCCGTAATATGTAATTACTTTTCATGGGTCAGTAGCCACACTCAAGACGATCATCTGCAAATCAACTTACTTTGTACAAAAAAAGGAAAGAGCATGATTAAAGCTTTAAAAATAAAAAAATCACTTTCTGTAGGAAGACAAGTCATTCTGTAAACGCTTCACGTAATCAGACACACGCTCAATGAATGCAAGTTGCAAATGTCTTTTTTTTTATAAGGATGCTGTGGCTTTTTACCATGTCTTCAATATATTAGAAGGCGATAAACAAAAAGTGGAATGAAATTCCAAATGACCCACTCTAATACTTTGTCAACCCTTGCTGGCTCATGACATCCCATCCAACCTGAATCCTTGCCCCTATATTCTTGGGGGTTTCCTAGGTCATCTACATGCAGGTGTGGACCAGTAGACATTGTACGTGGATTGGTAAAGTATAACAGTTGTAGTTTGTATATAACAGCCTTTCATTCATAGTTCTAGAATCAGCCATTCCAAGCAAACCTGTCAACGTTCCCGTTTTGGCCAGGAAAGAAGCATTATTTAGGGCTCATCCCACCCTCCTCCTATATTCAAATAATTCTGGAAATCTCCCATGAACTGTAGCTGCTACTCTGTTTAAGGTTGATTTGGAGTCAGACTATCAGCCTGTATGGTCTTTCACCTCAGCAGAGGCAGAAAGAAGGGAGAGGAGAGAACTACAGCCTATTGGCTCTCTGAGCTGTCAGTTCTCCCACCCTCCCCAGCACTGCTAGCCAATCGGAAAGCTGAGGGAGGGACAAGCAGGGAGCAGGACTAAGCTCCACAATGTAAGTAAAGTAAACTGTTGTGGGTGTGTATGAGAGTTAATGAGTCCATCAGCAGTCTAGGATTTAAAGGGAGCCATAAGTTGCATTTAATTTCAAGCTATTCTAAATGGAGCAAACCATGGATGACAGGGAATGGGGCAGATCATTATAATGAAATTATTTTATACAAGACCACAGTGACAACTCTGCCCCCGTTTGCTAGTTTTGTGTCTCCCTACCACAAAGGATTCTGATAAAGACTTTAACTAGCCATTTCTGTACACAGATACACAGACATGGACCATTGTTTGCATCTTCTGGATAATTTGCCTCATTTTCAAATGCCGAACTTGACAGGAATTGCCAAGTGAAATTTGTGGACAGGGATGTAAAATAAGCAGGAGTATAATTTTGCATTAAAGTGCATTTATTCCCATTCCAAATATTAAGTGAGTACCACGGGAGCTCTTCAATGATAATGGCATTGAATAGAGAGTCAGAATGTAAACAGTAACTGTATTCGTTAAAGTGTCCAAATGCTTCAGTCATGCAGTGAAGAAACATTTAAGAACATATATAAAGAGCTGTATTTTAGTAAGGAGGGTAGGCAATTGATTTAATTTAGAGGATATTACAAAACAATTTTATTTGTATAAGTAGACTAATATCCAGTAACAGTAGTGATGTGGCTGCATTGGTAATGGCCAACAAATCATATCATAGCATATCTCCATCTGTATGATTCACAGTTTACATAACACATAACATTTTCCCTGGTTAACAATGACCATAATCGCAGTACCGCTGTAACAGGCATTACATCTAACCAAGGAGCCTTGAGCATCGATTATACATATACTTGAAATATACCTAAAATGACCATAATCACAGCGCAGCTACAATAGACATTGCATATATTCAAGGTGCTTGGAGCATCGGTTATGAATATAAAACTATATAAAATTCACCATCTGTATATTGTCATAATACTGTTGTGTTATTCATAATACAAAAGCAACATAAACAAGCAAATTACATTATATCTCCAATGAAATACACACAGAGCTTGAATGTAATACAATTCTATTCATACCTATACAGGCATAGAACAGCCTTTAACAACACTTGACCCTACTGGACATAACCATAATACATCACTCTTATTCTCTATTACACAAAGAGCGCTGGAGATTGCAAGAGTTCCCCTGAGACTGGTCACTCAATTCAAAATTAATACAGAATCCCAAACCTCCTAACATGACCTCACATTTAAACATGTCTAAAACAATACAAACCGCAACAAGCCAACTGATCAACAAAATGGACAAGCATAGGAGCCTCTACATATGCTGGAATATACCGACCTCATCATTAAGAATAACTAATTCTCCTCAGACAAGTTGGCTGATGTGGTTTCTGCCTAACCAGGAAACAGAAATGATCAAAATATCTGGACCAGTGATCAAAAAGAGCGAATCAATGCGTTCTCTTCTCATGGACTATAAAGCAGGGTACAGATGTGCAGATATGAGCTGGCCATCTATCGGCTCACGGCCATCTATCTGGCCCATATAATATGCCGCCATCGCTGTTCTCAAGCAAGACCAATCAATTCTGCTCAAAAACAGATATATCGGACATGACACTGTAAGTATGGCCAATGTCTGATGCTTTGCATAGAGACCACTGGTCTCCAGGCAAAGCTTCAACTGAGCTGGGAAGAGAGCAGAGCTGTCTCCCCAGCCCTGCCGATATCTGACAGCGTGATGACATCATCACACTGCTGCAGGTAACATCGGACGGCTCCAATACCCTGCTTAAATGTTCTTAAAACACTAGACGTCTGGCTGATTAGGATTCAATGATTTTAGCAAGGCCATGTCTCCATTAAACGGCACTTTTTTTTTTAAAAGAACTGTTAACATGTCCATTGAGTCTTATGGGAAAGACGCATCAAAAGCATATAAAAAAAGCAACAAACACATTTTTAAAGTGTCCAATGCTTTATATAATGGACTACTTAATGCATCTACACTTACGTCAATGTCAACGTGGGTATCTGGTTTGATATTGGCCCACTGGGACTATCAATGACTTGTTGCTGAAATTCCCATGTTTGATGTGTGTCAAATGTGGGGATTTTAATGCAGAGGAGACTAGGCCTCAACCTGGATTAAGTAATCAGCAAAACCCACTAGTTTCCTATTCCTGATATCTGGGAGATATCGTGGGATATTTTGTCTGAAACCTGTTATTCTTCATATCTTAGGGATTTATAAAGCATTCTTTTTCATGAAGGTTTGTTGAAGGAGGAACCAAGTAGACTGCACCAAGTATGGACAAACAAGAGTTTCATCCTTTAAAACCCCAGTGACATCAGCTGTCTTTCTTTAAAAGTCATTGAAAACAAGTGTCATTATCCGTCAAATTATCGCAGCCCCGCCGAGAGATTGAGGTGTCCAATGGCGAGAACCCCGGAGCAGGTTTTTTTAAAGCTGGTGTTAGACAAAAGGCTCGATAGCTCCCTGACAGCGAAGATGTCAGTACCTGTATGAGCGCAGAGTCGACAGTTACCTGGATACACTCAGAGATAATGGAACGTGACTCATTTCAGCACTGCAGAGTCAAATCCGAACGCCAGAGAATAGGCCGGCACAGGATTTAATTTAACATTAACGGCACGGTGAAGGGAACCTTTATCTTACACATCTTCACTCTTTCAAATCCTCATAATGAAAGCGGGAAGTGCTGTTTTATACATTAGAAGCGATATGATACATGGCGCTGAGCCTCAGTGGGTACAGCGGGGATAATGTAGTAAAATCCAGATGGATGATAGTCCACTCTTATTGCCAGAAAGACAGGCAGCCTTGCGTTGATTTTACGCCTGGTGCCCTTAGACAATGTCATGCAGAAGGGTTCAAGCTGAACTCCAGGCAAATACATGCGGCTCTGTTCTGATACACCCTTACCTGTATTTTTTTAATACAATACATTTTCGAAAAATCAATTCATCGATCCCACTTGAAGAAAGCTCAATCAAACAGGGAACCAAGATGTTAGTAAATCACTGTTCAATTGCCATTACTTTGGATCCAAAGTATCAAATGGGACCAATTGCACAAAGTGGTGCGCATTAAACTGCCGTTCAATCGACGAACACTCGAGCTGTGCTTTGCACATCTGTCTCTTACTAAGGCTAGGAATGGACTATGCACTTGGATGCGCTGACGTCAAACTGACGTGTCCATTGACATGTTCTATGTAAAGTCTCTGTTGCGTTTATGTTGACATAAACCATATGGAAGCTTGGACTGATGGATCGTGTGCTATGGCGAGCAGTGTAGCTAGCCATGCCATAGCCGATTGCCTTCAGGGTAGGGCTTGTGCACTGCGTTAAAATCTTTAACACAATGTAGCCTAAAGCTAGCCATACATGTTCCGATTCCATGGCCGATCGATCGCCCATCCGATCGATTCCGCAATGCCAGAGGGAATCGGATGTCCGATCGATCGCCCAATTAAGCCTGTCCCTACCACCTTGGGCCACCGATTCCTGGGCGATTCCGTGCCCGATCGATCACTTCACACATGGCAACTCCCCCTGATGTGTGCTGAATCGGATCAGAAAGACCAACATGTTCTCTGGCAGATCCGATTCTGGGCCCCCGATCGATCGGACGTGGTCGATCGGGCAAGGTGGGCTTCACGCGATTCCGGGACGATCGATTAGCGTGCACGCGCCCGGAATCGATCGTCCCGGAATCCCTTGGGAATTGGACCCGTGTATGGGGGCCTTTAGCCTTATTGCAAGGCTAGAAAGCCAGAATTCCTAATCTGCAAACTTGTTCCTGACTACTGTAGCCATTAGATCAACATCACAGCCAAAGGGTTAGCTCATACCTGTCAACATCATTGTGGCAGAGTAAGGGACAAATGTGTGACGTCCCTGGCGAGACTTCCGGTATTCGATTGTTGTTCTTCAACATTCCAAATGCAAGAAGTGACGTTATTGACATCACTTCCTGTATCAGGAGGATTCCCTTACATTTAGTTGTTGGCTCATTAAGCAGGGAGAGGGCATTACTCTCCCTGCTAATGTCCCACCCCATACATCATCTGCACTAGCGGGGTGGGAGCGTTATGACCCCTCCCTCCTAAATTACCCCGGTTTCAAAATCAGTGATTTTGTGAAATCAGAATTTGGCTGGGAAATCCACATAAAAACTCAAATTTCCCGGCCAAAATGTGATAATTGACAGGTATGGTTAGCTTCCTCTATATTATCCTAGTGTTCCAATTCAACCCCAAACCCAAGAAATAGCATTTGCCTTAATAAATATCCACAATGGAAGTAAATGCATTTTGTGTAGACCAAATGCTTATGCAAACCAATTTTACAATACCTGTAAAATTAGCAATGGCATAATTTAGGGAGAGGTAGCAGGGACCCAGCAGGCACACCACAGCATGCCTGTAGAAAACCATGATGTAACATGATGTAATGTGAAAGTCAATGGATGTGCGTACACATCTGTTGGTGTGATCCGTCAGCTTGCGTTAAAATCAACACAGGGCACTGCATTGACATTAACACAACATAAGCCAACGCAAGTATGGGTGGGTTGACGCACCCATAGAAAATGAATTGAGGCCGCTGAAACGCAATAGTATACGTTGTTTGATGCGTAGATCAATCCGTTCATGGTAAAAAATAAACACAAAAAAACGAATATGTCACAAACATTCCTTAACGCATCACTGACAGATTCCCAATGCATGGGTTGCGTTTATTGGATGGGCTTACACAGCAAATCCTTACGCATAGGGGAGCCTAAGCCTGACTCAAAGTCACAGTTTCTAGCCAGGTGAGTAGCATTTTTAGAAAAGGAACGGGTCAGCAATGAGAGCTCCCATATTTCTCTCTGTACAGGTTTACGCTTAAATTTTTAAACCAATCCTACAAAGCCAGTGAAGTGATAACCCAATGGGAATTTAACATCCACTGAATGTTTTTTTGATTATGGAAAATTAAAAACCTTATGTAGGGACAATCAAATGTAGTATCAAGTGTAAATATACATTGCATGTGTGTTTGCCTAGGAACAGAAAGCTACATGATCCCAGTTTTGGAAAGGAGAATGGGAAGATTGTACATTGCTCACACATCTGATTACTGTCAGATATTATCCTTCCATGGCTTGTATGAGTTGCTGCCACCTGCCGCTCTCCCCGTTCCAAGGTTATGTTGTACACCTGCCGAGATTCTTCAATCATTTTTGTCCCGGCGCTAGAACGCCAATTTCCCTGCTATTATGCTGATACATACTCAATATGCAGCTAATGTGAGTCCCAGACATGTTTGTGTCTCTGTGTACACGCGTGTGGGTGTGTATGTGTCTATGCCATCATGCTGGCTTTATGCAATAGCTTAGATCTGTCTGTATGTGTATATGTAATGAAGGGTTTGGCAAAGGATGCCGTGTCTGCTCCTGCCAAGTATCTTTATTTTTTAGCTGTAATCGCAGTTGTTAAAGTAGAAAAGGTTAAAATAGATCACCTAAAATGTTTTATATATTATACAGTGACATTGTTACATTAGTCTTTCCCTACCGTCTCACATAGTTCAAAGTGTGAATAAGAGAACATGCCCTTAGCCGAAATCCTTGAGGTCATCCACTGTCCTACTGGTCTGAATATAAGGGTATATTAAAGGTAGCCTTAAGGTCGATTTTTTCCTAAACGACTATAGATTTGATCATTGACATTGAACGAAAAATCGGTGATCGATCATTTAACACCCCACCTTGAAAAATCGATTTTTGGACGATCCAACTTTCCCAGATCGATTTCTAGAATGTTCTGGATTGAAAATAATGTCATCATCATACTTAAAATGGCACGAGTCAATCGATGACCACCACCAACTACTTTGAAGGAACTAACGATCCAAAAACAACCGAAATGTCGGATTCCTGTACGATCGATTCTCCTGTCGATTTCGACAACATTTTGATCAATGGTTCAAGGTGGACAGTGAACGATTCTTTATCAATCGATTTCTGTGCACGCGCACCTATACATAGGGACCTAAACACGGCCCAATTTTCACCCAATTTTTGAGCCACTCGATAGTCCTACATGCTTCCGCCAATCGTTAGGCGGTGGATTGACCAGGAATATCCTGCATGTCGGATCGCAGTGTGATCTGACATGCCGGTAAATTCCTGGCTGATCCTATTACCCGACACACAAAGGGTGCCCACCGATCAGCTAAGGGGGGCGGCCACAGCGGAATGACATCATCCTGCTGCAGTCGATGCCTCATCTATCGAGGGAGAATCGCCTCGTCTATGGATACCTTTAGACTTGACTGCCTGTAGCATAAGAGCATTGAATGCAAATCATATATGTATTTGGAACTGAAAACAGGTATAAGAAGCTGAGACATTCTTCTTACCCTTGTCTGGAGTGAATAGTGCAGAATAGTTAAGTATGAACAATGTAATATATACACTGGACATAACCAGTAATGATAGGGGAGAAGAAAAGTGGCCAGTACCAATTAACGCTACAACCCTGCTGGCCACTGACTAAAACATGATCTGGCAGTAAGAAAAAAATGTATAAAAAAATCTCTAATCCTTTGCAGAAAGTGTCCAGATCCCATTTGAGGCATTTTCCTTTCCTGACCAGACTTGTTCGTCTCGTTATATCTGATCCTCAGCAGTCTTGTGAAAAACACAGAAAATCCCGAATTTATTCTCCTTCTGGGCAAAATGTCACAACGGCTAAATATAGAGAGCACAAGCAATCTCCCAGGTTATAAAGGGTGCGCTATAACACTCCTATTTTTAAGATCTGCTTGATAAAACTTTCTTCTTATTTTTTACAGTTGATGTTTCTTCCTTTTCCTAATACATTAAAGTGATCTTCTGTTTCACCAACATGTCAGGATGGTGGCACCATCTAAAGCTAAAGCCCCCCATACAGGTTCCGATTTTTCCCCGACACTAGTGAGATTTTTCGTCCGATGGGGGGCTTAAGGCTTCATATGGTTTGCACAGGGAAGAAGATGCCGCAGCCACACTGCCCATTAAAACAAATGGGGCTATGACATGCCTGTACACACCAGCGCCGTTTGTGGGGAAAAAGACACTGCAGCTGCACTGCACATTAGGCTATGTTCCCACATAGGCAATTAATAGCCCGCGGGTGATCTCCAGGTGATTTTCACATGCGATTTTTAATAAAAAAAGCCCCCATTATAAAAAAAATCGGCTCCATAGAGAATGAATGGACGCGATTTTTGATCACCTCCCCGCATGATCGCAAATCATCTCTATTCATGTCTATGGGAGCATGTCTATGAGAGGTAAAAATCTGCGGCCCCAAACGCAACCGGGTGCGTTCTTATCAATGGGGTCAAGCCCGTTCAAAATACCGCAGGCGATTCAAGATCTCGAGCGCCAGGCGATAAATCACCTATGTGGGAATATAGCCTTAAAACTAATGGGGTTATGACGTGCCTGTACACCACAGGCCGCGAAAACCCATGTTTTCAGACGCCATGGAAATCTGGTACCTTGGACATTTATCATCTGTAGGCTATGGAAATTAATTAGCTTGAAACTGGTTTGCTAATTTTTACTTTGTGTCAAAAGTCAGAGAAATTGTGTGCTGACATGAACACTGTACAATGTACATGAACACTGACGTATGCAAAGACACACAAGTTTTATAAAAACTAGTGAAGGTGTCCGAGGACTGCTTGGCTCTACTTCAAGCTATGCTTGCAGAGAAAGTTCCAATTGAACAAAAATTGAGTCTAAAGGAACAGATTTTATGGATTATATGCCAGGGGGATTGTTGTCCATCAGATTACTGGATTATAAAGGACTAGAATTATCCTAATATGGCTGCTGTCCATCTGTTGAATAAAAACAATATAGTACATGAGTTTAGTAACACTTTTGCAGAGAAAACCTATCCCACTTTTGAACATCTCAAGCCATTTTTATTAGATAATGAACATTCTGCTTTACAAATGAGCTCAAGTCAATAGTGCTATACACTTATTACATCACAGAAAGGTAATGCAAACCGTTTGGTTTTAGAGGTTAGAGGAATTAGCCCTTTAAGCTAGCCATACATGGTTCAATTGACATCAAATCGATCATCAATTCGATCAAAG
>CM070038.1:49964660-49979613 GCA_036250615.1 Ptychadena robeensis
ATTGATCGAATTACATTGATTGTACAGTCAATTGAACCATGTGTGGCTAGCTTTAGAGTTGGAAGTGTCAGATTTATGTGTCATGCAGGAAAAGTAGTGAGACAACATTCTTCCGATGTGTCAAGCAAGATAAGATGACATTGTGCACCAGTAAAACAACACCATTTAGATATGCAGAACATGAGATGAGATCAGGTGAAGCCAAGTTTAGTTCAAGTAGAAGAATTACAAGTGCTTGTAGTAAATCTTGAGTTTTAAAACTTGCAGTCTGATGTCTAGTCAACCCTCAAGCCCCTCATACACCTTTAAGCTAGCCATACACTCTGCAATAAAAATTATGATCTATTAAAACCGACCAATGTAAGCAGTTTATCGCCATGAAAATTGCGCATGTCCACATGGTACAACAGATTAAATACGATTCTAATTGCCGATTTTTTTGATCGTAAAGTCATCGGACAAGTTGAAAAATGTTTATGAAAGGCTTAAGGTGGGTTTACACTGCTAATTCGATTTGTTGTTCAATGTCGTTGTCGAACATCATTTGTTCATTTCTCGAATGTAAAATTAGATTTTTTGTTCGTTCATCGCCGATATCGAATGAAAATACATTTGAAATTTCAATGACAGATACAAATTTACCAACATGTTTGATGACCTTTCAAACTATTTTTAGAACAAATTGCCCATTTTAGGTTTTTGTTCAATCAACCAAAAAAACATTAGTAGAATTTCTACATTGTCTCTACAGCGATATACACTATACAGAAGTGGTAGCAGTGGCTAGAGCGTTGTACTTTTTAGCAGGGAACACACATATAGATATGGGCTAGATCGATGGCCGCTTCGAGCGCAGGGCCATCTATCTGGCCCATATGTAATGCAGCCATTCCTGTTTTCAAGCGGGGCCAATCAATCCTGCACGAAAACAGGGATATCGGACATGAACGTAAATCACATGTCCATTGCATTGCATGGGGACCCACGGTCCCCATGCAATGCAATGGACATGTGATTTACAGTCTTTGTTGGAGCTGAATGACACAGCAGTGCTGCACCTCCAGCTCCTTCGATTTTGGGCAGCAGCGCGATGACAGATGTCAGGAATCTTGATGTCAGGTATATCGAGCCGTGTGTTTCCGGCTTTACTGACTAAACTTTTTCGTGGAATTCTCCCAATATTTGATGTCAGTGGTATTCTCAGTAAAGTGCTGGATAAAGAACTGAATAAGGTTATGTAAGGGAATCATGGCTGGAGGGAATTCCCTTGCAGTTATCAGACGCGAGTCTCATGCTGATTTCTGGCAGTCAGCACCATTCCAGAAACAGATGTAAAAGCTGCTTGACAGCTACTGGGGAGTTCAGTAACCTATAGCTAAAGTCTAGGTGAAGGGGAACTTTCCAGATACAGATAAAAAAAACTCTAGTACTAGTTGTAGCTTTTAAATCAGCCATTAAGTATTGTAAGAGTAAAATCTTTTAAAATAACATTTCCTTTATGACATGCATCCTTCTACTTCTTACAAAATGTGCCTGGTGCAGTAAGATTGGACATGCTCCTTTATATAATAAGATTGGATATAAATTGATCAATTAAGGAAACTCTATCAGATACTTGTACAGTAAGGTTCATATATATTTGGACAAAGACAGCTTTGAACTAATTTTGGTTCTGTACACAATGTGGTATGCTTTGTATTATGAACTATTCCACACCCTCTCCATACTTTCTGCTTGCAATAGTTCTGCTAGAGGTTGGTCTTGGTTTTATCTGCACAAAAGATGTTTATCCAGAATTGTGTTGGCTTAAAAAAAACAATTAGACAATCTAGTATCTCTTCTTTAGGCTTATGAGTTTTGAATGGTTTTCACCTTGGAGTGCACCCTCCGCATTTACCTTATGCCATCTTCTCTTTTAAGCTGGGCATAGACGTGCCGATTTCTGCACAACCCAACTGCTGATCAGATGCTGTGTGCGTTCCCGCATCCATTTGGGATTGTGTCGGCAAGAAATCGGATGCGCCAACCTGCAAGATTGGGCTTAAATCAGCCATCATTGTCAGATCGCACATTGATCAGACATGACGGATAATTTTGCTCTGATCCCATTAGTTCGGTTGGGGACGGCTGCCCCCAGCAGAAGTAATGGGCGCCACACAAAGAGTGCCGGCCGATTTTTGGCACTAGCGGGCGGGCGTGACAACGCCATCACGCTCGCTAGATTGGGTTGGGAATCAATGGGAAATTTCCCAGTCTATTCCCAGCTTAACCCATTTCTTCCCAAGCTTTAAAATATTTTTAAAAAGCTGCACAACCCGAAGAGAAAGAAATTATAAATTATTACCAAGGCAATTTCAATTGTAATAAAAATATATTTACGACTCACAATGAATTGAAGGTATGGTGTTAAAAGTAATGGAAGCTGTGAGATAATAGAAGAGCAGGAAAAAAAATCATGAGCATAGTGTTGCGTGAACGCAACGATGGGAAGAAATGGTTAGGGTATACTTGGATATTGATACATCTACCTCCTGGAGAGTGTTGCTCACTTGGTTGGCTGTTATGAAGGGATTTCTCTTCAGCATGGAATCCACCATTTTTATTTTCCATGGACATTCAGGTAGTTGGGGTGTGGAGTTCACCAGTGTTTTCTTTCTTAGGATGTACCAAACTGGACATTTCCCTATACAAAATCTTCCACATACATCCCTCAAATTATTGCAGGTCTTTTATCTTCTTAATTGATAATGACATAACAAAGGAATTCCACACACATGCACATGAAAAAGTCCTTATGTCAATTGTCCATTTACTTTTGTGACCCTAAAGGTAATTGATTGCATAAAAAAAGGTCAACTGCATCTGAGTAGTTTCATGTAAAATCAATTGTGATAATATACAGAACCAAAATGAGAAAAAGACAAGTCAATGTCCAGATTTTTATTGTACTAACTGTACAACTGGCTGACATTATCGAATCTGACCAATCACGACTCTTGATTTTATGCTCAATACCCATCATTCAAATGAAAGAAATTTGTTTTCAAACAATCCAATTGATCAAACATAAAAATCAACCCATGTGGCCACCTTTAGTGTTACTGCAGCAGAAAAGAATCACTGATGATCCAATGAACTATAGGGCTGAGCTCCAGTATGTGGCACAGTTGTGTACACACAATGACTGGATTCTCATGGGTAGAAATTGTTGTCAGATAAAAATTGTTCTCATGTATGCCTAACACCTTTAAGCACAATAAAAGGAAATTTTTATATATTGGCCAGGCTGTTTAAGGATGTGATAGTTCTTTTCCTAAATCTACCATCCAAAGGAGCCCTGGAGAAGACGTGACACTAAGTGCACACCCGTCAAGGTTGTTTACAGACGCAGGACTCTAATTGGTCATGCAGGCACTATTGCCGACACACACGTTTTCCCAAGCGTCCTCATACCGGCCCCCAGAAACACTTCACCGGGCTCTGTAATCACAATGTATTGCCAGCAGACACACATCTAGAGCATTGTGTATAAGAGGCTCAGGAGAGTCTCAAGTGCTTTGCCTGCTGCATGTCTGCCATTGCCATTTTCAAACTCCGCACAGGGCAGCTGTACTTACCGACCACTCCTGAGTAATTGACATGGTGGGTATAAAGATATTTTATGAAAGCAAATGAGTTAAATAAGACTACAAACAAATGGGAAAAAATCAATGCAAACCATATTTTATACATCATCATTTTGCTTTTTTATTTTATATTGATTTTCATTGCTGATTATTCAATCTGCACAGTTAAACACAGGGAAGAAATACATATTCAGTGTCAAGGTAGCCATACGCGGTGCGATCCCCACCCAATTGTGCGGCCGTTTAATTGCCATGCGTGTTCATGCCGATAGCTCAGTGGTTACCCGGCCGCAATTTGGATGCACCCACCTGCACAGATCGACCAAGACTGCACTGCAGGTCAGATCGCACGGTGATCCAACATGTCGGTAAGTTCCTGGCCAATCACATAACTTTGGGTGGGTTCCCCATCCAAAGCAATGTCCAGCACACAAAGGGTGCACTCTGATTCTCTGAGCGACCAGCTGCAGTATGATGACGTCATCACACTGCAATTGGCCGCTAGAGAATCGGGCATGGATCGTACCCTGCAGGGTGTCTGGAAAGGTGGGATAGCCACTCCCAGGTTGTTTTTTTAAAGACTGAAAATCGAGTGAAAAAGGCTTTGCAAAGTGCTGGGGTCAATTTCAGAGCTTCACCATTGGAGTTTTATGACCAAAAGACCCTCTAAACGTGACAGAAGGAGTTCAAAAATGTACTGCTTGATCAATGAAATTTTCTGTTCTTTTAACCACCTAATTGACTTTTATTTTAAACTTAGCAAGGTTGTTCTCTGTTCCCTTAAAAGACCAGAAAACAACCTTGCAAACAACAGTGTAAATTTACCCTTCAACTCTGTTCAAGGTAGGTTATTCAAATATCCAAATGCCTCGATAATTAGAGGTCAGTCTGGAGGGTGGGCATTCCTCTAACATTGCAGACTGCTCTAGGTAAACCCCCCCATACACCTTTAGATCACTCCGTAAAATTTCCATTAGATCCACCAACAACTATGTAGTGCCGGGTCCTCCCTGAATACATAGTGATTGGAAGGTTTAGAAAGGTCCTCATATTACATGGTTTTGGTAGAACAAAAGTGGATTGTACAGAAATTGTATTTGTATTGTGTTTTTGGGATTTTGAAATACAATACCAGATACCTTTCTTAACTTGCGTAATACATTGGGAACTTTACAAGGGTTTAGTGATTGCCTATTTCTGCCTGACATAATGCTGCCAGAGAATTTCTGATCACATGACCAGTGCCATTGGTCCCATAACTTCATTAGATGGTTTTAGACGTTCAGTAGATACATGTTCTTTTTTTACTTTTTTCATGATGTCTAAGAGGATGTGGGGTCACATGTGGGTAGCATGGGCCCACTTAAAGCCTTAACCCACCAAAGTCAAACAACTGCAAAGAGCAGCATTTGCTGGAGTCTTGTCAACCTCCTCTCCTTCCGCTAAATTAAATGCTAACCAACCTCTTTAACCACTAAAGCAAAGATTCTTTCTCAATCGGTTTCAGAGGTGATTCTTCGGCTACGTGAGATCGCTGAGTGCGATGAGAGCCCAGGCTCCCTACTGTGTGCACTGTGAGGAGCCAGTAAAGAGAGATGTTTCAGTGCTAAAAAGCAGCATCAATAATGCATGGTGGATCTGTAACCGCACATTATGGCTGGCAGCGTTTACACTTAACTCTATTCCATCAAAAGACCTTCACGCCATCCGACATGTCCAGGGAAAATCACATCCAGCAGCATCCCCCTTAAGCCACAGGGGTAAGCAGTGAACAAAAGGATGAAAGCAGCAGAAGTGGGGGATACAGAGAATAAGAAGCATAAAGTCAGGAGAGAACAGAGGGGGAACGAAAGTATGACATGGGGAGTGAGGATGAAACGACCATGTCTGAAAGACAGGGAACAGTTTACTGCATGTGTGTTTCATGTCATGTAAAAGGACACAGACAGAAGTTTTACCAAGAGAATCTATAATGAAATGCAGAGGGCAATCGCAGAGGTACAGCCGTCTCTGACTAGAGAGATAGAAGCACTAACTGTGAACTATTATTTACTGCAGCTTGGAAACCTAAGGAAAGAAGACTGAACTCTGGCCACCTCCAAAATTCACCTGAAGAATTACCAATCAATAAAACCTGATATTTAATATCAAGTGCATATATTTTCAATGATACAATCTATAATGATTACCACTCCAGAGGTAGATAGAGGTAGAAATGCTTCTGGCAAAAGAGACAGAACCACAAACTGAACACACTGCAGCCTGAAAACTTGAGGGAAGAAGAATGAACTCTAGCCACCTCTGAAACTTATTATACTATAAGGATAACTGATGGGAATAGGCCATCAGAGATTGGTACATGAGTGGTGAATAGTAGCACAGGTGTTTTATGTGCATTAGTAGTTCCATAATGTACATTTAGGCACTGTTCCAAATGTTACTGCAGTGCAGTGTGTTAAGGGCCCTCTTGTTCTTCCAACAATGGTCAGAACGTATAACAGGTCTATGACATATCTGCAAGTCCTTACATTAATAGAGAGCACAAAAAGCTTTGATGAGCATTCAAGTGAACACACCACTGCTTGGTTATGCATTCAATCTAAAGCTGGGAATATTTACGATTTACCATCTATTCCTTATCCGATTCTATGCAGTAGCAGGCAGCGTGATGACGTCATCACGCCCGCACACTAGTGCCGAGAATCGGACAGCACTCTTTATGTGCAGCTCATTACTTCGGCCGTCCCCAGCTGTACTAATGGGATTGGGCTAAAATTTACCATCCTGTCGGATAACTGTGCGATCTGACAGGACGGCTGATTTTAGCCCAATCCTTGACAGCTGCAGCCTCCAATACCTGCACGACCCCATCCTTAAGGGATGCGGGAGCGCACGGCATTGGATCGGGGATCGGATCGTGCAGGAATTGGTACGTGTATGCCCAGCTTTAGATCTACCAACAGCGTTGTTTTCTTCATTTGCAATTTAAGCATCCCAAAAATTTTTACAAAAACCCAAAGGTTTTAGGCATACTTACTATTAAAACATCCCAAAACACATGCAGTAATAAAATGTTACAACAGCCAGGCATTTGAGCCTTCATAGAGAAGAGAGAAGCAAATGCATGCGAAACAAATATATAACCCAGACGGATTCCTTTCAGTGAGGTAGAGATTATCATTTTACAGCCAGCGAGTATGTGAGTATGTTTATTCCCTTTTTAGAAATATACCTACAAATGTCTGGACACGTGCCATGGCAAAATTAGAGAAAATCTGCACAGCAATCAAGCTAGACACATGGCAAGACATATAAAAGGCACAACACCACAAAGGACCATCCGATCCAGCATATCTGCAGTGCTCCTCGTTTGTCCTTGAGGGGAATAAAGGACACTTCGGCTGTCAGAGTCATACAAACACGGCTCATCATCCCACTTATTATTTAAAGGGAAAATCATATTGCCGCTTTTCAAGAGACCAACAGTGCAGGGAAGGGATACTGAGGGTTTCAAGGGGATGCAACTGAAAATAAGGCCATTCTTTTAAATGAAAATGTTGCAAAAAAAAAAATCTGTCCGTGTTACTGTATCCACACTGTCATTTTTAAAGGTTTAGTAAGCCAATGCCTTATAATTAGCAGTACTGTGTTGTATGTACTTCTAGCTGGTTGTTGGGATTATTATGCCCATAAAATAGGCAAGTTAACAGCCAGCTAAAGAAGTGCACATGGTAGGCTGCTAATTGTGAGCTGGTGAATAGTCGTCAGCCTGCAAAAACCAAACCCTATAACTTGGAAGATTTCCAGGTAACAAACTTTGCAACACGCTCAAAACTATTTGCTTAGAGCTGAACTCCAGATCCAAACATCAAAATTGATTCCTAATAGCCACAAAGAATAAATGCCTAAAGAGACTCAATCTCAATCATCATTGTGATGTATGTTTCATATGTATGATGTATTTAACCTGTCCAGAAAGAAGATTGACCAGGCGATTTTCACCTGTGATTAAAAAAACATAAAATAAACGCCACCTTTATAAAAAAAATCACCTTCATAGAGAATGAATGGACGCAATTTTTGATCGCCTCCATTCACGTCTATGGGCGCGATCGGAGGAAAATAATCAGGAACCGCATTGTGCCTCTGGTGGAACATTTTAGCATTTACATGATTCAGAAGGTTAGACTTATACCATCAAATATTGCCCATGTTAGAAGAAAACATCCTACATTTTTACTAATACAGGTACAGTAAGGTTTGATTTTGGATCTCAAGTAAGCCAATTTTGTATTGGCATTTCCATGAATACAGATTGTGGCCATACATACATTATCTGTTGTAGGAAAATAAAAGGAGTTTTCATTTTGTTTTATGGTAATAAACACAAATAGGAATGAAACAACTTCAATCCCCAAAGCCCATATCCAGCCAAATCTTTTATATGATTTTGGATACAACAGGCAAAGCGGAGAGCCTCGGTCAGGTTTTACTGCTGTCTATGTTCCTAATAGGGAGATTACCTGGAAAATCTTTCCAACAGCGATATAAACATACTTTAAGCACACTTGAAAGGGGATATTCTTGTTTTTTTTTTATGATGTCTTTAGCAGCACTTGTGTGCCCAACAAGTAACAAGGAAGCAGCACCCCAGAGATGGCACAGTTTAAACATTTTTATACATGTTTGAATAATTCACCTTAAAGGAACAGTCTGACCACAAATGAGATCTGTTTCTGTTGTGAGGAGCTTTCTGCATATCTGGCTTCTAAAACCTCTCAGAATCCTCTATGAAATGGCCTCAACAGTTTCCAATCCTCTTCTGTCTTCCACAACAAGAACAGCAATACAACAGAAAGAGCCCAATAAAACCACAGCTACCTGGTATCTATTACAACTGGGTGGCCTGTTTTTTTATTGCCCTAAAGCTGGCCATACACCTTTAGATCTCTCTGTCAGATATCCTTTAGATCTACCAACAACTATGTAGTGCTGGATCCTCAACATGGTTTTGGTTAAACGAAAGGAGATCTAAAGGAAATCTGACAGAGAAACCTAAAGGTGTATGGGGGGCCTAAGAGCCTATTCCACAGATTTGGGTCAGAACATAAGCCACCAGCAGTTCCAAAAAAATATCCCTTGGCTGTGTTTCCTGTCATATCCCAGAGGCAGGGATTAGTTTTAATAAAATCACACTGGAGTAGGCTCCCAGTCTTTTGTGTTGCCTGATCCTGACTCCACTCCTGGTCTTGATAAAGATGTCACTCACTGGTATTATCACCTTGCAGCTCTCAGCTGAACATTAAGCATTCTGTTCACATAAAGATGGGGGATGGAGCAACAATCCTGCCAGCTCCGTATAGACTGTTCACACATTCTAAACAGCCTATCAAGTGCATCAGCTTGTGTGTGTCAAAAATGAAAAAACATGCACAATTATTAGGAACTATGCTTTCTAAGTGCTTCCTTGCAGGCTGACCAACTAAATGACAAGACTAAGACATAGAAAATAACACTAACCGGGTAGGAAAATGAGTTAATGACTGTCGACGCAAACAAGCAAACTGAAAAAATCGGAATGAAATAGAGCTGCAATTGTGGTTAAACATAAACATAAATTATAGTCTATCATTGCCCCAAAATAATCTTGAAGCTTCATAGACTAAGCTGCAGGATTCTGTTTAAATACTTGTGAAGTGGAGCCAATGTTTTGGTCCAATACTTAAAGGGTACATAAATCTCCAACATTAATCTTCTCTTGTTTATTGTCCTTTTTTGATAAATATATCATTGAAAACAGTCTGTTATATCCGTTCAATAAGTCAGACCTATTGATTCAGCAAGGAAAGTCAGTGCATAGCTCTTATGAGTTAGTTACATTGTTTCCAGCTTTTTATGCTTGATGCAAAACCCCTCCCCTATAGTTTGGAAACCAAAAATAAGAGGGGCAGTGTCCTTTAGTCCTTTTCCTAGGTTGGGAACGGTAATCCTTCATACACTTAGTACAGTTATTGAGCATTGTCACCCTAGGACAAAATTTGGTTGCATTAATTCCTCACCCAGATCTTGATGATGGTAAAGTCTGACCACAAAGCCTTCTCCAGCACAGCCCCAAAGATGAATCCTGGCATTGCCATCTTGGAATATGCCCATCCGTGAAGTAAAAATCCATTGATGGAATATCCTGGTCATTCAGTATATTCAGGTAGTCAGCTGACCTCATTCTTGGAGCAGATACTATTGCTGAACCTACTGCAGCAACCTCAGATCATACTGTAGCATTGCCCCACAGGCTTCTACAGTAGGCACTAGGCATGATGGGTACATCACTGGATCTGCCACTCTTCTTACCCTAACGCATCAATCACTCTGGAAAAGAAGTCCTGTTCCAGAGTTTTGGGCCAGGCAGTGTATTAATTAAAGATATGGTTAATTGAAATAACATTTGTTTCGATGAGAACATTATATAACCTGCAAATGCCTAAATTTAAAAAGGATCATTTCTGGTGGATTATTAGTTTTGCTGACATGCAACAAGATTTGACTATATTTTTTTTCAATCATTTTCGAATGAATGATCATTGGAAATAATTGAATGTACAGCCTATCATAAGCCTGAAATAAGCCAAGCACTCTCCTAGTCTAAGCTGCCTTTTGTGTATCCTTGCAGTGAGGTCATTATGCCGACAATAGACGTAAGAAAATAATTTATATAGCAATTGTAAAACACACAAATTGAGTACACTAAAAGATGGATTCAATTTACTAATGATCATTTTTGGCTAAAGAGACGATTCATCCTGGAGGAAAATCCAATTAAACCGGACAACCACTTTCCAGGGAATGATTATTTGAAATGATCAAATTCTAAAAATGGAAGTTCATTTACTGTTAAAGCTAAACCTTTGCACTGGAAGCAACCACTGCGCTGCAAAGAAAAAATTTATGTTTAGGTCTAGGGGGATGTGATGGCAAACCTATGGCACGCGTCAGCCAGCACAGAGGAGAGAACTGCAGTCTATTGGCTCTCAATGCTAACAGTTCTCTACCCCTCTCTTCTTATTGCACACAGCGAGTGTGTGTTTACACAAAGTTTTGTGTGTGTATAGGAGTAGTGTTATTCGGGTTAAATTGCCATGCTGGCACTTTGAGATAAATAAGTGCGTTTGGGTTTCACTTTGGGCACTCGTCTCTAAAAGGTTCGGTACTTTGCTTATTGCAGATTCCCCCTCTCTGCCTGACCCCAGAGACCATTCTCTAAGACAATGAAATCGTCCCCTATACTTTAGAACCAAGTCTTGCATTGGAGGTGAGGCCAAACGCGGTTCTATTTTTCTGTTTGATCGACTTAAAAAGCATTTTAAAATTAAGTGCTTTAAAATGAATAGATTTTTGGCTGAATCAATAAATCAATTGGACATTCAAGTATCTGATTTGTTATCTTGGTATTTCGATAGATTTGTATCCGATCAAACTGTAGAGCAAGGGTAAAACTCTAAGGAAAGGAATTGATCGGTTGTGATTCATTATGAGTTCCAAAACGATAGTTTTTCAAATTATCATTCTAAAGGGATCGTTTTTAAAGTCGATTGCCCAGAAAATCCAGCCATATATGCCTCGCTTTAAAGATTTAAACCATTGGATGGAAATGGAGTGTGTAAGCTACCAGAGACGCAGGGGTAAGGTAAGGTAAGGAAAAGTAATTATGCTGCCTTAGGCTATGTTTTAATGGCGTTATGGCGCACCCAAAATCGCAGTGAAAGCCTAAGGGTTCCCACACATGTAACGAGAGGCGGCCGATTTTGCAGCCGACCGATGTGCGTGCACACAAAATCAGCCACCGATTGTAGGTGCCCACATGGGGCAACAGATGCCAGAGAACGGACATGTCCGGAATCCCCATTCAAACTAACGGCCGGCACAGAAAGGTGGGCCCGCCGATGCTGTAGTGATGGAGAGAAGCGTGATGACGTCATCACGCTGCTCTCCGCAGCTCATCTATCGGTCCCCACTCACTACGTGTGTGGGGACCTTAGTCCTAAACAAGCAGTTGCCCTTGTAATGGAGGGAAAGTCCTATTGACAGACTGGAAAGTAGCCTAGAATGGGATTTGGATACGCGATATTGGGTGACACTGTCTGCTAAAGCACTGTGCTCCAAAAAAATTATACAAATTAAGGCAAAACTAATTTCATCATTCTGCATCTCACAGCTTATAGTCTCCTGCAGCCATATCATGCTTACCTGTATACCGTTATCTGCTACAGCTTTAACTGTAGCTCTTGAATATAGTTTTGTGATTCTTTAAACGAAAACAGTATCAGGATAGATATACATAAATAAGCTGCCACTGCTGAACCCTCTTGGCTGTCCATGACGATAGTACTGTCTAGGTCACTAACTTACAAAGGGCATGTATAGTGAAGTTCCACCTTTAGCTGTGAGGAGCAGCTCTGAGTCACTGACTCAGAATGTAATACAATAAGAGAATGAACATGACAAACAACTGGTATTATTCTGAGGGACAGATCAGCGTTGGCACCTACATATTTTTTACCACATTATCCTTGATAGAAGGTACTGACATATCCTAGCAACACGCCTGTGAGACCGCTCTCACTAGTTACTAGAGAAGAAATTGGTAATCCTATATCACCATCTTCGCAACCAGAAAATATCCTTTGACACCGAAGAGATCATTTAATTCCTACGTTGGTTTTAGAAAGAGGATATGCTAGACCACTACTGCACCAATGTAATGCATGTAAAATGCATAAGAACACCAAGTCAGCATGTGACTCCCCATTACATCAACAGCCATGTAAAAGCTCTACGAGCAGTGTGAGCAGTCTATGCATAGCCAAAAGCAGAGCTTAATGCGAAAATGATGTCTTTGTGTGTGCATTTAAAGGGAAATTTTTTATTTGGATAAGCAGTACAGCATTTTCAGCAGTATCACGTAACCTCTCATTACAAATACCTGAAATATATATACCCCCCCCCCCCCCACCCTAATTCATACACACCTTTCTGCTATTGCTTGTTGAACAGTGATCTACATGTTAAAACATTTCCTTTTGGGAAATAAATTATTGAAAATATTAAAATAATAATAGAACAGGGAAAAAATGATTTTGCGCAGTGACAGATATAAACACCCTCTCATATGTTCACCCACACACACAGGCTCACCCACACACATACACACAACTTCTGGCTCCGCTCATAAACCTCTGCTATCCACAGACTAAAACTGATTGAAATTCCACAAGGACGGTCCTTCCTCTCACAGCTCCCCACCCCCATCTAGTTCATGCCATGTTAACCAGGCACACCGGTACACAAGAACGCACAGTAAATTATCGGTCTGTGTGTGTGTGTGTGTGTGTACACACACACACACACACATATATATATGTGGGGTAATAAAAAAAGGAAGAAATCATTCTATGGTCCTACACATTTCAATTGACTGCCTGTATATGAATTCTCAATTGTATTTATTTCTTTTTCATTATTTGCCCCTGTGAAAATTGTCAATCCACATGTTTTTTGAAGTGAAGAACCTGTTTAAGGCTCTCCCGTGAAATCATTGTGCCAAAACTATTTTCCTCAACATAAATGTTCAGAGTGACAACAATACAATAACTTTACATCACATTTCATATTGTTTCCCTAAAAAGCCCTAGTGGGATCACTGGTGTTTGTTTTGGTACTTTACTTTACTGAAATCCAGGCAGATGTTTAAGACACCAAAGGAACCAATAATTGTTAGTGTGCTAACAAATCATATTCTAATAAAGATATAGCAGAGGGATGGATTTATCAGTCTTCTGCTTCTCCTTTCACTATCTTGTCACATGCTGGGAAAGGGACAAGACCTGTGTTATAGATCTGCAGCAAAGGAAAAAACTCAAATATATTCATGTTATGTATGCAATGTTTAACTTGATTGATTTTCATTTTTGGTTATACCTATACTTAATTTATGGCAAATGTATATGACTGCCAGGACCAGGGGGGGGGGGAACCACAGACTCATAGATAATGTTCACAGAAAGCAATATTGTTTTTATGAAACACCACTTGTTTGTAATAGGCAGTCAGCTTAGATGCAAATTCTGCAGAGCTCTAAATATAAAAATATAAAAAAAGATCGAAGAGCATTATTTAAAAACATACTCACACACATGTATTGCCTACAATAACACAGCTCCCTGAGACACACTGGAGGCAAGGACATGTTTTAGTGCCACTCTATGCTGCATAAAGCTGGAATTTGGGAGTGATAATCTATTATCGCCGGCTGATTACTATGCAACACATTCTCTGCACCAGTCTAACATGATTATAGCAACGCCATATTCCCCAGCAAGCACTCCAACACACAATATAAAATAACATGAAACCCCCCAGGTTACTATTCACACCACACAGCGGGTGCGCAGATAGGCAAGCTCCACACAGAAAACACAAGACTTCTCTCCTGATGCAGCCTCGCCCACCAGCTACCCGCAGGCTAGTAGTAATCTAGACCCAAGACGACATACTGGAATTCATTTTATTCCTGCAAAACAGCATACTGATTGCCTCAGATCTAAACTCACATTGGCATTGAATTGACAAATGCTCAATTGAGCTAAAATGGAGAGAGCACAGTCATCTCCTGTTCAGTAAGTATCAGGTGAGGTACAAAAGGATTTGGATATTGCGATATAAATCAGTTACTACCTCAATAAACTATAATAGATCATCTATGGACAGCAGTTAAATCGCTTTTGATGCTTCAACGGGTGCAAGGTTGGTGGAACACACTCCAGATACAGGAAGGGACTTGAATCAGCCTTTTCAACTGTTGCACCCATAGTTATTCAAGATTAGGTCAGGTAATAAATAGTTGCACACAACTGTCAGTGATAGTTACATAGTTACAGTGATATCAGTGGCCAGAAGGGCCCCAGTAGGTGTATGCAGCCAGGGTAAACATGGGTCAATATGAGGGGTGGATGCTTAAGTTGTGTATATGTGTGCAGCTCTCAAAAAGAAGGGGCAGTGTGCCCCCTCAGTAAGAACTTGTTTCCACTTGAGGGATTGGCCACGATCACTGCGGTTTTAACTGCGGTGCGTGATGGTTGGCGACCAATGGGATCATCTCAACAGCTGCGGTCTGTCTATATTTTGGATCCCAGACCTCGGGCAGCCATGGGACAGCCGATCGCCCCTGATCGCGGCCATGGAGATGGATGGACGCAGTTAAAAATTGCGTCTTCATTCATGAATTCTTAACCAGGCAGGCAGATCAGGCAGGAAGTCAGTGGGGGGGGGGG
>CM070038.1:50001724-50051843 GCA_036250615.1 Ptychadena robeensis
TATGGTGCACTTTTGGTACAGAAATCTGGACCTCAGCAGTGTGCTAGGGAGGTTAATCATGTCTGTACATCAACATTGTAATCCTCCGTTTTGGGAATATGTGATTTGTACATAGGAATGTTGATGTAATTTTAATACGTTGGACCTCTTGGTGAGGCACAATAAAAATTTTGGATTTTATTTAGTTATAAATGTAGCGAACTTAATATACCAACTGGAATTCTGTGGCCCTAAAAAGTCCCCTTGCCCCTTAGTATCAGGGGGAAACACAACATGGGGGTATCAACCTTTTGATTTACCCTCTATCCTTATTTAAATTTAATTTTGGGATGGAGATGCAACTATAAATGTATGAAAAATTCATACACAGTCCAAATGCACAGGGTAGCAGCTTCTTCACAAAAGGTCCACCAAAGCACAAATACCTGCCATGACAGTTCTCGTGTCTCAGATAAAGCTCGGAAAAATACCCATGTTAGCTGGCACAGAGGCAGGAGCAATCAGAGAGACCTGGCAAAGGCACTATTAGGGCTCCGAATCCCTTAATGGGCAAGGTGGCAGTGTCTTCATCTAAAGTGAAATAATAGCAACAAAACTGGAAAAAAAGCCCTGGGTAATTGCACTTATAAACTTTCACATATAAAACTTTCACACAAACTTTCACATATAAAAAAAAGTAATGAATTAAACCAAAAAAAGGTTTTCAAACGCATGCAATGTGAGTCGGAATTAACTGTATAACAATCAGTCGACCTAGGGTATTTGGTTGTCCATATGCCCGGGAAGAGCGATTGTAGACTGATAGAAATGAGAAAACAAAAAAGTTGTCTTCATTTTCTCTATCTGGGTTTTTTTATGTTTCATGCAAGAGGCACATAAACCTCCACCCAGCCCTCACACATTCTCTACTTCAAAACAATTCAGAAAATTTGAAAGCTTTGTAAATCTCATGTGAACACAATTATTTCTAGATTTAGTAACAGATTTTTATTACAGCCTAACGTATATAGGCATATATTGAGCAATGTGAAGGACATGCTTGTCTTCTGTACTAGACAATTTATAAGACAGGGACTCTCTAACAGGCCATTGTAGTGTAGTAATTCTATTAATGATAGCACTATAGATGGACTAGAATGGGCTGAGGCAGCATATGGCTTTTCAGCTGTTGTAGAACGTGAAGTCCTAGTACAATCTGCCAACAATTTGTTCTTTAAAAGGTGAGTAGCATGTGCACAGGGCATAGTTTTCTGTCCAGGGAAAAGGGAATGAATGGTGATTGGCTTACTGCCAAGAAAACAGTGATGTAGTATGATTTATTTAAAAAACTACACAACAAAAAATTATTGCTAATTTATTTTTATTGTATTTGCAGGATTATGCAGAAAACATATAAAGAAAAAACGGTAAGAAGATGTTGGTAAGAGCCTAACAAGAGAAAGGGCAAGGGGAAGAAGAGTGGTTTGTGCATAAAATCAGTGGGTGGGGAGGAGCTGAACGACCTTGAAAACGTGGGTGAGGATGGTGCAAAGGGAAGAGTAAGTAATCAATAAACAAGAATAAAATCAATGTACCATAGGTTAGTTGCCACTGTCCCCAAAATTCAGGGAGGGGTACCTCTCTCCCCACTGGCTAGTGCAGGTATTTAATGCTGGAGGGGTGGATGTCATGCTGACGGCATCCACGCTGTCTGGTGGAATACCTAAGGAGGCATCACTTTGCCATCAGGTATGCTGAGATGTTGGGAAGCCAGACCCCCCCAGGCAAGGAACCCCTCCTAATGACTTAAGTAGCATGTGTGGACTTTAGGATAATCTGGGTATTTTGGGGGACCTACCTGGGAGAATTGTTACACTTTTAATAGTAACCCTCTGTTAACATTGTTCTTAACCCTTGCTTGCCGCCCGCTTGTGGCCATGGGGATCCAATACACATAAACATTCATAAGCTAAAAAACCCCTTTGCCTTCTTTTTTTTAGTATCTATCAACCATAGACGAATGGTTGTTCTGTTCCCCATGGTAGGGAAACCATCTAGAAACTCTGTGAGAATTACCTGATTGTAGTGCAATAATTAACATGCTGCTTATGTAACTATTACGTTACTGGATAACCATTCATTGGACTCTTCCCTGTTTCATTCCTTCAAGTTGGATTGCCATCCCCTCCTGAGGAGGCCAATTGTTAGAGGCCGAAACACATTGTGTCGGCCCAGGGCATAACTGGGGTACATTGTGTGATAAGAACTTTCTTGTGCCCCCTCCCTATGGCTCAACTTGTTACTTGACTTTTAGGTTTTGGGTTTGCATACCCTGCCGATGTGTATGAGCACTGATTTCTTTGTGTAATTTGATGTGTACTATTTATGACCTTTCTATGTGACCAGTCGTTTAAAAAATTTCCCCATTACAGGTTTATCTGGCTTAAGCCTGAAAACCGACCGGCAGACACCTAATGTTGCAACTGCTGGACAGTTGTGATTATTGCTGGTTTACGGGGCAGTTAAAAACTGCCTGTGTAAATGAGCCCTTAAGCTACTGTTTTATTCTCCTCATATCTGTTGTTTCCAGTGTATGGTTTCTAGCCATGCAAAATCCCCCAAGGTTAGCCACCTTTGATGTTTCAACCTTCTAAACTGAATCCCTTTTCATATGCACATCTAGAAAAAGTAGGTGGAATGTGGCTTGAAGTTACTAGCAGGAGTACATGTGGAGGTGGTAAATATAAAGTCAACACAACTGAAGAGAAATGTTCCTAGTGTGCCTGGGAGTTGAAGGGGTAGGGATCAAAGAGGGAAATACTAGTGGATTAGTGCATTAAAGAGGAATGGGTGAGGATAAGTTTGGGATGATGGGGAGGGGCTTGGTGTGCCAAAGACTACTGGACGGGGAGGAGCTTAGTATACCCAGATGAAGCATAGATCAAGTATAAATGAGGAGGTACAAAGGTCAGGTGCTTTTGAGTACAATACAGTGGCTTGCAAAAGTATTTGAACTTTTCCACATTTTGTCACAAACATGAACCAATTTTATTGGAATTCCACGTGAAAGACCAATACAAAGTTACCAGCTGTATTTGTACTGACATTAGATAACACACAGATGCACTCTATTTAGTCATTAGCACTCATCAGGCAATGTCTTTGGGCAACTGACTGCACTAAGACCAAAGGGGGCTGAATAATTACGCACACCCCACTTTGCAGTTATTTATTTGTAAAAAATTTTGGAATCATGTATGATTTTCGTTCCACTTCTCATGTGTACACCACTTTGTATTGGTCTTTCACGTGGAATTCCAATAAAATTGATTCATGTTTGTGGCTGTAATGTGACAAAATGTGGAAAAGTTCAAGGGGGCCGAATACTTTTGCAAGCCACTGTATATGTTTAGTGTGACAGAAGAGACATAAAAGGTCAAAATTTTAATATGCCAAGTAATGTGCATGTGAAAGTTGTCATTTGTGTCTCTTAGATTGTAAGCCTGACGGAGCAGGGTCCTCTACTTCTTCTGTGTCATAACCTGTACCTGTGTGTACTATCCTGTGTTTTATCTTCACTCTATTGTATTGTACAGCGCTGCATAATATGTTGGCGCTATATAAATAAATGATGATAATAAAAATAATTTGTGTCACACTCAGTGGAGTGTGTCAAGACAAGGTCTCATAACTTGGTAAAGTTATCAGCCTAGAATTCCAAGCACAGATTTCATGATTTGCAAAACAGGAATTTTTTAAACAATAGGAAACTACAAGCCTCAGTCAGCCAGAGATAATCAAAGTGGCACAGAACAGTTACAGTTAATACAAGGAGCCAGTCACATGACCAGTGCTATAATGATGTGGCTCTTCTTGGCTGTAATTTCTTGCAGGCTGGCTTGTGCGTATCTGTAGACATTCTTTGTCTCTGAACAATGGCATTCCAGAGACGACTCCGCTAAACACATACAGTATTTGTTGGATACATTGTGTTTGCTGACGGAGCTCAAAGCAGCGTGACTGCGTCTAAAATACACACAGTCCAAGGGATGCAGAGCAGAACACAAGCTGCCTTTTGTTGGGGGACATCGCGGTAATCCGCAAGAGCCTTCAGAACAAGTAGTGTTTCTTCATTCCAGAAATAATAAATAATTTGTAGCTTATTCGGAGGTTTACTCTATATACCAAAAAGTCTTATAGCCTCTGCTATATGAAAACGTTTAAAAGCAGAGAATGGGAAGCAATTAAAATTTCTAAGTATAACAACTTATGCTGACCAACGAAAACAAATGTGAACTCAATGGGAAAATGTAAAATATGCAATACTTTTCAGAACAAAAGTTGTACCGGCTTAACTGAAAGTTTGAAATCAACTGATGGCTTTGGGGAAACAACACCAGTTGGTAGTAATGAATGCACAGTTCAAATTGAACTGAACTAAAGTGGTATCAACTCGATATATTCAAGGTGCACCCAAACATGTTGGTAAAGTCTTACAATATGTTAAGCCCCCCACACAGGTTAAGATTTTTACCCAATCGACAGCCGAAAAATCGGGTAAAAATCACCCTTTGTGTGTCAGCATGTCTCCACTGTGTTCTCGGCTCCTTAGGGTGCCAGCCAAAGGGATGCACTTAGTCCAGGGGGGGGGGGGCACAAAGCAAGAACACAGTGGGGATATGCTGGAGCCGATCCACATACCTGTCTGCAGCAGCAGCTGTTCTTGTTCTGTTCTGCTGATCCGTAGCTGGAGTTTGAGGTATTGCACTACCTTCCGGCTGGCGGATCAGCCGAACGAGAACAGCCGCTGCGGCAGACAGTTACGTGGATCAGCTCCGCCGATACACGTGTCGGATTCGCACCGGATTCCGTCACGATCGATTCCGGGCGCGTGCACGCGAAACTATCGTGCCGGAATCGCATGCAGCCCACCTTGTCCGATCGATCAGGTCCGATCGTTCAGGGGCCCAGAATCGGATCCGACGGAGAACCAACATGTTGGTCTTTCTCACCCGATTCTGCCCGGATCAGGGGGAGTTGCCATTTGTGAGGTGGAATCGGAGGTGGAATCGCACACGGAATCGTGCCGGAATCCGCTCGGACAAGGTGGTATGCAGCGATGGATACTCTTAATTGGTCGATTGATCACACCTGCGATTCCCGGCAGAATCGCCGGAATCAATCGGATGATGAATCGATTGGACATGGAATCCGACAGGTGTATGGCTAGCTTTAGATCTACCAACAACTATGTAGTATAGGGTCCTTTGCGATTGAACACAGGTAGACTTGATGGTTTAGAAAATCCCTCATGTTACATGGTTTTGGTAAAACAAAAGGAAGGAAATCTGACAAATATAAATAAATCTGACAAATATAAAGGCGTATGGGCACCCTAAGAAATTACACACATGTCCGTAATGGCTTAGATCAATTTGGCGGCTGATTTCGGCCCAAATGACACTTTGAAGCTTTAGATTTCCACCCGATTTTTCAGCCGTTCAACCGCCGTGAGCAAGGTTGTGCAAGATGGTGGATCGCCCGAAAAAGTAGAAATTTTTTAAGACAATCTGTACACCAAAACACACTTTGCACACAAATGAACTCTCCAACAGTAGTCCCTAGCAAGTCCCTAACAAAAAATTCAGAGACTAAAACATTATAAACTATGGAAATAAGCTATAGTAAAATAATTTATATACTTCAGTTAGAAGTGCAGGGCTCTCCAACTGCAGTCCTGGAGGGTCTAAGTCAGTGACTCTTGACTCTTTATTAACTGCCATCATTACAGAAATAATAAACAATTCTTCAGATTTGGCCATTATGGAAAGAAGATGGGCAGCACTTAGGCCTACAATGGTTGAATATATATTGAAAAGCTATTGGCTACAGCTAAAGATGATTTTTTCCTCTTTGCTGTTAAACTATTTGTGAGCTATCCAGTATCATCTGCAGGCCAGCGATCTCTCTAAAGTTCCTCAATGAGTAATGCCTGGTTATAAACCATTCACACTATATAGCTGGGATAACATGTATTAAGGCAAGTGTTTCTGCAATGAACTGAAAAGCATTGTGAATGCAATGCGTTGGTGCACTGCATCTCAGGGCAAAATCCCAATTTGAAGCCATATGGAGGGCAGCAGGTAGATTTTATTTTTAAACATTATAAAGGTGCATCTTTATGGCTGGTCACATGACACTCTGCCATGGTGCAGACTACAGCCAGAGAAAATTGCATAGGTGTTCCTTACTCCTCTCTTGCCGCCACCTTAATTGAAAGTCAGGACAGACAGTGCAGGTTACGCTGTGTCTCGATGTCACACAGCATTGAGGGAGACAGGTTCCTCGAGCCATACGGCCTATCTGTTCGTGTCACCCTGCATTGCAACGGACACATTCAATGAGTTACAACCGCTCTGTGCATGTGTCAGTTTAGATTGCACGGAGCAGACATTCAGCTTCCTCCTGTCACCCAGCATCGGGAAATAGATTGGACAGGCGATAAGAAAGGCCGCTTCTGTCAGGCAGACATGTCACAACATATGACTCTGCCAGCAGGTTGGTGATTGTGCCTGCGCAGCCACCAACTCACAAAATGTGACTGTACCATTAGGAATGTAAAGAGTGCCTTTGAGCCTGCTGCCACAGACAAGTGAATACGCTGTTTGGTCTAAAGGCCCCCAAAATATTTAGAGGAATCCTGAACCCAACCTACGCACAGAACTATGCAAGCAATCCATACATTCCATAAAATGCAATGGCTGGGCTGTATATAAATCGTCCTTACATGGCACTGCTGTTAACCCCCTAATACACAAGCTAGGCCGCACGCCATAAGAGAATCACAATCCCTCTGTTTACACAGGATTTCCTGCTAATGTTTACTGAACTGTTTAAAATAAAGCTCAGCCATGTCTGATGCAACATGTGATTGCGGTATAAAATGTTGATTTAGTGTGAGCGCCATAAGCCGAGGTCAGAAATCTTCTCAAAATGAGTAGCGAGATAAACTAACCCACTCCGTGCTTGCATTTTGTTTACACAAGAGCAGCCATTTTGGGAGCTTAGTCAGACACTATATGTTGTGTTGCACTATTGCACTGTAACACACATGGAAAAAGAAACCTTACCCAAACTATTTCCTTCAACAAGAACATGGAGGTGAATTTTGTTTTACACATTCTAAACAATACCATACCACGCACACATTGCATCAGCATAATAACTTGGGTTTTATGCCACATTCTCACATTTTTGTAAGAGTAATTAAGAAAGCTTCAAACAAATATTATTATAGAAGCACAGACATGACAATAAGGAGCTTGCTCTTTTCCGAAGTGACCAGGTATGCCTATACATATGCTTTCCCTTCAGAAATGAAAAGATGCTGAACCTGAGCATTGACAAGGAGATCATGCCAACAAGTGCTTACATTTCAGTTCACCTCCTGCAGATATTGCAGGGTTTTGTTGATGGTAGACAGTTTGGAGAAACTACAGATAGACAGGAACAAAATTAGGATTCATGGCACAAATATCTTACCGTTAGTCCATCCATGACATTTTAAATGTCTTAGACGCACCAAGCTCATAAGAGTCCACCTGTAGCTACAATGTGCGTTTGAAATGATTTTACAGCGTTGTTTCTGATACTTCCTTCACCACTTTCTGAATATGAAACAATTAATGCATGCACAAGTCTTCTATTCAGTCACAACATACAGCACTATTTTGCAGCCGCTCGCAGGCAGTTGTCTCCCGCGCGGCTGCAGGAGCGCACTGTCGTTTCCTGAGCTGCTGTGGGCTGAAAGAAGTTCAGAAAACGACTTAAGCCTTAGTTCCCTCAAAATTTCTAGCTTCCTAGCTGTCATTGTGACAATGTCAAAGATCAAGGCTCTGTCTTAATGACTGCACGCCTATTTAATTCTATGACTTAACTGTTAAGCTGGGAACACAGGTGTCGATATGGGCCAGATCAATGACCCCTTCAAGCGCCCTGCGCACTCATGGCCATCTATCTGGCACATATGCTGTCATCCCTGTTTTTGAGCGGGACCAATCAATCCCACTTGAAAACATCTATCGGACATGACCGTGAACCACGGTCAATGTCCATTGCTTTGCATGTAGACCACGAAGTGCTGTTTCTCCAGCTCCTCCAAAATCGGGCAGCGTGTGATGACGTCATCACACTGCTGCACAGAACCTCGAACGGCTCCAATTTCGAGCCGTGTGTTCCCTAAATTAAAGAGGACACCCTGTCAGAACTTGTACAGATCAGCAAATTAAGTCATATATATGTTAAGCAGTTTTTCAGTAAAATAAAATAGGCAAACATAAATAATTATTCTGCGTGTATGGTGTAAGCAGATCAAGTTATCTTTGGAAATTCCAGCTTGAGAAAAGGGATTTAAATTAATAAGTTACGTTTAGAGACCAACAACTTTAGCATCAAAAAGCTATAAAAAGTTTTTTTTTAGACCAGAGTACTGTAACTGAATGCATTAAGCTTGTTTTTAATATCTAAGGAGGCACAGCTCTTTTAAGCCATCTGATGTATAAAAATAAAGACACCAGCCTTTACGAGATAAATCCTCCACCGTATTTTTGTTAGCTTGGCAACAAAGTAGAAAAGAAAAAAAAAAACTTGTTTCATAAACCGCTCGGGCATATTACTGTGCATATCAGCACTCAGGGGACAATCACTACAAAACCACCGGAAGGAAGACAAGATGTACACTAGAAAAAAAGAGGGTAAAGAGCTATGTGCAATGAAAGGCTTTATGATCTGCAAGCCACGATAAAAATACAACACTAAATTGACCATGAATTGTAGCATTAGCTGCATTAAATCAAAATAAAAGAATTAAATGCCAATTACCAATGTAGCCTAGAAATGGCATTTCAACAATAGAAAAGAATTTTCGATCAGATCAAATTAATAAAGAACACTAAAAAAGGTTTCTTATTCTTGATATCCCTTTTGGGAGATTTCACCCATCCTGGAGAAGCAACAATGCTTCCCATATAAGATTTTCCTTCACCCCTTGCTCTGATGACTAAAAAAAACTTAATTATAAGAAATCCCCTTCCTTCACCGGGACAAATAAATATGGTTATCAGTTTCCTTGGTCTACTGTATCCAAAACTAGAAAACAAAATTGCCTTTACATACATGATGCCAAAAAACATGGAGTAACACAGCATGAGCTGGGTAACTGGTTAAAACCTCTGCTCAGAGAGACTACCGGTGTGTTTGCCACTATCTGCCCAACTACACAAAAACACAGTAGTAGATTAACTGGCATAGAAACAATTAAACTGTATTGCATATAGCCATCAAAAGAGTAGAAAGTAGAATTTTCTTTAAGAAGAGAGATTTACTTGAAGAGATAACTCCTAATTTTACGGAGATGAGACAGAAGCACCTGTTGACTAAAGTATCCTTGCTTCACCCCATTTCTTAATTAAGTTGACTAGTGTATACATTTAAACTTTGGGTAAAACTTAAGCTGGCCATAGATAAATCGACCCAAAAATGGTGCACTGTTTGATCGATGTACAACCTATGATCGACTCATGGTGGCTGACAGCCAGACTGTCCAACAGCACTTGCCGGGATTTCATACATACTGTGGTGTTAGGAACCTGGAGAAGATCTGAAGATCCTGGGCCACGCATTCTGTATGTTGCCTTCATTTCCTTTCTCTGCTGTTTGTTGGTGCTCCATTAGTCCCCCACTGTAAAAGGATCGTTTATACCCATACCTGCCAGGATTTAGGCCTTTCCTATAGGTTTTATAGGTGGGGCCCCTAATGCTTGGAGCCTATCATCAGGGCATGCAGTCATTCTTATGCTGTCAGTAGCCATTAATTACATCACAACGTTCATGGGAATATTATACCAACTAGTTATCACATTGCCTCCCTGAGGAGGCCCACAGGGTGAAACGCGTCAGAGGATCACATATTGCTGGGCATTATATCACCCAATGGAACCACTCTGCACTGTGCATTGTGATGATATTTTATATGTAGCTGTATATTGTCATATTAATGTGTATACAGCCTAAGTTAACAGGCTAGTTAATATTTGTACTATTTTAAACCTTATATTTTGTTTATTGGTCCGAAACATTTTCAAATTAAGACCTTTTATTAACAAAAAACTTTTTTGAAAACTTTACATGCCTGTAATGCCAAATATTAGTTTTATGGGATTAGGTTGAATTCTCACCCGAATCCAGGGTCCAGGTTTTCTGATATACAACCATTGGCTAAGGCACATAAATGTAAAATTAAAAAAGAATACTATAACAGATCCTACCACTTAGCATTATATTAAATTTATGATTGACTGTCCCGATCGTATAGCAAATCGATCTCAGGGAAATCTAAGTGTCTATGGCCAGCCTAACAAATACTGTGGTCATCTTATTCTGGTAATTCAAATAAAAAAAAATACATATAAAATAGCACATCATTATAGCAATGTATTCATCAGAACAAGATGAGGAGGTGAAAAAGAAATGTAATGCAGCATAAAGAAACTTGGGGACTTCTGAATCACTTTTTAGTTTTCATTAACAAGTGTTTCTGTAGCTGCCCTGCAAAAACATGTAACTAATTAATGTGTTTCGTTAAGAGACGTCTCATATTATTAAATTACTTGTTGGCTTCTTAAACCTCCCTTGGCCACATTACATAAATATTACCGTTCCACTTTCAATGCCTCCGCCTTACAAATCTTCTTTATCCAGTTTTAAGGAGACAAAAGCAGTTATAATCTTCTGTTAGCTTACCCAGAAAAAAGAACTTGTGGAAGGAATACAAGAGAAAGAATATTTATTGTTCTGGGCTTCTAAGATTGTAAGAATAGGAATTTGGGGCTACAGTGGGAGGAACCTTAATTATGATTATAGGCACCCATGATAGAAAAAATACTACTTTATTCAACAGCAATCTGAAATTATAGTTGAATAAACCTTCGCAATATTTCTTCCACACATCACATCAAAACCATTGCTTACATTTTCATTTTCAACATTTTAAGAAAAGTTTCATAGAAACAAATGTTTCCGATCCTATAAATTAGTTGGATTTGGTTAGTTCAAAGTTATTGTACATAAAATGGAAAAAAAGTGACATTGAAATAGTACCGTTCCTAAGACACAATGATTGAATCTTTTGTAGCAGAATATATACGATGTCATGAAAAAAACACAACCGCTGAGAAAAAAGCTCATATTAATTCACACAACAAAGAGCGGCAAGTTAGCTCATCTCTAGATGTAAATCCTGCAGCAGGGAGGTTAGAAAATATAAAGATGTTATGTGAAACCATCAACTGGTAGCTGCGGAAATGCAGCACATTTACAATCACTTATTTCAGTGGTTTCAAACAAAAATTGTGCCAAAAAAATAAATATAATAAATTGTAATATGAGATACAGGAAGACAAAATATACAAAATAGCACAGCAGCCTTAATCAACAAAAACTATACTTTCCTCCATTGAGGAAAAGGTGCATTGCTGCCTCGGTAAATAATTTACCCTGCCCTCCACCTGTTATGTACTTTGCCTAGCTGCACACCACCCAATTATTAATATGCAGTGTCAAATTGACCTATGTGGGGTTGGTAATAGAGCTGGAAGAAGGTAAGAAGCAGGGTTGTTTTCCCCACAATGTGGAGTATGTGGTGCATAGGGCCCATCCATGGCCTGCTATCCCCCATATGCCCCATGCAGGGGATGCACCACATACTTCAGCCCCCCCCCCCCCACTCAAGAACTCGGCCGCCCAAACTATAGCAAACTCAGCCATCAGGGGGGCCCCATGCTATAACTTTGCATAGGGTCCCCGAAAGGCTAAAAATTGACCTGGTAAGAAATGTAGGAAAGCAAAAGTTTTCAGTGCTGAAAGAAGATTGTATAGGTAATTAGTGTTGCTCTGAGTTGGGGTGCCAAGGTACTAAATGATGAAGAAGAATGCAGATGTGCAAAATCAGTTGAGGAGAGGAAACTCATTTTGTTGGAAAAGACCAGTATATGTGAAGATGGGGAAGGAGCACAGAGCGCAGGGGAAGATGCAATGGTGAAAAGGTGGTGCAAAGGTCAGCAGAGAACATCTACAAGGAGTGGGCAGCAATTGGGACTGAACAAGAATTAAACAGATACTACTAGATTTATGCTGTACAGTCAATTATGTCAAAGCAAAGAGTTCTAAAGAAGTTAAATATAAACTTCACCAAAAGCCAGTTCCAGTTGTGCATGAGAGCTAAGGACCAAATACCTTTGTTGGCACCTGTGACAGACCGTTTGTCTGTCACTGTGTAAATGGACTATCAGGAGTCCGGGAATTCTTTGCACAGCAACATTAGTGGTTTTTCTTACAGGGCTCTCAAATAGGAAGGATGGAACTAGCTGAAATTCACAAAGGGAGTTGGGTGTGTCTCCTCAAAGGAGCTGACACCATTCAGGGTCCCTAATGGAAGTTAGAGTATAGGTGGGCACGGCTGGTGACTGCTAGGAGTCAGTCCATTTAGATTCCCTGCAGGTAAAAGGAAGAACGTTTGCTTGACCCGGAGGCTTGGCATTTTCCAAGGGTTTTTGCAATTTGGACTGTGATTTGTTTGGACAATAAATATGGGTTGGAGCCCTAAAAAGAATCCTGTTTTTGTGGGTGTACCCCATTAACAGTTGCTGTTTGAAGCTGATCCCCCACAGCACCTCAAAGCTAACTTGCATGGAGTTACAGTGTGGATAGTCTTTCAGCATTTGACCAGAATAACACTTATCGTACGTGATGTGTCCTACCGGACCTGTGACAGGACAGAAAGAGAGAGAGAAAACACCCAACTAAAAAATTCATTTGTCACTATACTCTCTTAGTATGTCTCTTGCTAGCAATCATACAGTGCTGAACAACTGACACAAAATTGATCACTTGACTAGATTCAGATTCCCATTCCACCAGTCTCCAATGCTCCCTGCTACAATGATTGCATGTGGAGGATAACAGGTAATTAGGTTACTTGCACTTTACAAAAACAAATGTCATGATATATTGATTCATACAGAGTTGCAACATTTGGCTGGTGTTCAGTTTTAAAGAAACCTGTGCTAAATTCAATAAGAAGCTTGTTATTGTTGACATATTGAGGATGGCTGGCTAGATTTTTACCTTAATTTTCTGGGTCACTGACAAGGAATGAGGCTACACATTAGAAAGTAAAAGTTTAATCAGAGTGAAGAATTGTGCATACATATGCACTTGTTCAGCTATTCAGATTATTAAAGACATTGTGTTGCAATGAGAGTCAGGCTATTGTGGTTCTAATAAGTAAAAATGGAAGCCATTACAATATTCTCAGAGCAGGTTCCCACTACATCTGTCAAGAACTCAAGCGCTAAGCTTTCCTACCCGTAAATTAGGTTCAGTCCAGCTGCTCTAGTTATTTTAAAGCCAAATAATGACAGTGCACCATCCAAATGGTTCTCCATAATGGGAAATAAAAGGATTAGGATATCCAGCTGTGAAAGATTGACACCTTGATTATAGCCATGTGAGGGGAAACAGAGACACAAACCCGCTCAAAGGAAATCTTACCATCAGAGAAATCAAATAGTGATTTTATACTGCAGTGTTAACAAAAATTTTAGTTTGGTTCGTCTTTCGGTAGCAGACTTTTTAACATGCCAAGAACTCATAGTAACCAGATTGACTCTTAGAGAAACATAGGGCTCTTTTCAAATTTATCACCTCCTCTTAGGGTATGTTTTCATGGCGTTATGGCAGTGGTGGGACAGAAAAGGTCGCACATATAGTTTTCAAACTCTCCTCCTCTTCCCACTCTAAAAAGATCCCGGGCCAGGACATGTCGGCAGAGGATTAGTGGACAGGTGAGTTCCTATGCCCTATGAAATAACAGTTTTGGGGGGAGCAAGTGAAAGACTGAGGAGGGCCGCATGTGGCCCCCGGGCCGCAGGTTGGGCACCTGGGCGTTATGGGCTCCGTCGACACCCCCTTCGCTAAGCCTGGAGTCTGGCTGAGCCACTCAAGCACATTTACAGTGTTGTCCTGAAGCCACTCATTTGATATCTTGGCGCTGTGAATACTTTCCACTGTACATAAGCTTTAAAAAACCAAAAACATTTTAAATAAAATATATAGGTAAATACCTTTTCAATTAATTAAACCAAACTCCACAGCTTTGGAATATGTATTCTACATAATGTTCACCACTGAACTCCCCCTGGTTCAGCGAGGAAATCAAGTCTTTCCAACTGTGCTTGATGAAGCAGAACATTGTGAAACCATAGGTAGGCTATTATCTGGCCAGTGACCAGAGGTCAGAGGACATGTAAGTCTCGCTTTCTGTACTAACATGCATCAATTCAGTTCTTTGCACACCTAAGTAGCTCAGGGGAAAATAGTATATCAAAGCTTGAGCCAGCAGCAAGGTTATACCTGTCTCCATTGTAGTGCAAGTTAGAAGATGAATGATCACTTGTGATTGGCTACTAGGAATAAGACCTCCACTTGTCCTTTTATTCACTGCCTCTACATCAGGCACACTGTTCTTCTTAATAAGGTTTACAATTTGCTCAAAGTCCTAAACCAATACTCAAGCTTGAAGTAAATGATGCCATTGTGGGAGTGTGTCTCAGATAGCTGAAATATCTTCTTTGATCCAACTGTAACAAAGAGCTTAATCTAAGCAATAATGTTGCATGTTGTTTGTTTATTAATAAGTACTGATGTGCACCCAAAATAATTCTTAATAGTGTTAATGGCTAAAGAACAAGGCAGATCTCCCAGTCCATCGATTTTGTTCTTCAGCTCATGAAATTACCGAAAACACACTTGTGTGCCATTGCCCAGGGTACCGAAGACAGCCCAAAGTTTCACAGATGTACTACATAGGATAAATCTTTCTATATGTTCTTGCAGTCTACTCTCTTCCTCTCTCATTTGTCTCAGCAAAAGACTAAGGGTGCCCATACACGGGTCGATACCCGCTCAATCAATAAATGGTCGAGTGTAGAGTGATGGCCTCACCATGCAAGGCTCCAGCGTTCGACGATTGAATGGTGAATCGTTACAAACCACTTTGCACCATTTCTGTTCCATACTTTGGATGGAGACCCTGGTGTATATTCACCTTCAGAGGTGAAGGTAATAAATTTGATGAAACATCAAACCATCTCTTGGCGATTTCTGCAGTATGGAAGTAGTTCTACATAGATGACTTCATGAATTCTGACCTGTCAATTCTATATAATAAAGCATGACACACGAGTGGAGCTTCTACAAAAAAATATTGTTTAAAGCTGAACTCCATGCATATGAACAAGAACCAAATAAATACAGCTCTGTAACCAAAAATACTCAATATAACTTAAAACCTGAACTGCCATTATTATATAGCAGTCCCTGTAGAAAAATCAGAATAGGAGAAGCAGCACTGGTAGACATTTAAATGTGATCATGTTACACAATATAGAAAGAAGTAACATATTACAAACGTATATTTAGCTGTATGTCATTTAATTGTCCATGGGTTGGCAGAAGCACTACACCTGTGTTTCTTACAGCAGCAGAAGGGATAGTCAAGGTTTCCTTTGGAGAGATCTTTCAAAGCCAAAAGCTTTACAAAGACCCAAATGGTCCAACTTTCCAATACTCCATTTTCAGTTCTTTGGGAGCATTGCCTCTAGCGAGAACATTAGCGAAAGTCGATTTTAACAAAGACCAATCAAATAAAAAAAAGCTGTATAGCAGAACATGTCCAATCCATTCTGCCAGCAGGTAAATGACTGTTCTGCTTTGCACCATGGAAGAGAACACAGCTTCCCGCCCGTAGGGACCGCTAAATGTACAGCTGTTCAGAGTCTCGACAAATGAGCACAGATGTTCAATCATACACAAAGGTGGATCAATCAGAGTGAATTTTGTTTCTCCCGTAACATTTCATTCAAGCCCTGTGCTATGGGATACATTAAGGTGAGTCAACAAATCCCAAGCCACCCGAACATACATTCCTCTGCTTTTAACCTACAGATATTTTTCTTTTTTTGACAACAACCCAAGATGGATTTTCCACATGGGACTCAGTCTTACAGTCTTACCAAATTCCCTATTTACAAAGAAAGGAGCACAGGGGTTTCTTAATGGGTAAAAGAAGCACAAAGGTGGTGTCACCAAGTCAAATCCTAAACTCCTAGAGGTGACCAAGATAAAATATGATCTTAAATATTAGCTTTAATTTGTACACTTTATACAAAAAACCTTGCCTGATGTATTTGTCAACAAACTTTTCCCATTGTGCACACTTAAGGCTATGTTCCCACATGTGCGGCTGCCCGTGGCGCGATTCTAATCGCGCCCATGTTATTGAATGGGCTCTTCCTCAGGCCGTGATTGGGGGGCAATCAGGAGGGGCTGCAGTGTGACCTGCGGTGTGACCTGCGGCCTAAAAACTCGGCTCACCGCATTTTTGACCGCGGGCGGAAACGCCCGCAGCCAAATCGGCCCCGACTGCAACCAATAAATGGCGCCGCGTGCAGCCGCACATGTGGGAACATAGCCTAAAGCTGTGGATTGTGCAACATGGATTTAAAATGGTCACAGCGGCCCTTTACCACCCACAATTGAACAACTAACTAAAACAATACTGTACTGTAATAAATAGTAAAGCCATGACTGCAGGATTGCATCTGTGCCCACCAATCTGTGTACGAGTTCACACTGCACTCGGGGGTTCATCATTTGAAGGAAAATCGACCTGTGTATGCCCACCTTAAGGATGTGTCGCTTGTCATTGATGGGAGTGCTCCTTTGTTGCGCCAGTGGATCCCATCCCAATTAAATGACTGGGACTGGTTGTGTTTGCCTTTTTCCCCGAGCAGAATGTGAGGACGTCATAACGCTGCAGCCGCCGCCTCAAAGGATCCTTTGTGTGCCGGACATTACTTTGGTTGGGGACTCCCGTCCCCATCTAATGTTATGGGATTGGCTGGGAATTTATCAGCATGTCAGATCACCATGCGATCTGACATGCGGGAGATTCCTGTTCGATCTCGCACCCAATTTTTGGCCTAGTGACCGCCGGACGATTGGTGGGAACGAGCACGGCGATTGATCGGCCAAAAAATCGCCAGTGTATGGCTTACTCAAAGGACTGCCTAACCAACCAGGCAGATCTTACACATCTTTCTTTAATCTGACTTTGCTGACAAATGTAATGAGGGGTGGACATAGTATAGTACGGACACAATAGTTACGGGGGAAGTTTTTCTAGTCTTAGCTTCTGTGTTATTCTCAATATTGCCCACAGATGTTAACTCCCACAACTTGACTACTGCCCTACAATCTAAATCCAAAATAGAGACATTTGAGAGCTCAATGGTTGGGATGACAGAAAGTATAAATCAAGGAAACTAAAAAAATTGTATATATGAATGGGAGAAAATCAGAATGAACTAAATTTTTTTTAAATACTGGGGTCCTAAGTAAATGTTATCACAATTAAAGTAATTAAAGTGTCCTTGTACTGTGAAGCAAGTAAGCTAACTGATCAGTCGTGGAGAACCTGCTCATGTTTCTACAACACATATTCAGAGAGTTTGATGGCAAAGCGCAGAAGTCTGGCTCTTCTGCAGATCTAAGATGCGCAAGATTGTATTCTATTCTACATTCTGGAAAAAGATAAGCAATCAAAGGTTCCCCGAAATATTAACAATGCAGTTCATACAACAATGGGTATAAACGACGCAGTGCGCATGCATTTAACCGAGGCACAATAGGCCCACGAAGCCGAATTGATCTGCTGTGAGTGACAATGAAATTACAATGCCGATCATTGTCTGTGGAACAAATGGACTGCACATTTCAATTGCTGTGCAGTCACTTTCCTCTGCGTTTTGCTGTGGATGATACTATCTGTGTGATATTTACTGGAAGCTTACAGGTGCACAGCCCCTGACCTTGCTCCATCATGGATAATGGACTTGTCTATGTGTTCGCTGTACACTGGGAGACCTGTACATATTCTCACATGCATTAACATTAAGTTGGAAATCTTAGGATCATGGGAAATCATATTTTATGTTCTGGAAGCAAGTAAATGCTATAAAAGAGAAAAGACAGCTTCAGCTGTACCAGTCTAAGAAGTTAACCTAAACTGAGAATGTGTTCCCAACGTAGTGAACTTAATCCTCACAAGTTACTTACTGTATATCTAAAAAACTAGTCATTGAATATTTTACCAGAATGCTTACACATTTGTATCTTTATGCTCTCAAAGTGCATGGAATTGGAAACATTTGCCTTTTTTTCTTTCTTTTGGTTTGTTTGGTGCAGCATTTTATCTATCCATCAGATATGTTTTCAGTGGTGGGAGCAAACTATATTTACTGACAGCGGTTCTTACAATTGCCATACTTTATTCATAATCTTAAAAATTTTGAAACCTATATCCACCCAAGGGTGAGTGTCCATGACAGTTTGAGCTCATGGGAAGGGGAAGTATAATTGATGCTGCCATTCAACCTGGAAATGACAGTATGGGGTGGTGAAGGACGAGGAGGCCAAATCTAGAAAACAGAATTAGGCTTTGTTTCCACAGTGTTAAGGGATAAGTTGATCCCCCCCCACTCTAAATGCAGAAGGCGCACATCAAAAATGCATTCCCTATGGGTCCGTTAACGCATCCATGGTGTGTTCAGGTTCCATTGAGTAGCATTTTTCTTTAAACTCTGCGTTGACATTATTGCAACAGATCCCCAAATGCAAAGTGGAAAGCATTCCACTGACGAGCAATGGATGGCTTTTTTGTACGTTTGATGCGGTGAAAACATAGCCTTAGTGAATAATTTACATGTAACATGAGGGAGGTTTAATGAGTCACAAACTGTGATCAAACATGGCTGTAAATTATGATACAGTGTTGTAGAAAAATAAGGTCATCTCTAGGAGGACTTCATCTACTTCAAGCTGTTTGCGTACATTGGTAAATAATTTTGTTTGTTTGGCATTGGAAAATAAGGTTTTATTCAATAAGTCATCATAAGCTTTCTATGTTGAAAGATTTGGTGCTTTTCTGAGCTTATGCCGAGTGTGGTTTAAATACAAACTGTTCTCAGCTAAGCTCTTTATTTCAAAGTGTTTACTCTCTATACCATAATTTCTTTTATACAATGTGTACAAGTCTATCTGTTGGTACAAATCATATATATATGTATATATATATATGTATATATATATATATATATATATATATATATGCATTCTGTTACAGATAGACCATTGTTAAGTAAAGATTGCCGTTCCCGGCATAGGTAAGAAACATCTAGGTGCTTGTAATCAAAAAGTAAATTCATGATAACTAGAAGGTGAAAGAACTAGTGAGCAAAAGTATGACAGATCTCAGTAAGAGTAGACAGTTCTAGGTGTGATGCCTGCCCATGTAGACGTGTTAATGGTTGGCACTGAGACATGATATCATCACCATGTCCAAGCAGCCCCTAATAATGGCATGTATCGGGCATTAGAAAACATCAACCTTCTCAACAATAAGTGGAGATAATACCTAGGTGATAAAAATTATGGTCTCCATTTAGAGGCTGTTTAAGTTGACAATTCAAAGCCTCTTTTTAATATGTATTAACTTGTTTAAATATTTTTTCTCTATTTAGACCCATCTGGCAGTGTGATTCCTTTTTTTTTTTTAGCGGCATGACTCAAAAGCAGGGAACACATGGTTCAATACAGGAGCCGTTCAAGGTTCCCTGCAGCAGCGCGATAACGTCAATATCGGAGGATATATGCGGTCCCCATGCAAAGAAATGGACATCAACCATGGTTTATGGTCATGTCCGATTTTCGAGTGGGATTGATTGTTTTCACTCGAAAACAGGGATGGGCGCATTAGATATGGGCAAGATATAGGGCCATGAGTGCGCATGGTGCTCAAAGCGGCCATAGATCTGGCCCATATTTATACATGTGTTCCCTGCTAAAAAGTTTGCCCACCTCTGTATTAGAGGGTTATATATATATGTAGTAACACATAGGGCTCTGAACATGCATAGGTGGCAAAAACTATCCCGTTTTGCCTGGAAAGTCACGTTTATGTGGCTTTCCCAGGCAAATTACCTTCACCCTTCTTAAGCGTGCAGGGGTGCCCACATGGGGCGACAGATCACTGTCGCTCCAAAGTTCGGTTTTTCTCTTAGTCTTGGACATTCAAGGTGACAGGTATGAATGGTGTAAGTGTAAGCAAGGCTGCCGTCATGGGACTAGCAGAAGGAGTCCCCTCTGTCCCTCCCTGACAGCGGCCCTGAGTGTAAGTATGGTGGTGAAACAAAGGTGAACCTGGATAGAAGATATAAAAACCTCTATATTTTAGTAAAGCAGACTAACCAGCAAACAAAAGGAAGGTATACCTATCAGCTAAAATGTATAGGTAATTTCTCTACTGTAAAGGCACTAAAGGAGGATAGCAAGTCAATTTCAGGTACTTTGAATGCTTACACTTCTAAAATATTATGATATATTCATAAATATAAAATTGCATTCATTTGTGCCCTTTATCATCTGGGAGCTCAGCTTTACCTTTATCCATCACATCAATGACAGGTTTATTATGACTCACAAAAACCCTAACCCCTAATCCTATTTTCCTACATCACAGCTGTCATCTCTACACTTTGCAGAATACAGTGCCAGTCTCAATGGTGGCGTATTGCAGCATTTGCCTGGGTTAATTTATTTCTTCGCTTACAAAAAAAAAGTCAATTTACTTAAAAGCCATGAATGTAGATTGAAAATACAAATATATTATGTATAATAAAAAAGGTACACACATAATTTAACTTGTAATACACTCAAACGATACATTTCACAAGTTTTTGGACTAATACTGCCAGCCGTCCATTCAACCATGCACTGGCGGATTACACAACTCCCCGAAGCAGTTAATATTTTAAGTCTTGTTTTAGCCATCAATTTTTTCCAGGAAAAAAATGAAGTCCTCACGGTGTACAGGTTCTATGAAACATTCTGTAGACAGGGAGAAAAAAGCAAAGGCTTTGAGGTCAAAGTGATCTTACTGCTTTGAAAGTGCATTTGCAAAAATTGTTTCTCTATTAAAGTACATTATATATAGCAGATGACTAGGGGAGAGTTTGTTTTCTTAGCCTGGCAAAATGATAGGTATAAATGTGACTTCGTAAATGCAAGCTGTCCTTGTTTTGAAAGGACAGTGTGTTTTACTAGTTGGAATTTTCTGGACTGGACTGAACTATAGAGTAGGCCAGCTCTGAACTGGAATAGAGCTGGCCTACTCTATTGAAAAACACTGATCTTTCGAGGCCATTTAGTAATTGTTAAGGCCCCCATACACGGGTCGGATTCCGGGCCGATCGATCCCGGGCGCGTGCACGCGAAATGATCGTGCCGGAATCGTGTGCAGCCCACCTTGTCCGATCGATCACGTCCGATTGATCAGGGGCTCAGAATCGGATCCGACAGAGAACCAACATGTTGGTCTTTTTGATCCGATTCTGCACAGATCAGGGGGAGTTGCCATTTGTGAGGTGGAGTCGGAGATGGAATCGGACACGGAATCGTCCCAGAATCCGTTGGACAAGGTAGTATGCAGCGATCGGATACTCTTAATTGGCCGATCGATCACACCTGCGATTCCCGGCAGAATCGATCGGATAGGTGATCGAGCAGCCATGGAATCCGAACGTGTATGGCTAGCTTCACTGGGAATGATCTTTTGTGATCGCTCCCAGCACCAACAGAACACACAGGTTCTGTACACATAGTACTTATTGTGTTACTGGGAAGGGGAGGACATAGTGGGGAGAAAACAGGAGCCATCAGGAAAGTCTGCCTTTTACAGATCTAGAGAAGACAAGGGGGGGGGGGCACATAATTAAAATCTTTAAATACATCAAAAGTATGAATAATACTGATAGGGCAATGATTTAAATACGAAGCAAATTTAAAGAATAAAATCAAAGCTTAGAAACATGTTCGGGATAAGCATAAACCTATGTTGATACAAAATAAATGTTCCAAAAACGCCATTAAAAAAACCAAAAAAGTGAAGATGTGGTCTTTTTCGGCTTGAAAGCTTAGGTCCTACTATTGTAAGGACACCTTAAAAAACTGACATAGCCATTTAATAGCTGGGTGAGTTAAGGCTATTTAGGTATGATTGGCAGCTTTTTACATTGATAGTCTGCATTTCAGTGACCATATTATGTGAGAGACTCACTCATGGGTAATTTGCCAGTGCAAGCTTGTAAAATGTGACTCTACATTAGTTTGTCTATGAGTTCGGAGAGAGAGATTCATTTTCTTGCTTCCTGGCACGGGCAATTTTGCTTAGCTAGAGGGAGTGAAAAAAAGTCTGGCCTCGTTAGATGATGGCCTTTTCTCCCGACTGGAGAATATGATAGTCTTTCCCTAGTCAGGAGTATATACCTGGGTGGGCATTTCATGGTAGCTAGGGTAGCTTGTTCTATATTTGCTCTATAAGATGCACATACCAACAGTCTGATTGGAGGCTTTTGGCAGTCAATATTTGCAATGCTAGAAAATTAATCAAGAAAACATTATGTTGCAATGAAACATTAGACCAGACATGGGCAAACTAAGGCCTGTGGGCCTTATTGGGCCCATTTAGTATTTTTATCTGGATGTTACGTCTCCACAGGGGTAATTACAGATGACACCAACGACAGAGGGAGGAGTCTGTGCCCGTAGAGCCTGGTCTTCTACCCAGAGCCCCCCTAATGGGAGATGGGTCGATGTCCCTTGAGGGGGCACCGATGGTGTTTTTGCGGCAGGCAGGACAGGTCTCCCCCTAACGCTAGTACCCCTGTGTGTAGCGGTGAGACTGATGTGACTACCCAGATGGGGAGGTAGCGCGGACAGTAGAATAGTCAGGTCGGGTTCCAAGGTCACGAGGGCAGGAGAGGTCAGAAGAGTCAAGACGAGCAATAAGTCAGGGCGGGCAGCGATCAGAGAGTTATCCAGTAAACGTGCCAATGTCGGGATTCCAGAAGACGGGATTCCAACGAATAAACAAGCCAGGGGTCGGTACACGGGAGATCGATCAAGAGAAGGGAGAGGGAATCGCATATAGCACTGATAACAACTGAACTGCAATTCAACAGCACCCTCTCTGTGTTTGTTCAGACCTTTTATACCCTTAATTGATTAACCACCCCTCCCCTCTGCAGGAAATGACTGCAGAGAGGAGGGGTGTGTATTCCTTCAAATTGTACACACTCGTGCGCGTGCCCGCGTAGTATCGCAAGCCCGCGCATGCGCTACTCAGCGGCCGCCATTGCTCTGCACGCTGGCTGCGTGCAGAGCCTTCTCCATGCTGAGGGTACCCCATGGCAGGGGTATACCCACACCAACCCAGGTAGGCATCATCCTGGGGGAGAGGCTGCGCCGCCTGGGGACCCCATTAACCATACTGGGGACCCCGACGGCGCCGCACTCCCCCCAGGGCAATCAGGGGGCTGACACTGGACTGTTGTTACCTTGGTGACAAGATGCTATGGCTCCTTTCTACTTGTTCCCTGCAATGAGCAGAGATAATTCCCAATGGCGTACCTAACATATACTATTAGTAATAAATAGTACTAATATACTTTTTTATATACGTTTTTATTTTTATTACATTTTAACCAAGTAGCAGAAATTTAAACAGATTACAACACCCAGTCTAGTCCCCGCCATTAAGACTTGGGACACCTATTTTGGGTGACCATTACATGCTCTGGGTCCACCCCTCTGTCAAATAAAAAACCGCATTGTGGCGTACGAGTCAAAAAGCTTGACCACCCCTGCAGTAGACAGTAGTGTCAAAATAGATCTTAGAATCTTAGCAGTATTTATTTTATTTACTTTTAAACATCTTTATTTAGCCATCTAAAAACAATTACCATATACACTTGAGTATAAGCTGACCAGAAAATAATAATATATCTAAAATAATAATAATAATCTACAGAAACAGGGAAAACTTATTGACTCAAGTATAAGCCGAGGGTGGGAAATGCTAAGTCAGATAATGGAGCTTTCTAAATGAGAAAAATACAGAGAAAGCACCATTGCCCCTAGAAATGTATCAAACAGGTAAATCTTAGCGCCACACTCTCAATAAAGAAAACACAGGTTTATTGTTATTACAGGATGGTTTTTCAAGGCACTTCTTATATTTGAAAATAAGTTTCCATTTAAAAAGTCTTTAATATTTTATTGAGACCAAAACATGGAAATGAAAACATATTTTTATGTTAGAATCATAAGAAGTGGAGTTTTCAAATTGAAATTCCACCTTCTCCAGTAAAAATTTACAAACCGTCCATTAGATGGCATCCAAGTCTGCTTACATTTCAACAGTCATTGTAGGAAACACATCAGAGCATTCAGAGGCTGCCGGAACCTGTGAACTAGCGACCACCGTAAACCTAGACAGGTAAGTGGGACCCTGACTTGTGTATAAGCTGCATTTTGAGCACATTTTTGGGCTGAAAAACTTGGCTTATACTTGAGTATATATGGTATCTACAGTATTTATAGAGAAACATGTTAAATAACAAATTAACTGTATAAATAAGCATATTCTGTTAAAACATTTTTTATATTTACCTTGCCTGCAGTATGTGTTGTAATGCATCATAATTCAATATAAAATACTACCATGGGTTGTGGTGTGCTTCGCTGACACAAAAAGACTAATTGTCAGGATCCGAACCCAGGGACACTCCGCTGTCTGGCAGCAGCTCTATCCTCTGAACCACCGGAATCTTTGCTTCAGTACCTTGTCGGATACCTTGCACTTAGACACTTGTTACCTAGTTCTGGTGAACCCTGAACCCTTGGCCGCTCCCATGGACTTCCTAAAAGCCAGCCCCCACATATTAATTTCAGGGACAACTAGAGATGATGGTTATGCACTTTTCTTCTTGGGAGTGTTAAGATGTACATGTTGCTAGAGAATGCCCTAGCATACTCATGCATTCATTACTATGGGTCTTTATCATTCCTATGTTGGAAAACACTTATCTGCTTTCCCAATCCACACCAACGGAAGAAGTTAAAATCTATGTTTTTTCCCCCAACATCATTCTATACATCAAGACCAGTACCTCTGAGTCCCTCTTCCCTCATCCTACCTCTTAGTAACTGGAAATAGTTAAACTTGGTTTTGAAGAGTTTATATTAAATTACTATAAATACCTATAACCCCTTAAAAAGTACACCTGCAATGAAACTGTGAGGCTAGTAAAATGAAACTTAAGGCTGGCATACACAGGTCAATAGCCGTGAACTCCGAGGAGCTTCCTCTACAGGGTGGGCCATTTATATGGATACACCTTAATAAAATGGCAATGGTTGGTGATATTAACTTCCTGCTTGTGGCACATTAGTATATGTGAGGGGGGAAACTTTTCATGATGGGTGGTGACCATGGCGGCCATTTTGTCATGTGACATCAAACTTATTGGGAATTTCATGATGTGCTTTTTAACATAACTTTATTATTTCATGAGTTATTTACAAGTTTCTGTCCACTTATAAAATGTGCTGCCCATTGTGTTGGATTGTCAATGCAACCCTCTTCTCCCACGCTTCACACACTGATAGCAACACCGCAGGAGAAATGTTAGCACATGCTTTCAGTATCCGTAGTTTCAGGTGCTGCACATCTCCTATCTTCACAGCATAGACAAGATAAAAGTCTGAGGGGGTCAGATTGGGAGACCTTGAAATTGCTACATGATGATGTGTTTTCCTCTTTATGCACTGAAGTTGGCACGTTCCCTGAGTTTGTTCAGCAAGATGGTGCACCACCACATTATGGGTGTCAGGTCCGAGCATACCTAGATGAACAGTTTTCTGGAAAGTGAATTGGTCATCGTGGGCCAGTTGAATAGCCCCCAAGGTCTCCCGATCTGACCCCCTTAGACTTTTATCTTTGGGGTCATCTGAAGGCAATTGTCTATGCTGTGAAGATACGAGATGTGCAGCACCTGAAACTACGGATACTGGAAGCATGTGCTAGCATTTCTCCTGCGGTGTTGCTATCAGTGTGTGAAAAGTGGGAGAAGAGGGTTGCATTGACAATCCAACACGATTGGCAGCACAAGTGGACAGAAACTTGTAAATGATTAATGAAGGAATGTAAAAACTAAGCACACCATTGTTACTTGTGAAATTCCCAATAAGTTTGATGTGTAACATGACCCTCTTCCTATTGAAAAAACAAAAGTTGGATTCAAAATGGCTGACTTTAAAATGGCCGCCATGGTCACCACCCATCTTGAAAAGTCTCCCCCCTCACATATACTTATGTGCCACAAACAGGAAGTTAATATCACCAACCATTCCCATTTTATTAAGGTATATCCATATAAACGGGTATATTTATATATATTGAGGCACAGCACTGCTGCATCATCGGTATCGGCTAATACTTTGGTTGGGGACTCTCCATTTAAAGTAATGGAAATCAAACAGAGTTTTCCAACATGTTGGAAACCTGTTCGGCCGAGCAATCCTGCTCAAAAGAAGACTGGGTGGCTGAAATGGTAACATGCATAGCGCTGGATTGTGCTACAATCTATTACAAAACTGAACCGTGTAGCTTTAATTTTACCATACAAAGCCCCACAGATTTTAAATTCTGTATATCTTGGCTGCTCTCCTCTACCTGTCAGAACAGTGAACAATCTCTCTGGGGATTTACTTACCTTGCTTGTATCTGAGGAGAAATGTAACAGGAACATGATCTACTAGGTGGGCAACACCAAAAGAAAATAAACCCACTGCTGCTTGTAAACATCTCCAAACATGCAGTGTGCTGAAAAACTCATTATGCATTTTAAATGCAAATAAAAGCTGGCCCCTTTCTGCTCATAAAAAGCAGAGGAAAACATACAGAATAACACAGAATTAAGCTGTTTGTTTTCTTCCAAGCCTCATCAGGAGCCATTAAAGTCTGCCTTAAATTACAGGTAGCGGCTCCTAATAACCCGACTAGACCCATATGTACCGCAGGTGAAAAAAAAGCCTTTAATATACATCAAAAAGTTAAAAGTTGCTGGCAGTTGCTGAAAAGGGCATTTGAAGGGCAGAAAAATAGGAATATGCATCTGCTACCATTAGAAATGGAAAATATAATTATTGGAGGCATAAACAGCTAAAAGGAAGGGAGAACATCATTTTATTTTTATTTGTTAGAAGAGGATTTGTCTTTGCTTTTGGGTTTCCATAAAAAATGCACAAGAAGCACACTAAGTACAATTTGTATCTAAACTGATTACATAAAATAACCATGATGCAACCTACGGAAACAACTACTTTACTTTCCATGAAGGTAAAAAAAACAAAAAACCTTTGATTAAATGGTTCCAAACATCATACATTGACAAATTAGGGGGTTACCTTCAAACTCTGACCCCCACCCTCTAATATTCTTTAAGCTAGGCATACACAGCTTAATTTTTTTATAGATTTGAACGCAATCGAGCACCATGAATGTGCATGTTGCTTGAATATATTACAAATCGAGCTGTGTCGAACTGGGAATGCGTCTCCCCACCCCGCACAGCACACAGCCTATGCTCAGGTTTGACTTTCAGCTCTAAGGCTATGTTCCCACATAGGCGATCAGCCGTGGGCCGAATGCGATTTTAATCACCTCTATTTAGATTAATGGGCTTGCGCCCACTTCAACTAAGCATCGCGATCGCCCCCTGATCACAGGCAAAGACCTGAATGGGCGCGGTTAAAATTGCTGGTAACTTTAACTGCGCCCATTCACTATCTATTCGGGCAATCACATAGGGAAGGGCAAGATGTCCTGCCCCACTTCCTGGCTGAAATCACTCAGCCGCGATTCTAATCATGGGAGCCACCGGGAGAATCGCAAGGTGGGAACATAGCCTAACTGTCAGCTGAGCGTCAGAACAAAGTAAAGGGGGTGGAGCCGAGCTGGGTTGTGTACACTACACAGGTATTGTGAGATATTTCCGGTAGCAAAATATCTCACAAGACTGGGTGTACACTGGGCCAGGGTCCCTATCGAACGGTCCTGATTTACCCGGGATCAATCGCATCATGATGACATCACCACGCTGCCATCGATTGTGGGTCAGGAATCTACCCCTGTATGCCCAGTTTTACACACACATGCAATGTTTTGCTTTTTTAAAAGGATTACCTTAATGAATGATTTATGAGTAATATTTATTAATTAACAAAATAATGCTTTTTTTCTGCTAAATTGCTAGGCTTTGGGGATGGTACCTGGCATTTACAATGTGTAGTCAGTCTTTTGGGTTTAAGAACTCCCAACTAGTAAAACATTTTTTTTATTCTAATTTATGAATTGATTGCAAAGCCCTTAATCATGGTATGAGCACCAAACTTGATGGATATGTAAAGAAGGGTATACTACAAAAAAGAAAGTATTGCTCTAACACAAATGGTTATTGCATACATTTAAGCCAAAATTTTTTAATGTTCCCACAACCATTCACAATGTCTCTAACAATTTTGGTAATGACAGCATACTAGACGCTTAACAATCAACTCACCATGTCAGCTAGTTGAAAAAATTTAACCATCTCTAATCTACATCTCTTCATGTAGAGAGCAAAAATAATTAATGTAGAGAGCCAAAGAGAACAGAGGACCTAGAGTTGAGCATGTAGGAGAATGGCCAATTCATACAAATTTGGAATTCGTCGAAAACAAAAAGACTCATTAAAATATTTTTTATAATTAGGGGTAGGTAGGACAGATTTAGAGGTTGAATCCTCCTAGCAGGAAAACAACTATATCAATCTAAAAGAAGATCACATTGAGTATGATGTTGAGTAATCACATTGAGTTGTGTTGAGTAAACCTGACAATTGGTGAAAAAAAATACAGATTACCTTTACAATTATGGAGGGGTCATTTACATATTCTGTATATTATTATTACAAAATGACAAGTGCACTGATTTTGGCATAGCCGTTTCTTCCACTAGAATTATCAGTTCTTAAATCCCTTCTTTCCTATTTCATAGAAATTGTTATTTATGGACATTTACCACTTTTACAGATAAAACCTGGTACAGGCATCTGGTACAGCAAACTTCAAAAATACCAAACCATTAATTTTCCATGAGTGTTTCCTCTGCAAGAGCTGACCCTCTCATGTCTCACTGAGCTCCATCATAGCTGCTAGGAGACCTGACCTAAGGGTCCATTCCTATAATAATTAGAGCCTTGGAAATCCATTAGAGGCCTGAAAAGCCAATCAACCTACATAAGTGAACACTTGTGTGGGCAGCTCGAATGTTATTTTGATGGACCTTGAACACAGCGTTACAGAAGAGGTCAGAAAGTGAAACCTCACCATAGTGATGCGATGACAAGTAGAAGAACCTAGTGCAGAATACAGCAAAAGTCCCAGAATGCCAAAAATGAAAGCTACTTGTAACTTAGAAGCTACTTAAAGTTAGAAAACAACTACTCTTGTGTAACTTGGCTACATAAGACCAGGGGACTAGTGTCATGTGTCTGGGGCACATTTCTCAGATGTCATACCTGGTATAGCAGATGCCCAGGTATGCCTCACACTTTCACTGCCAATGCCAGTTTGACCCATCAGACTACGAGTGGTGAACAAGCCAGCTGCTTAAATGATAGAGAGAGCAGAGGGGTGCATTGGTAAGCTGTGGAATACTTTTGGATAGGCTGGAGGGAGAGATGAGTTGTGGAAAAGGAAAAACAAGTGAGCACTTTGTATGCTGGGAGTGCAGCAGTCAGCAGGGTCAATGTTACACCTCAACATGCAGGACTCAGCAATTGTGACTTGTAAGTATCTAGTGCATACAGACTGCAGTAGTCAGGTTTATGTGACTTGCAGCGTACACACACACTCCCACCATAATCTGTGCAGAGTTCTTCATATATCCTCTTGTTCTTCGCTCAAGTATTCTTGGCCCATGAAAGATTTGGTAGATCTGCCTTTCCAGTAGCCCCCCTACCAGCTGCACGCACCACCACTCTATTCTCCCACTCTTGAAGTAGAGAACTATGAGTCCCAAGTGCGTCAAGTGACATCACAGTGAGCATCCACTGCCCAGAGTATACAAAGTTCTACCAAAGTTAAAGGACTGAAGAGTGGTGAGTGCAGCTGTTAGGGGGGCTGCAGAGCTAGGGAGAGGGGTACCAGGATTGGTCTGGGAAAAGGCAAAGTACACAAACTGTACACACAGGGATGCGGTCACACATGAACTACACACACACTGAACACTCAGAGATGGGGGCACAACTGGACTACACATACTCTATGCACTGTACAAATTATTTAAACCCATGTGTGCCACCATCCCTGTGTGTACAGTGTGTGTGTAGTGCAGGGCCAAACTCTGACCCATGAGACAAAAATGGCCCAAAGTGCAATTATATTATTAAATAAATATCACTTAGAGTTTGTCTGAGGTTAAGCCTGTGTATTTTTCCTGTGTATTTGAGTTATTTGAGACACCCCTGCTCTACATCAAGACTGAATGGTCCGCGCTGATGCAAACAGAGGTTGTGATGTGATGGCTACGGATGGAAAGTTCTCCTTAAGAAAGTTTCTTGCAAGAAAACTCATGGAAAAGCACATAATCAGTTTGGCCAGTTGATTGCTTGATCGACTTTGATATCAGCATCATTTGAACATTTCTGCTTTCTTTGTGAGCTAAAAACAGAGCCATCTGATCAGAGTAGTACGAACTAATTAGCTGATACATTTGATCAAGTGCTCTTGCATTAGAACTTTTTCTTAGTAAATGTGCCATCTATTACCATGGCATTGCTCACTGTAGAGTGTCATGGTGACACCCTCTAAGGATGCCCTGCCATCACAGTATGTCCTAACTTTCTGGGACTCATACAATTTAGTAGACTGGGGACATCTTGTGCTGAATAGAGTAACGTACAAAAAAGATATTGATCATATGTTTTTGTTATACTCCTCCTGCCTCATAACCTGTACCTGTGTGTATTATATTGTGTTGTATCTCCACTCTAATGTATTGTACAGCACTGCATAATATGCTGGTGCTATATAAATACATGATAATAATAATAATAATAATAATAATATACTTAAGGAGGGGGAGGGCTCCTTTTCAAATTAGACTCAGGCAGGGGTGGCTCCAGCCATTTTTTTTTGAAGGTGCTACCTGTGTGCTAGGAATTTTCAAAGGGGAGCTTGCCCTCCCAAAAAATTTGATTTCCATGTACAACATGGGTGCTGGACGAGGATTTTGGGGGTGCTAAGCACACCCAAGCACCCCTCTGGCGCCGCCACTGGACTCAGGTATTCCCTCATCAGTAAAATCGATCAAGCTAATTCAACGACAAGTGAATGAGCCCAGCACAGGACCCAACAGGAATCCAAGAAAAAAGTCTCTTTGAAGTCAAGCAGTTTTACATCATCGTTTTCTGCGCTTAGTTTTCTCTTTAACTGTAAATCCTGCGTGACAGCCAGCCATTGTTCCAGTGACCCTATTAGCTCCGCACAAGTTAACATATTACAATGTTATTATTTGCAACAAAAACAGATTAATATTAAATGTCGTCCGCCTCTCCTATACGATTAGGAGCTGCTGCACAGGCCAGAAGGGTTTTTTGTCACCCTTTGAACACCATCCAGGGGATGCAAATGTTTGCTGCTTTCCAAAATACAAAAAGATCAGAGTAATCGCCAAGCTCAAGAGAAATTAGCCAGCTCTGCTACACTTCCAGATCACAGTCATGGGGTCCAGCCCCTCCGTCGACTTGCATAGAGCCGGAAAATGCGATTTGAGGAAAAAAAGTGTTTATAGCAGCAGTTTTCGCACTGCAAAGTTACAAAAATAGGTGTCACTTTGTTATGCATGAGGAGCCGTGCCAGCAGACAGCAGAAGGAGAACAGAGAATCCTCAGATGTGATAAACTTTAAAGAGGAACGTGCTCTGCTAAAGAGGGCCAGTCATAGCTGGACTTATGTATGTTCTGAGTCCTGGACTGCACTCCAGGAAGGTATAAAATACATAAATAAGTCCAAGGCTACATTCTACATTTATTTATTGTAACATGGAAGCTGTGGAAGTTCATACATTTACCTGGTATCAGTCATTCCCATTCTCTGTACAGTGCAGTGCAGAATAGGAACAAGAGAATCAGCACAAGGAGCCAAGCAGAGAAAAGTGTAATATGAAAAAGAAAAAGGCTAAGGCTATGTCCCCTCTTGAGCGATCTTCCGCAATTTTAATCATGGGGTGGTGATCAATAGTGATTTTTCGGGCAAGCGATTAGGAGTGATCTGACGCGAATGGCACGTTTTGGAGCGTGATGATCGCCCCCCTGATCGAGCGCATAGAGAATGAATGGGAACGCATTAAAAAATCTTCAAAAAGATTTTAAATGCGTCCATTCATGTCTATGAGAGCGATCAGGGGCGATTGGCCAAAATGCAGTGAGCCGCAGTTTTGATCGCAGGCCATGCCGTGGTCGTGGCTGTGGGGAAGAGTCCAATGAATAAAACACTAAATGACAAAACCTGTGTCCCTTCACTGCAATGGAGAAAAATCTGTTTCCTTCCAATCAGACTGAGCAGTGCTATGTTGGAAAGCAGTGTGACTCTCCAGACTCTACCAACTCTGCTGTTTGCAAAAAATTTACAAAATGACGCAAGAGAACTGGTTTTTAGAACAGTAAGCTCATACACAGAGGCACAGTTTTACATTGGGTTACTGCACAGATCTGGAAAAAATATCCCAAGTGCTTTTTTTTTTATTTAATCCTATGTACCTGAACTGACCAGAAACAATCAAAATCCAACATAAAATCCAATGAGACGTGATCAGACATGTGAATGTGATTGTTCAAGTATAGGAAGGGTTTTCTAGGACTTCAGAATGTCTTGTGTCCATCGTACTATGGAGCATGCACACAGGAAATTAATCGATCAGTTTTGAATCTATCACACTGTGTGGTAATACCATTGATCAATATTAGACTCAAAGTCAATTGTAATGGCACATCTCGATCAAATCGAAGATCAATTGAGCAAAAGTTAAAGCTTGTATGGCTCACTTTACATTACAACACATGTGCTTTTTTATTTAGACAATTTTGCTTATCCTTATTTTTTTTTTAAATTTTAATTTTTTTACTGTGTAAAGGGAAATTATTATTTGTATTGGTTTATGTAGATTTCTTTATAGCAATGCTTACAAATTTTATAAGGTAACTAAATTGTCTGTGAATATTTAGATTTTATCTTTTTTTGTTAACAACAGTAGATGAAAGAGCTATAAACATGTTTTTGAGAGAAAACATGTTGCTTACAGAGCTCAATATCTCAAGTTGAGATTTGTACACACAAAACTTCAGCTGTAACTTTGAATTAAATTATATAGACTGTCTCATAGCAAACAGCTTATTCTGTATTTTTTTTTCACATAGACTAGAATGTTCTGCTTATTCTGTGTTACAGTTAGGTTTGGTGCACGTCGATCACAGGGAAAAGAACGCAGGACTCAATGTAGTGGAGTCCTAACCTTAATCCTGAACTAAGGTTTATTTGTAAAACAAATTTAGGCTGTGTCTACAATAACTAACAAACCGGGTCTGGCGTAATGGACACATCAGTGTGATGTGTCCATGGTGCTCACTTCGGTTTATCAACATAAGCAGTACATGTGACAACATTACGTGTGACATGGACGTACCCAGAAGGGTTTTATTGTCAATTTATTTTTCAAATTGTGGTGTAAAATACGTATTTAGACAAAATCAAAAGTTCATCTCAATATGTTGTTATATCCCCTTTGTTGGCAATAAGGTAAAAAGTATTCTGTAAGTCTTCACAAGGTTCTCACACACTGTTGCTGGTATTTTGGCCTATTCCTGCATGCAGATCTCCTCTAGAACAGTAATGTTTTAGGGCTGTCACTGGGCAACATGGACTTTCAACTCTATCCAAAGGTTTTCTATGGGGTTGAGATCTGGAGACTGGCTAGGCAACTCCAGGACCTTAAAATTGTCATGCTGAAAGACCCAGCCACGTTTTTATCTTCAATGACCTTGCTGATGGAAGGAGGATTTCCCCTCAAAATCTCCCGATACATGGCCCCAATTGATCTTTACTTTACCTGAACCCTTTGCAGAAGAACAGCCCCAAAGTATAATGTTTCCACCCCCCATGGTATGGTGTTTTTTGGATGCAACTCCGCATTCTATGTCCTCCAAAAAGGACGACTTGAGTTTTCTACTTTGGTTTCATCTGATCATATGACATTCTCCCAATCCTCTTCTGGATCATCCAAATGCTATCTAGCAAACTTCACACAGGCCAGAAGATGCATTGACTTAAGCAGGGGGAAGCGTCTGTCACTGTAGGAGTTGGGTCCCTTGCTGCGTAGTGTGTTACTGATGCTAGCCTTTGTTACTTTGGTCTCAGCTCTCTGCAGGTCATTCACTAGGTCCCCAGTGTGGTTCTTTTGTTTATTTTGACCCCACGGGGTCTTGCGTGGAGCCCCAGATTGAGGGAGATGATCAGTGGTCTTTCATTTTCTAATTATTGCTCCCACAGTTCTTCACAGCATGTGTGAAAACCTTGTGAAGACTTACAGAAAACATTTGACCTCTGTCATTGCCAACAAAGGGTTTATAACAAATTGACTATATACTTAGTTTCCACCATAATTTGAAAAAGTATTTAGTCAGTCACTAATTGTGCAAGTTCTCCCACTCCCACAGATGAGATCATAGGTACACCTCAAATATGAGAGACAGAATGAGGGGAAAGAATCCAGGAAATCACATTGTCTGATTTTTTAAAAAATGTATTTTTGCCTCACTACTCCTTCCTCCTATACAAGGTGATCAAATTTCTCTTCAGCCACTGCTGAAAAATTCCGTGAATGCATTCTATATCTTACTTTGACACCTCTAAATAAAGTCCTAGTGCCGCTGATAAAAATGTCACAAGTCCCCGCATCAGATTCACATTGACCTGGGACTCCTGGCAGGTGCAGAACAAAACAGGTACAGTGCACCGTGTCAGCAGCCTGTGCTTCAGAGCTGCCCGTGTTGTGAGTCAATTTGCAAGGCGAATTGAGGACAAGGTATCATTATACAGAATTCAAAACATGTCATTTTTTTCTTTTCTTTCCTTCCTTCACTTGTCTCCTGGAATAGTCAGCTTTCAATGTGTGTCTAATTCTGCTTATTCACCACTCTTTGTGGGGCGACAGGGAACGTAGGTGCTGGCAGTGGGGTGAAATGGCGCCTGTCTTGCATACCAATCTACGGAGAATTCAGCTCTTTCTCTGAGTAAAAGTGCAGGAACTAAACTATTTAGCCCACATGCAGACAAAATATGTAGTTTTGTTAACCTTTTCACCACAGGATTTACCAAAAATTCCATAAGAGACCTCAAAAAAGATATAATAATAAGTCTTCAAATGTTTTTACTTTGCAGCTAGGAACACCGTTGTGATCAGCTTGAACTACATAATCTTTTATATATAATGTGCTGTAGTATATTAACAAATATGGGTGTAGAAGGCAAATCAGAATAGATACCATTACAGATACAAACTGAAACAAAAAGTGGGATCCTGCCCCACAGAGCGTACGTTCTAAGGGGGAGCACATAATACAAAATGGTAGAGGAAATGCAACTGTCACTAATAAAAAGTAAAAATTAAGTAAGCTGAACGGGAATGATTATAAAGGGAGGTCTAAAATGTACAAAAGGTAGGAGCGTGTCTAAGACTTTTCCCCACGTAGGCAATTATAATCACGGCGTGGAGATCGGGGGCAATTGCACCCATGTATTGGTGCTCATCCCCACAGCTGCAGTCGGCCGTGATCTGAAACACCGATCACCACATTTTTGATCGCGTGACGCGGATGGTCACGTCCAATCGCATCTGATTGCGGTCATAAACATGAATGGATGCGTTTAAAAATCACATCCCAATTCATTGATTTTCAATCATGCCAATCATGGGCGCGATCAGGAGTGATCTGGCAGGGTGGGGTGGATTTCCTGTCCCACTCCCCCCATGTCTTGCCTGCTTTCCAGGTGATGGCGCAGGAGACCATGGGAGATCACCTAAAGCGGAACAGACAGCTCAATATCGGCGAAGCTGGGGAGACAGCCAATGCTTTACATGGAGACCAGCAGTTTCCATGTAAAGCAACGGACATCAGCCGTATTTAAGGTCATGTCTAATATGGCTGTTTTCAAGCGGGATTGATTAAACTTAGATTAAATTAGAACTTATAAAACTAAGTCACCTACTTAGGAGCCATCAACACAAAGTGTTGGCTACACACCCTTTTTCTTTTTCCGTGTGCCCCTTTTGATATTGATTTTAGTTTTTACAAGGGTTTATCCTAATACATGTCCCACATATCTCGTACTATCCAATGAGAGTGGTACAAATAGTCACTGTGGCATATGAATAGCTAAGTAAAGATCATCTCACAATGGATATTGAGTTTACACATCTTTCCAGTGAACAGTATTGCTGTGGTAAAACATGCAAGCAATTGCTGACTTGCATCTTCGAGGCTTTTAGGGAAGGTCATTTTTCTGTTTCCGAATGGTTTGCTTAAGGTCTCCATACATGGGTCGATACCCGCTTGTCATGATGTTACCATGCTCAAATCATTGTGCATCACTTTGTGTGATCAATTTCTGTTCGATGCTTTGGATGAGAACACTGGTCTCCATCCAAAATAATGGTGATCGAACATGGATTTACCAATATGTTGACAGGGATTGAACGTACACAGTGATTGGTCATTCGGAAATCAAAAAAAAAATTTATTCATGTATGGGGACACTTAAGGTGGGTTTACACGTCAAGATTTTTTCGGCCGACAGATGGAAGATGGGCGATTTTTTGGTTCGTTGTACAAAAATCTGAAATGGCCATTTGCTCCGATGGATTTTTTTTTCAGATATCTGACAAAAAATCGTCCACAAGATGATCGGACATGTTGGTAAACTTTCATCTGTCGTTTATTTTCCGTGTAAAAAACGAACGTCCTTATTTCACTCGATATTTTGTTCCTATCACTTCCTAAAAAAAAAAATCTGAAAGATTTTTCATTTGTGTTTCCAACGATTATTTTCATTCGATATTTGCATCGGTTGTACAAAAATCCCCAAAAAATTTAATTACCTTCGATAAATGGACGAACGAAATCCGATAAAAAAATCAAAAAAAAAAATCTAATCTGACGTTGAACGAAACAAAAATCTTGACGTGTAAACCCACCTTAAGTTTGCTCTGAAATAACTCAAGTGGCCCTCTATGGAGCCCTAATGTAATTCTTTAGAATGAAGTCTGGTAGCCAGATCTTTACCATCAAAACCCAAACACATAAAAGTTCTTTAAACTAAATGAGCACAAATTTCCACAAAAGCAATCTTATGAAACATGTTCCGAAAAAAATAGACTTAAACTAGGAATACATGGCTCAATTTTAGAGCCGTTCGAGATTCCTCGGCAGCAGCACGTTGACGTCATTCGTCCCCATCCAAAGTATAGGATATCAAACAAAGTTTACCAACATGTTGGTAACCTGTAGCTTCAAGCGCGATTGATTGATCCCACCCGAAGCTACCCATACACAGCTCGATTTTTGTAAAGATTTTTGCACAATAGAGTGTTCTGTTGTACAAAAATGTAGCCGTTTTTCCTACCTTTACAGCTAAAAGATAAGAGTATCTGTGGCTCCATATCAATGACCATGGTTTCAAAATGGGCTATAAAGTGATCTGTGATGGAAGACGTTATCCTAGCCAAAATTAACTAGAGGAGCAAGCATTTGCCCTTAAAGTTGGTTAGGGCTGATGAACCCCTTGCTGTTTGCTGGGTTCGATAGGATTGAAGCAGAGGGTCCTCTGAAATGGACACCATTTGATTCAAGTCAAGGGGGATATGATGGCCATATTATATAGAAGATGTTCCCAACACACTGATAGTATTCCATCTCTAGATCTTAAAGGCAATGGAAGTCGATCGCTGAGCCCTAACTTTTCCTCTTTTTTTCATGCAGCGAGTTATTAACACAAGGTCATGCTGCTATGCAAGATAAATAATATATAAATATTTCATACTTAAAAAAAATTATAATAGGTATAAATAATAAATATATGTTAACCATCATTAGTGTTGGTAGATCTTTTTGACTTGGTTTACATTGGACATTTTAATTAATATTGCTGTGTCACCCACTTTTATAAGCCAGATTGCCAGGGAAGAAAACCTGTTCCTACTTTATACAAGTGAAGAACAAAAACTGTTAAAAAAAAACACCCAGTGGAGCATCAGAAACTCATAAAGAAATGTTATCTGTCCGATAAAGGTACAAGCAGATACCTTGTGAAAGCGTCTCATAGCCATGGCTTGTAGTATTAAATGATGATGGGTGACAGGTTCACATTAAGACAGTAGACCACTGTACTTTTTTCTGCCAATACTCAGTATGTGAAATACATCTTTCACATTGACAGTTTCTCATTATCAAAGGCAGTAATCAAAACTCAACTCACACTAGGGGGGGGGGGGAATCTATAATAGAAGATAACATAACAATGTATCTGACTGCACAATTGCAAAATCTTTCAGTAAATGATGTGCTATAAGCCAAAGAGGAATTGCCCTCAGCCGGCTGATTATACCTTTATTATATCCATCTGCAAGCTGTAATACAAAAGATTGATGAAGATTTTTCAGAGGGCAGACTAAAATGATCTCCGACAGCTCATCGGTGAGCCGAATCGCGGTCTCTACACCAAAAAGAAGAAAAATAATATCATGCAGTGACAGTAAAGGGTTACTTTGTAAGCAAATGAGGATTTGCTTTGTGAGGAGGATGACATATATGATAAACAAAGCTCCCCCTCTCTGCCTTCAACTGAAAAGGGCCCAGGATTCCAAGCCCAGGAACGGGGTAAAGGACAGAACCATTGTGGAGAAAGGGGTGGAAACAATAGAAGGCAAATGTCTATGAGCAAAGAGCCCAACCTGCCTACAAATATGAATGTGTCATATTTTTTCCCCAAAACAGATTTCACTGAGAGCGGTTTGGCCAGAATTTGCATTTAAAATGGTAAAGGTGCTAATCAGGGGTTATTTCTGGTAAACAACAGGATCATTTTAGAGGAGCTTCTAGAACCCCTGGGTCTGTGACCACATACTAGACACCAGCTACCTGATGTATCCATAAAATGATTTCTCTGAGTTAAGGTTTGAAAGCCACACAACAGATTTGTCATCGCAGCCTCTGCCCATTCTGTAGTAAAGTGTCTATACAAAACAGAGGAGGGCGCGTGGGTAGTGCCATATTCTAGGGCTGTGTTTTAATGCCTGGATTATGACGAGGCTGAGAGGATTTGAAAAACTAAATTGTGTGAAGTTTATGTTTTAAACCTTTCGTTCCCAGAGGGGCCTTGTGGATTTTAAAAATTCAATTCCATTTACTTACCCAGTATAACCTCACCCTATAAAACCTCTTATTACTTATAATAGGCAGTCACTAAAATATGTTTTAATGTCTTGTAAAACTGCTCTATACTGCTCAGATTTAATAAAGGATAGCCCGGGACAAAACCCCTAAATCTAGAAGAAGATAGTACACCTGTCACCCTAGGTGCAGGTAGAAATATTGCTGAAGGTACAAATTAAGAAATGTACAGACGAGAAAGTTTTTTATTGCTTTTTAATAGGTTCTTGGGGTACTACAAGGAAGCATCAAACATTGGATAGACTGCAGTATGCAAACCATGACTTTTAATAAAAAGTCAATGGTGTGGAAGAGCTTTAGGGCTTGCTCTGCATTTTGCATTGAGCTTGTGGAGGACCAAGGGATCGACACAACTGATCTCCATTATGAACTAAAGCCCTCCATACACAATACAATCTAACCATACAATTTCTGTACAATCAACTTTTGTTCTTCCAAAACCATGTAATATGAGAAACATTCTAAACCTTCCAATCACTATGTATTTTATTAGGGAGGCTGCTATACTATACTAAAGGGAATTGTATTGTGTGATCTAAAGGTGTATGGTGGGGCTTATGGCATTTAAAATCACTAAATGGTCAGAGGAAGGTTTGGGACAGTGGTTCCCAATCTGAGGGGGGTGCGGAGGTGCCTGGAATTGCCAGAGAAAGGGGAGAGATCTGCAGCACTCAACTGCCTATTGGCTCTACCTGCTGTAAGTTCTCTTCTCACCACCTCGGCTTGCACACAGTGCCCCCTCCCTCTCCTTCCACTGCCTATCAATCAGAAGCCAGGAGAAGGGACAAGCAGGAAGCTGTCCATGGGGAAAACTAGCAAAGTAAGGTGTGTGTCCCTCTCTCTCTGTATATGTTTGTCTGTGTCTGAATGATTCATATCTGCTCTGCATGATTAGTGTGTGTGTATTTGCATCTCCCTAGCGATCTCCCCCTGGCTCCCATGATTAGAATCGAGATTGTGAGATTGAAGCCAAAAAGTGGGGGGGCAGGACATCTTGTCCCACCCCACAAGATCACGCTTATAGAAAGTGTATGGGTGCAGTTAAAATGACACACAATTTTTAACGGCACCCATTCAGGTCTAAGGTTGCGATCAGCGACTGCTATCAGTGATGACCGTGGCGATCAGCCACAATAATCGCGAGCGATTAAAAAGACTGTGGGGATCTTGTCCTTTTTATGCGGGGCTATTGAATTTTATTTTGGAGGACGACATCAGAGCTTGCCCTTCCCATATTTTATACATGTCACGGACTCACAATCACTATTTTCCTGCTGTGAATCAACCCTTGTTATGGTGTCATCTATACAAATTACAGAAAAGCTAAGCAGGCAATGTGACTTCACGTATGACATTTATGCTATGCTTAGTGGGGTATTTCTTTAAAAATAGTGCCACTCCTTGAAATGGCACCCACTACAAAGCTTTCATACAATGTATGATTTCTGTACACTGCACATTATTGTCCTACGCATACACGCATCCTTTTGTCCTATAAGTCTCTTTCAGTAAGATGCTAGCAAAGACCCACCCACTGTTGACATCAGAAATTATATGCATTAATTCTGGCTGTTCCCTTTTTTTCTCTACAAACAGCAATACTCCTAAATAACATTCACAGAATATCCGTACTGGTCAGGCAGCTTTGACAACAGCCTAAGGCCCATATTACACAGACAACATTACTAAAACGATTTTAAATTACTGTAGGAATGCTAAAAAGGAGGATTAATAAAGAATTTTAGGCTCTAACTATGAAGGAATGGCTATTTTTGGTCCTTGAGGGTTGTTTTCTATCAGTAGTTTCATGCATTTTGGCAGCTGCTAACAAATATAACAAAATGGGAACAAAGATGGGAAGGTAGGGCCGAACACAACTATTACATATGTAAAAAGGCCAATATGGCTTGTTTGAAAGGGTTGCTAGGGGACAGGCATCTCTCTAAAAAGAACATGGCTGCATGGAGCAATGTTTGTAAAGTTGAATCTAAAAAAAAACACAAGACTTCCACAACAGGATCAAAGTGAATAAGTTTGGCCATTATGTACAGTACATCAGCACAGAAGCCTTATACCAATTTAAAGCGCTCCGAAGAGGCACCACAGTGGCTTACTGGGACTTTCATTCATGGTAACATTGGCAACGGTCTTGAATGTTTTCCACTTGTAAATAATCTCACTCATTATAGAATAATGGGCTTCATATAATTTTGGACCCTTCCCAGAGTGATGGGCAGCAGCATACTTCTAATATCATTGCCGACACCTTTTCTCTTTGTCATTGTGTTACCGCATACCTGAATGCTCTATACCAGCAAACTGCTAAAAATTAGTGGGTAAAAATACCCAAACCATTAGTGCTATCAGTAGAGGCTCGGGGTCAGTTGGGAGCCTTGAACAGGTGGTTACAATACAAACCAACCATCTGAGCCTAGCCTCAAGTTGTGTTTTATCTACACTTACACAAATACAATGGGTAATGCTCCACCATCATCAAATCGGCAGTTATATCATTACAGTTACAAAAAACAGAGCTAGTACAACATAACTGTCCTATAGGAGAGAAAAGTAATAAAACCATCATGCATGTATGCGTGAGATGCATCTGCAAATGAACTGCACTTGAGCTGGGTGTTGTACAAACATCTGCAGATTTTCTATTAACCACAAGCCAGTTTGAAAAGTTATTGCAAATTGAGGAACTGAGAGCCTCAGCTGGCAGGGAAAACCGAAGCGGCTTCTGGGACTTGCCAGGGAAGCCGGGGATCTCCGGCCTGGATTGGAAATTATCTGTCAAAAACGGGACATGATGAACATGATATAAGTAAGAGTCTGTAAATTCACTGTGACATATGCAGACAAACACGAGCCAGTGGCTTCTTTTCACCTGTCACTTCCTATGTTGGTAATTAGGATTCCACACAAATTTTGATGCAAAGGCTCCCAAGCCCATACTGATATTTTTGCTGGCGTTCATTCTGCTCATGTTGTCCCATTCCTGGCGCACGGAGACTCAGCTAATCCTGAATTCTACGGACGAGCTCTCATCTTTCTGCAGATCACTGGAGTGTGTCCTGAGGGAAATCTTCAGCAAACTGGGCTGGCCTCGCACTGTCCCTGCTAATCACAATCATGTTGTGACCCTACCGCGGGCATGCCTCTGCTTTATAAAACTAGAGCCTCCAGCTTAACCCTCTCTAAACTTAAAGGAGAGTACCACTGTGCCAATTGATAAAAAAGGTCAGTGGATCTAATATTGCATCCCTTATGTGCACTACCAGGCATAGCTGACACTTTAAGGTGGTGTTATTTCTTTGTTTAAATTGCAATATATATACACACTATATATATATATATATATATATATATATACAAACAAGTGAGTTCCAGACATTACCAAACTTGGTTTTTTGTGGATCTGGGGACATGTGACTATAACACCTTCACTATATATAGTCTAAAGACCAACATACTGTGGACTCTGCTCAATATACTCGAGTATAAGTCGAGTTTTTCAGCCCCAAAAATGTGCTGAAAAAAGCCCCCTCTGCTAATTCTCGAGTCAGAGTCAGGGTCCCACGTACTTATCCCTGTGGTCGCTGGTTCACAGGCGCCAGCAACCTCTGTAAAAGTGCCTCCGGCATCGGCTGGTGAAATATAAACAAACGGCACAACACCACCATCTAGTGGACTATTTGTTCAGGTTTACTGGAGATGGTGGAATATCTATTCCAAAACTCCACTACTTATAATTCAAACATGGAAATATGTTTCCATTTCCATTCCATGTATTGGTTTCAATACTAATAATATAAAAAAAATGCAAACTTATTTTCATGTTTGAATCATAAGAAGTGCTTTGAAAACCCATCCTGTAATAACAATAAACCTGTGTTCTTTATTGAGATGTGACACTAAAATTCACAGTTTGAGTCATTCCTAGGGTTAATAGTGCTTTCTCTATATATGTTCGCACCCTCGGCTTATTCTCGTGTCAATATGTTTTTCCAGTTTTTTGTACATAAAACTAGGTACCTCGGCTTATACACAGGTCGGCTTATACTCAAGTATATACCATAACTGAATTCAGAATTCTAGTGGCCTGTTCATGACCATATACTTAACTGTAATACATTTTGGTGAATTGGAATGGCAGCTATGAGCTTGACCTTCTCATGAAATACCACAAGTATGTTTTTTGCTGAAAAGTCACAAATGACCATGCTTTAAAATCATGTGGAAATTCTCTCCAGAAAAGTAGAGTTTGCTATATATGTAGGGTAACAAGATATCCAACTTTTGATAGTTTAGATGGTAAATATTTGTGTTGCAAACCTAAGCTCAGTATAAAAGCATTTTATACAACGAACCTCAGATATACTGCATGTACTGCAAAAATATACTACCTATATTGTTCTACCTGTATAGCAACAGATGGGCACTCTGGACTTGCAGCTTTGGTATTATGGTTGAACTATGAATATGAATCAGTTTACCCTGCTCTTCACAATCCACCTCATGTACTCCCACAAAAAATTTACCTATTCATGTCTCTCTGATGGGTAGAATTTTATGCCAAGGTTGTATGCAGGACCACTAATTATTTTCCTTCATTCAGGACAAGGTCTCAGCTGCCTCCCAACTTGCAGACACTGCACTGATGGGCTGTGTGCTTATATTTGGTGGACAAAAATATTTTTAAAAAAACACTGACTAGGTCACATCAATGAATTCATCAAATGTCAGATTCTGTCCTTTACTTAATGAGTAAACTCTGTGCATGGAGAGCAAGTTAACTTTTAAGGTGGAATAATCACATCATCATGTCACCTTTCCTTTGCCCTCCATGTTGCTGCTAATTTCATGTCAAACACTGCGTATTCAGTTTTACAAAATTCAAACCAACAAAACAGAAAAAAACTGTACTGAAAAGTCAACATGCCCAAAACTAAATCTGCAACCTGCTTAAACTGGGCATACAAGAGTAGATTTCTAAAAAGATTTGAGTACAATCGAGCACCGTGCACTCTCACAAAGCTCGATTGTGCTCTAATATATTAAGAAATCTACCAGGCATGTATGCCTTCCTTTGAGTGGGATCAATCAATCCCTCTCGAAAACAAGGCTATCTGACATGAGTGTAAATCACCGTTGATGTCCATTGCTTTGGATGGGGAATGGGAGTCCCTATCCAAAGCATTGGCTGAGCTGGATGACGCAACAGTGCTGTGCCTCCAGCTCCCTCAATATCAGGCACAGGGAGATGACGTTATCGCGCTGAGCTTTATCAAGGTTAAGGCAGCTCTGAAACTGGATATCACTGTAATTTGGCGCCATACAGATAACAAGCTTTAAGAGGAAAACAAAATAAAAGGTGGATGTTTTTTTTAACATAAGGCGTGTTTAAAGTCACTATACACTATACAACTAATTCATGTAAACCTGTGCTGATGAAAGGATGTTATCACTACTCTGCCCTTTCAAAAATTCCACCTACTTGACTGCTTTGCTAATTTAAGCTAGGCATGCAAGGTTCATTTTTAGCACAATCGATCTTTAATTTGATTTTAGATCTTGATCTTTTCATCAAACATCGATAGTAATCGAATCCAAAGTAGATCCACATGGAGAGTTTGACTGTAATATGACCAAGATAGTCGATTTTAGTTTAGATCAAAAAACACAGGAAAGAGTCATATATAAATGTGTTCATGGAATACAATCGACCCGACCAACCAACAAAATGCTATGATCTTTGTTCGATCATTGCACAATCTACCAAAATTTTCCGACATGTCTGATCATTTATTCCATGGATGTTTTAATAGTTATCGAATTATTTTTGTCTATCAAACTATGTTTTCAGTAAATGCTTTCAGTTCTACCGATGTAAACTTTGATCGTTTTAAGTCGGTCGAATGCTAAAATCGAACCGTGTATGTCTAGCTTTACTGTATAATTTTTTTTGACCTGCGCACAAACATGGGGCAAAATCGTAGCTGAATGCTTCTTCAAAGTCAGTAGTACAAGGTTAGGCCATGTATTCACAGTTAATAAATCAAGATGCGCGCCAGCTTGAAGGCAGTTCCCCGCAGCTTAAAGGCAGTTTGCTCCCTATTGATGCAGCAGAGGAGACACCTACACCTCTTCAATGGAGGTGTATCCGGCACATCGTGGATCTGCTATGAAGACATGGCAGCCCGCAGCACTGTAGAAGTGACGTTTAGAAGAGTGGACACTGTCCCATTCATCAGACATGAGTCCGCAGCGGGGAAAAAGCAGTAGTGGACGCAAGCCCCTATAATGAGGATAGCCAAGTAACTAGGAGTTCAGCAATACCAGTCTATATGCTTTCTCATATCTCCTTTAAAGTAACAAATGTTGGTACCGGAGGTGTTACTTAGTAGCAGTGAGATGCAATTAGTGTGCAATTAAAGTTGTTCACTTCATCAACCCCAATCATCTTAAAAGGACAGCAGTAAAAGATACTGTAGTCATCAGCATGACTTTCTGTTGTACATTAGCAACACCGAAAAACTTGGATAAGAGAGAATATAAATCTACTGCGCTTTCCTTGATGTTATTGCTTTCTGCAAATAGATAACCTCTCATATTTGTGTATATAAAAGGAAGTATTTGTGGTACTAAGCAGTGGATAAAAGCATAGAACCGCTTTGTATTTGAATGCTGCTAAAAATAACTTCTCTGCAAAAGTAAACATTTAATCAGCTTCTGTTTGAGTAAACACAACATCTTCAGGGTATAAACATATCCTCAACATTACATCATATAGAACAAATCTGCATACTGTATATACTATTTAGGCTGGAGACAATAGTCTAATTTTGTAGCAGAAGCACATTCATATGGAATGCCTAATGCCTCCCTATATTGTCTGCCAAAGTCCAAAAGTCACTATCTACTGGAAGGCATAGGGAGACTGTAATGGGAGATGGGAAGGAGAGACAACAGGCTGAAGTATAACTTAGCTTATATCATTTCTAGAATAGTGTTTTTCAAATATTTTATATAGTGCTCTGTACTAGATTGTTTACTTATCGACTTTCTCTTTAAAAGTGAACACATATAATTACAACGCAGATAGAGAATGGGAAGGAGTTTCAAGTCGACTGCATCTGCATGGCTAAAACTCCAGTACATTTGACGAAAACACATCAAAACAGCAGTGGTCATTTTTTTGTGACACCCCCATTAATTTTGGATGATTATAGCGCGTTGCCAATGCAGTGGAAATGCTCCCCGAAAAGAACATAAATCATGCTCAGCTCACATTTCATTTCCCCTGTTTTAAAAGTAAACCAAAAAGGTATACTCCCTGGAGAAACACTTTAAGATGAAAACTTAAGTGTACCTTAACTTTCAAATTGCTGAACCACTGAGGCCTGCAGAAAAGGACCCAGTGGACATTGTGTAATTTTAAAATGCTCTGCGTCTTTTTTTTCCCACCCACTGTAAAAACGCATGGGACACATGCCCTAATGACTAAATTCGACTGCGTTTTGCGGAAACACAGAATGATTGTAGTGGTCGCTTTCTTGGTACTTGCCAAATAAATTTCAATGGGTGTATATCCACAAGAAAAATAAGGGGTGGAGGACTATAATGGTCAGATGGTGGAATAGGTGCCACACCTCTAAATTAACAGAATATCCACGTTGTGTGCATGGCGGTGTGTTTTTTAGCCACTATGATTTTCTTGCATTTTGGCAAATAAATTGTGGTGCATTGGCCAATCTGAGCTTCAGCTATCAGGACTTCTCAATTACACACCTGTGTGGAGTCAAACAGAACTATAATTGTAATACATTTTAAATATGTTAAGCTGTTAAGAAGTAGCCCACCTGATTAGCAAGTAAAACTTGTGAAATAAACAAATGCTATCCCTATACTACCAAGAATGTTTATGCCAGTTTTAAACATTAATTTATATAAAAGCAAGTACAATGCTGCAGAAAAAAATTGGGTAAAAAGGGGTCAATAAGTAGGGCGATGAGCCAAGGAGATGAGACCAAAAGACATTGCAGAGGAAAGGCAACCAATGCACTACTAAACTACTAAAATCTACCAATAACTATGTGGTGTGGGGTCCTCCCTGATAGAATACATAGTGATTGGAAGGTTTAGAAAGGTCCCCATATTACGTGGTTTGGTAGCACAAAATCTGATTCTACAGAAATTGTATGGTAAGATTGTAAGGTGTATGGTAACCTTAAAGGTCCCCTTTCACTTCCCAATGGCACTCGACAGATGACACGTTCGAGCGCCACGTGGTGACATCGCAATGACGTCACCACACTGCGCATGGACACCTGTCAATTGGACAGGAATCAGGGTGCACATTTTTAGGTGCAAGATTCCCAGTCAATCCTTTGGGTGGGGACCTGGTGCCCATCCAAGGGAATGACTTTTGAGCAGTAATCACACATTGTCAATCGGCCGAAACATCGGGTCATAATCGGCCTGGGCCCACTTTGTGTGCAAATGCTGTACGTCGGGTCCCCCTAGCTACTCGGCGTACTCGGTGTATTAGACCGATCTAAGAATTACGTAATGGCTTAAGCTAGCCATATACGTGTCAGATTCCATGTCCAATCGATTCATCATCCGATCGATTCCGGCGATTCTGCCGGGAATCGCAGGTGTGATCAATTGGCCAATTAAGAGTATCCATCGCTGCATACCACCTTGTCCAACGGATTCCGGGACGGATCCATGTCCGATTGTCCACCTCACAAATGGCAACTCCCCCTGATCCGGACAGAATCGCATGAAAAAGACCAACATGTTGGTTCTCCGTCGGATCCGATTCTGAGCCCCTGATCAATCGGACGCGAACGATCGGACCAGGTGGGCTGCATGCGATTCCGGCACGATCGTTTCGCGTACACGCGCCCGGAATCGATCGTGCCGGAATCCGGTGCGAATCCGACACGTGTATGGGGGCCTTTAGATTGATTTGGCGCCCAATTTTGGCCCTTTAAGCTTTAAATCGGCACCCGCACCGTAGTCGATTGGCCAAAAAATCGGGTGGAAATCAAATCGTGAATGGGGGGCTTTAGACATGTTAAGTGTAGCACAGTTCATACACACAAAAATTCCATCAATTTACTATATAAATATATTTCTATGCCAAAAAATTTAATCAGGTTATCTTTTACTTAAATTTTTCAGCTCTGATCAGTTGCCATAAGATAGAGCAGACAGTTTGTATTCATGACACTTTCATAAACAGGGCCCGATGTCCTCCATTGTACCATGAAGAGTCCTCTTGTCTCCTGTACTGCTGGCGAAAAAAATATATTCTTTAAATAGTTATTCAGGATCTCCAAACATAAACCAAGAGCAGCAAAAACATTAGGCTAGTGTGTCATGCACTCGAGCATAGATCGGTCTGTACATACAGAATCATAAAGACAAATAAACTCACTGGCAAGCAATAGACGCACATTAACGGAGCAGTTTATTGGGCTGGATACAATCCTGTAGAGCTGGACAGAAGCACATTGACCCTAGCATGACCCTTTAAAGAGGAGCAATCATTGAGATTTATAGATATTACCCTAAAACCTCTCTGTATTGGGCAGATGTCCAGGCCTAGATTAACTGTTTACCTTACAGCTGCCAAGCACAACTCCAGACATAAGAAGGTTGAGTACACACTCATGGAGCAACAGAAAATCAATAGAAATCCACTTACTTTAAAGACAATGTTTTTTGTTTAATGTTTTGAAAATAAAGAGAGTTTGGTTTAATTTACTATGATCCTATTAGTATGCATTGTAGAATATAAAGGGAAATTATACATATACACAATTAGATATGCACCCTCCTGCCTTGCATAGGTTACATCAGTGGTTCCCAAACTTTCCTTGCAGGGCCCCACTTTTCTATTTAGGAACATTATAGGACCCCCCCCTTCCCATTCAAACACAGGTTAAGAATGAGGGCTAGCGCCACCCTGGAATACCTTAGCGAGGCCCACCCCCCAGTGTGGTTATTTTATTTAGACTAAAGGGCCCCATACACCTAGTGAACCACGGCCGATTTTCAGCTGGAAAATCGGCTGCGGATCATAGGCGCCCACATGGGGTAACAGATCCATTTAGCCCCAAGACTCGGTGTCCCCATCCAAAGTAACCTCTGGCACACAAAGGGTGCCGCCATCACATTGCACTCTATTGCTCACCTATCGCTTCCGGTTCATCAGGTGTATGCCTTTACTAGATGAATGAATGGTCAGAGGGGGCATGTACCACAATAATGCTAGATAAAGATCATTGCTGGGATCCAAGGGCCACATTGCAAACAACAATCTGTTAACTGAGAATAAAAGAAAATACTTTAAATTTAAAGTGAATTTGTTGGTATAGATTTTTATGCATCTATATAGTAATCTGTGAACACTACACTAAAGTATACATACAGTTACGATGTCTAGTAGGGCTGGACGATATGGCAATAATTTATATCACAATATATTTCTTAATTTTGGTCGA
>CM070038.1:50052371-50091730 GCA_036250615.1 Ptychadena robeensis
CCAGTGTCACAGTATACCGAGAATGTGATTTCAAATCATATCACCGGTATTTCAGAAAATTATATCGCGGTATATATTGTTATCGAGTTATTGTCCAGCCCTAATGACATGAATGGACTGAATGAATGAATGGGTTAAACTCCAATCATTTCCTTTAAACAGATAAACCAATAGATAGAGGGAGGTTTGCTATTAGTTAACAATAGCTGGAGGGAGGTATTTATTAGGACCTATCCCTCTGTTCCTGTCTGACATTTTACTCAAGATGGTCCACCTGGGGAGTCAAATGACTTTTCTACAGAATCCTGCCCTGTATATTATAACAATAATCTTACCTTGTCAACCATGAGAGTCCATTCACATCCTATGTATGTATTGTTTCTAAGAAGCTGATACATAGGATACAAATTTAAAAAACCAAGCCAAAAAAATCCTAAATAGATTTTGCTCATATTTTGTCTGCATTAGTTGCTTGCCACTCCTACCCCCATAATAGAATTAGAAAATAAAACCTCCTCTTTGTACATATTTTATAAAAGTTTCTGTGGCATCACCAATGGGTCTTTGTGCTTCTTTATGGCTGGCAGGAGGATGTAAAGGAAAGGTGTAGTTCAGATCTTCCGGATTGCATAAAGCTCTGGTAATGTCCACATGTGCTTCTAAGCCTCCATGAGTAAAAGAAATTAAGTCCAACGAATGAAGGAGCAAACTTAGATGGAAAGAGCTAAACCAGGGGTGGGCAAACTTTTTGACTCGTGGACCACCTTGGCTTTGACAAAGGGGCCGGTCCAAGATCATGTAATGTCTGACACTCCATATGTGTGCCAATGCCATGCATCGCCAGCATCACTAATGATGGTGGTGATGTGTGACAGAAACGTTGTTATCTTTTTTACATTTCCTGCATTTAAAAAATGCTCATCCATTGCAATAGCAGAGATAACTCCTAGATTCCTGTTGTCGCCATGAGGATGCACCCACAGTTTCATCACATGATCATGTCACTGCATCATCCCCATGGCAACGGTTGGACATCTCTCGGCATTATGTGTACTGGTTGCAGAAAACAACCGGAGGGGAGCATATTTTCAGCAAGGTGACAAAGGGCCCCCATACACCATAGATTTCTCTTGTCAGATTTCCTTTAGATCTCCTTTTGTTTTACCAAAACCATGTAATATGAGGGACTTTCTAAACAATCAGGTCTACCTGTGTTCAATCGCAGAGGACCCCATACTACATAGTTGTTGGTAGATCTAAAGGATATCTGACAGAGAGATCTAAAGGTGTATGGCCAGCAAATAAAGCTAAACAGATCTGGTCCCCAGGCCTTAGTATGCCCACCCCTGAGCTAGACAATGCTTGTTGTCCTCTAGCCAGGAATAGTAGGGCTCTGGCAAATTGTGTCCAATTAAATCAAAGTACCGTAAACTTTTTCAGCACAGGCAATGAATTTGTACAGCTACACAAGATGGAAGGCAAAGCTGGAGTTCAGCTTAAATTAGTATTTTAGAAAAGGTATAAACAGCTTAACAATGGGTCCATGCATATATAGACACAATTTGCAAAATATCCAGAAAACCTAGATTTCCAACAGGACAAAAAGCCTTTATGGTGGTTATTTATCAAGGAAACCAGTTACCAGTCTGAGTGATTACACAGTGGAGGTTAGTGGAGTCATTGTGTAAAATGCTCTATAGCACACACAATTTGAACAACAAACAGTTTACAGGAAAATCAAGCAGTGACTGCTACCGTATTTTAAGCGTCATAATTTTTTTTTACAATCATCATCAAAATTTGCTCCATCTAAGCCTAAGAGTTGTACACTGCGCAGGAGATGCACAGAGGCGAGATATTAAAGTCATGCTGAGCTATGCACAGATGCAACATCATCGTGGTAAGAAGACAATATAAATGCTGTGCAAGGAAGTGACAATGGCTGTGAAGCCAGACCAGTGTATTAATACAGGTGCGCTATATGATGTTGCTTGGACAGTAAGCTTGGGGGGGGAGTTGTGCTGACCCGGGTGCTGGAAACAGTCCAGCCATCGATTTGCAGAAAATGTAATTTCACAGGAGGCACCTGCTGGCTACGATAAGCCAGTCCAGGGCTTCAAAGGTGGGATGCATAGGAGGATATTCATGGGGAAATGTGCACTTCAGCGTGACAAAAGGAAGCGTTACTTCTTTGTCCTCACCATGGTTTAACCTTCCTGAACTGCTTTGATCCACTAATTTGAACCAAGCCATGTGTCACCAAAAAGAAGAAGCCAAAGTAGAAGTGATGAGAATGAATAGAGGTAAAGATAAAGAATTGTAGATGATGCTAAGGAAAACCTCCGGACTGGGTCTGATCTGGAGTGACAACTCTTCAGTATTTATCCAGGGTTTAAGATCAAAAAAGGCATTCCCCAAAAATAAGGCACCCTTACATTTTTGTCTCACGCTGAAATATAAGGCATCCCCCTGAAAATAAGGCACCCGAAGATATGGTACTGTAAATCTGGACAGAGGGGATCAGAAGGGGCAATTAACGTGACACAGGAGGATCAGAAGGGGTTACTAAAATGGTAATCCCCCTCTGAGTGTCCTGTGGCATTTTGATTCCCCATTCTGATCCCCCCTGTGTCATTTTAAGTTATCCCCCCACCCTGATACCCCAGTATTCTTTTTCATGGAAAAATAAGACATCCCCCGAAAATAAGATGTAGGGCATCTTTGGAAGCAAAAATTTATATGAGACACTGTCTTGTTTTCGGGGAAACACGGTATGAAAAGTTTTCTTTTAGGTTTGGAAATGAATAGGAAAATTAAAAAAAAACTGTCAATTTATTTACCACCACATTGGGAAGATTAACCTCAACTTCCCGTTACACTGCTGTTACAGGAGTAACCTCTCACCTCAGGTCTTTTCATGAGTTGAAGGCAGGGCACTTCATCCCAACTATTTGTAATTGAAAGGAAGGGTCTGCAGCTGACATTTTTGGAAAGGTAATACTGTATATAGGGTCAGTCACAAAGCCATGAATAAGTGGAAAAGTGAATGAAGCAGCTTGAATTAAACATCCATCAGAACAAAATCTTAAGCCTGCCATAGACACCTCGATCTATGGCAGACCTTTAGCAGACTGATTAGAGCGTGGTGACGTCACCACGCTGTAACCAGTCTGCTACATGTCGGACGGCAATCCTGTGTCTTCCACTGACACACAGGACTGCCGTCTGACTAGCCAATTAACAGGGAGGGGGAGGAGACTCCACCTCACTGTTTACAAGCTGCAGCTGTTAGAAGAGCTGTTTGTAGAGAAAAAATACCGGCATGTCGGATCCGTATGCGACCCGACTTGCCGGCTTTTTTTCTACATAATTCAAGGTGGGCTCCCACATAGTTGCGGCAGACCAACCTGCTACAACTATGGCCGGGAGTCTGCACGTCTATGGGGGGCTTTACATTTTGAATTATCTGCTATATTCCTTGTTCACAATGGTCAGCAGGACAAATAATATGCAATTCTTCCACAAGGCACACAGACAGAAAATATAACATTTTATTAAATAAATAAAAACACATTTCTAAAGATTTCCTGCTCTACCCAAATCTACTGGCTTAAGATTCAAAAGCTGGGCATCACCTAAATGGGTTTAGAAGATATTTTTCAAGCCTTTGTAAGTTTACTTGATTATAAGCAGGACCCTATTTTTCCACACAGATTATTTAACCAGCGGGAGTGCAACAATAGGGGATGCATCAACAGATGAGCCTGAACTTCTGCTTGCTAAATGCCAAGTCCAAATCAATCAAAACTGATATTTCAGATTTAAGTGGTGCAAGGACGGTTGCCTCTTGTGCTTGGAAATGCTTCAAAATGCCACTTATTTTAAGGAATAACATACTCTATATCCTTACCACATATTTATCAATTGTTCTGGGCTAGCAGAGTACTAAAAAAGCGTCCTTATACTGCCATATATTGTAGGGGTGGAGGCAGATTATTAAATGGTTAGCTGGAAGTCACGTTTCAAGATGGGGCCTTCATAGACTGGCTTTTTGTTGACTACTGGAGATAACCTAATTTCTTTTCTAGCTAAGTTAATTGGAAAGCATCTGAACATGATATCATCACCAACAAGCCCCCCATACACCTTGAGATTCCTCCATACAACTTTCATGAGACCTACCAACAACTATGTAGTATAGTGACCTCCCTGATAGAATACATAGTGGTTGGAAGGTGTAGAAAGGTCCTCCTATTACATGGTTTTGGTAGAAGAAAAGTTGGTTGCATGGTAATTGTATGTGGTGTATGGGGGGCTTTAACCATCACATTGATCTCAAATAAATGTAATTTATAGAACCAAATAACCTTCTTCTGTTAATTTACAGTCCCTACAACACTTCTGAGCCTCATTTGGCCACTATGGGCACTCTAAAGTGAAGCACTGAACCTATTTTAGAAAGTCGCAGACCAAACAAGATAAGTAAACTTGGGTAGTCATAACCCTGTTGAAAGACCACTGGTTGTCCTTGGATCATTTTTGGTAAGCAGCAGCCAATGCACATTGAGAACACACAATATCTTCAATTTGGAGATACTCTGACCCATACCATCTAGCAATCAAAATTTGTCCCTCAAAAGTCCGTTTTTGCATGCTCCAACATATACCTTTTAAGAAATGAGTGTATATTTGACCCTAAATATATGGCATCTTTTGATTGGTGCCAATATTGTTCACTTCAGCTCTCATTGGTCTTGTCTGATCACTGCATCTACATATCTAAGGAAATATCATACATGGCGCATGGTAATTGCAATTTGTCCCCAATATTGATTTTGGATACAACTCAGATGCACAAAGGAATAAACACAGTCCTTTGCACTCTGGTACACAGTGTTGCTTTCTCGTAAATTTCAGAATTGCCACCAAAACGCAGAGTAGTGATGTGGTGTGTTAATTCAAAAATTCCTAAACCATGCCCTGGCTTCCTTTAGGCAATTCTCTGAGATTAATAGATTTGTACTAGCAGTGTCTGTTTATTCCTAGTACAGAGCTGGCAGAGACTGAATATACATCACAGATCAGCTCTGGCACTGTCCACATTAAAACCAACATACCAAAATTTCATTTTCAACAACTTCAACCCATTACGATTCTGGCAGGAAAGTCACATTAATGACTCTACAAAAACCTCAACTGCTGCTTAAACAGAATTTAACACTATGAAATGGTGAACGCTCTTCAGGATTAGAGAAACAAAATACTTGTAAAAACAAAAAATAGCACCTGTCACTTATTATGGCCAATGTAAGAAAATAAACCCTTCTGAAGTTGTCTTTTTTTTTTTGCTGCACGGCCATTTTAGATTAATTTCCCTATGGATTATGCATTTTTACTTGTTAAAGAAATGGCAGAATGAACCATAACTGAAGAAGCCCCGTTTCAAGCAGCACAACCTGCAACCTCCCAGAGCCAATCTGCTGAAAACAAGTTTGTGGGCAATTCAAAGGACCTGGTCTCTGAAAAGTGGGTAAAGAAAAACAACAAAGAAAAGTCTTGTTCAAGGCAGGTAGGCAGTAAACCCTTCCCTGGGACACTGCCCACCATGCCATTTGCAATATAGTTTACATTCAGTGAGGTAACACATCATACCAAAGTGATGGGACAAGTACTAAAGCATAGCCCACTAGAAAAGTGTCATGGTTCTTGGTGTTGCCAGTGTACAAGCAGAACAAAATTTAAACGCCATGAAAGCGACTTTACTGCAGCTCTATTTGTGCTTCGATCCCTGCTGAAAAGCGTGAATACCTGTTCAGCAACTGTGCCCCTCACCCCTCTGTGCCCCAGATTTCAGTCTATAGACATGTAACTGTAATTATAACAATATAATTGCTGGTATCCTCGTGCTTTCACAGGGCGAGAGCTGGTAATATGCAATCTCCCCTCATTTGCCAGAGGGGCCCGGAAAAAAACATTGCAAAGAATTATATATTAAACAAAAGCCTTTGATGTCTGCAAGCTGAACAATTTGTAATTGTAAGGTGCTATTTATGCAGGTTGTTGGTTTAATGGAAGTCTCCTTATAACCAGCACACACACATTTCAGAAACATGTCTGTGGATTTCAGAAACAAATTACTGCTCTTAATCCTCTGCTGAGGATTTTTTCTTCAACGCACAACATTTGTCACTTAAAGGAATATGCCACTGTGATGAAAATGCTTTAGATAGATAGACTGTATGCTTCAAATATGCTGCAGACAGCTCAACCTACAATGGAAATACCTATGAGAATAGTTTTGCCAGCCAGACGTATGATCTAACTTTACTGCATTAAGCTAGGCATAGACGGGCAGATTCGTGTCCGATTCAACAGCCAATCAGCGGTCGGTTCGGCAGAGAATCGGGTGCACCCCCTGGTCATATTGACCAGGAATCTGCTGCATGTCGGATCGCACTGTGATTCAACATGCAGGTAAATTCACAGCCGATCCCATTATTGTCGAAGCCAGCTTTAAAGTTACGTAGTACCCAACATGGTCACCAACATGCTTCTCTCCGGTAGACGTGTCGTGTAGACAGTGAAGGGGCAGAATAATGGTCAGATCATAAGTTTGTAATGTCCGAGTGCTAGACTAACATGTCTGTGTAATATAAGAGAATTTGATTAACTTAGGGCTCTTTTACACTGTACACGTTACCACATACAGCAAAACCTGACCTTTGCTATGCATTTTGCTTGTTGGGTTTGACATTCAATTCATTTGAAAAGGAAACACAAGACAAATGTGGGAGCCTTGTTAAACTTTGGTGTGCTTTGGACAGGTTTTGGATGAAACTTTTTGCAGTCTGCAGTCACCTATGGTAAAAGCCATGCCAGTCTACACCCATATCAGGGGGTGATGCAATGTATCCGCAATGCCCAGCCAACACCGTAGTCATATAAAGCGCCCATTGTGAGCAAAATATATAAAGCACATTGGGCACACTTTGCTCATGAAAAGTATGGGGTGCGGTATTGCCAACATGCCGGAATGGCGAGCACTCAGAAATAGACGTAGTGGAGCCTTGGCCTTAAAACAAAGTAAAAATGTACTAGCACACCACACCAAACCATGCAAATTCCATTACTAAAAGCGGATGTGAAAGAGCCTTAAGGCCGAAACATTTTCAACCTGTAGTACCTGTATGATTTTTGTAATGATTACTAGTGATGAGCAGCATAGGCAATATTTATATTTGCACGTATTTGCGTAAATTCGTATTTGGAAAATATAAAAAAAAATGTGCCCAATATTCGCAATAAATTCTTAATTTACATATAGCAGATCTTTGTGAATGCTGCAAGTGCCTACATTTACTATAAATAAGGCCTAATAATGAGTGCCACACACTTACACACACACTGGATAATGCCCAGGATAAACACAATATATAGTCTTGGGCAACAACCAATTCTCAAATCATTTCAAGATCCGATTTTTGTTAATATTCATTCTAGACACTTAACAGAAAAAGCCTGTGTTTGTCTAGACTTTTCTTCTAACTTTGATGAAAGCTATGTAGAAAATAAATAGGACATAATGACACATGGAGAAGGACGTACTAAGAAACATATTGATTTACGCCTCAGTCTCATTCAAGGGAAAATAAAGCTTCTATCAAAAATGACCATTTTGGGCAGAATAGGGAAGGGATTAGAACTCTAAAGCTGAGAACACATGCAAAGATATGGGCCAGATCGATTGAAGGTGCTTTAAGTACATCTAATGCAGCCATAGCTGTTTTCGAGTGGGAAATCCAGCATGAAAACAGGGATATCGTACATGACCGTAAATGTCGACCATGGGTCTCCACGCAAAGCATCATCAGAGCTGGATGATACAGCAGAGCTGTGCCTCCAGCTCCTTCGATGTCAGGAAGCAGCGCCTGGGAATCTCGGCTTGTATATCGAGCCGTGTTTTCCTTGCTTTACTGAACTTTGACCCCACTAAATAGTTTTTCTTTCCCTTCCTGTCCTCGTGACATCACATCATCCATTTTCCAGCACTAATAAAAATCTATCCAGTCCTGAGAAGTAGACTACCCCTTTAATCAAAGAGCTCCGCTCACACGCCAGCTGCCTTCTTGTATGCAGGTGATGGGTACACGTTATTATAATTTTCTGCCGTCAGTACTACACCTAGGATCATAAAAGAGGTCCCTGGGACAAGTTACAACAGAAGCCAATGATTATAATTTTAATAAATCTTTTAATAGGAATGTTAAGTTCCCTTTTCAGCTATTATCATAAAATCCTTCATCATTTTTAAGGGCAGCGATATAAGGGCAAAGCTGTATATTAATATTCTTATTAAATTATGAAGGAATGTGTACTGTAAGCCATCCCACAGCAAGGAACTGCTGCAAACTGTCATACTGTTAGATGGAGCCAAATAAGGTCATCTGAAAGAGCGGGAGAAACAGCATGTGCTTAGCCAGATGGCAAAGCATGCTGGGAAATCAACAACTGGAGTAACAAGCCGTCAACTCATAAGCAAGTAATTGCAAGATAAATAGCAAACTTTGTCATCGTCCCCTCAAGTGTCTGAAGTTTTCTAAATAAAGTGCACACATTGAAATTATTATAATTGTAATCATAAATGGTTTGGCATTATGATCTACAAACAATGTGACCATATTTTACACTTCTTTATCTCCATCTATTATTTACGGCATGTCACTTAATAAACGGGTCTGAATGGATGGAAAGTTTGGGGTCACCCCTCCTCTGAGAATGAAATGGCATCACTCAGTGTGATCCACATTTAGGGCCATTTATTTAGCTAAGCAGAATATGCGTGTGCATATCATAGGGGGCCCAAGCTCCGCTCCATAAGCCCCTAAGCATTGGTCAATTCCCCATCACGGTTGTGGCTGTTTGGGAATTCACTATGTTCCTCTCTTTCTTCATTCCCTCTGTTGGTGGGGTTGGGGGGTGGGATGTTATGTCTCCTCTGCTGCCTCTGTTGGCGGCTGCAATGCGATATGTCCTCCCTTTGCTCTGTAAGCAGAGGGGAGGAGGGTGCGATGCATCCTCTCTTCCCTCTGTTGGTGGGGAGGGGTGGTGATGCAGCCCCGCATAGGGGCCCCAAAGAGCTAGAAATGGCACTATCGGCACTCAACTACATATGCCGCGCACTGCGAATACCATTTGCAAATACCAATATACGATTTCATCCCAAAGACCTGTGTCTATACTTCATAATACGATCTAATACAAATCCATCAAAAAGCCTAAAAAAACAGATACTTGTGCGATTGGCTGTGATTTTCTAACCTGGAATTCAGAGCAAAGGTAGAGTGCATTAGGGTTAGAGATAGATTTTTTTTTTGTAAATTGACCATTTTGAGTTAATTACAAAGCCCCTGAACATGGTATCACCAAATCTGCTGGAGATGTAGAGAAGGGTTGGGGGTATACTACAAAAAAGTATGACTCAAAGTAAAGTCATATTTTCGAAAATGCAAAAACTACATTTGCTAGACACAGAAGGCGCCTCTCACCCCTCCTCCTCTTCCTGCTGCAAGATCCCGGGCTGGTACGCGTGTTCATAAGAACAGCAAGCAGGTGATTACCTATGCTCCCTTTAAATCCCACCAACGTCATTTTTGCCCAGTCACCTATTTCTATGTCATTTTTGCCGAGTTATGGGAATAGGTGACTGGGCAAAATTTTATGTGCGGCCCTTTAGTCATGCCGAGGGCCGCATTTGCGAAAAATTTGCGAAAAATTCGACCATCTCTAATTAGGGTCACATTATATTCCTGGTCTTTTTTCATACTTTTTTTATGGTCAACTTTCACTGTATAGCAAAGAAATTGACAAACAGAATATAGACAAGAAACAAGGAGTACAAGCCTCTTTCAGAATCAGGGGCAACTTCCCCTGTTATATTTTACATTTCAAAGTTTTAGAAGAAAAAGTTTAAACAAAGCCAGTAGACAAAGCAGCACACTGGGTATAAACAAGCATCACAAACATGTTTCTTTTTTGCTGCATTTTTAATCTACAGCGAGAGAATTTTTACTTAGCGCCCAGGTTTACGAGCGGATACATTTTAGGCAGGTGTGCAGGATTTAAACCAAGTCATGTTTAACCTGTCGACAACTTCTCAGAATTCATGACAGCCACCTAACAAGTCCAGCAGTGGGAAAAGAAGCCGTCTTGTTTTTACCGCTGTGAGTTTTTTTTTCCTATTTTAGCTTTTTATAGTTTTGTCACAAAAACTAGAATTCTAGAATATGTGGAACTTGAATTTAAAGAAACAAGGAGCTGCGCTGTGAGAAGTAGAGGAAGACAAGAAAGCGAGACTCACACTATTGATATATTTCCATAACAGATACTGGCAATTTATACGTTTTGCGTAAACCATATCTCTTTGCGGCTACGATTGTCAATTCCCTTCTAAATGTATACTGGTCAAGATCAGTAATTGAATCCATAGCATCACAAAATAGTTCAGGTCAGGGAAAAGTATTTGGAGAAAGAGAGTAAACATGACAGGAGACATGCATTACAATACAAGATGTAGCATTGGCAACCTTCATGCCTCCCGGTTTTCATGAGATAAAAAGTTAAATTTTTTGAAGAATGGGACAATATTTGAGTTGCCATCTACTGACATGACTATGTGATAAACTTCTTGTTAATACAATTGGAGAGAGAATACCTTTCATGCAGAATATATTAGATAACATGGCATGGTGGAATGGAAATGGTTCTACCAGAAAATACCCTCTCTAAAGCTAGCCATACACGTGTCGGATTCCATGTCCAATCGATTCATCATCCGATCGATTCCGGCGATTCTGCCGGGAATCGCAGGTGTGATCAATCGGCCAATTAAGAGTATCCATCGCAGCATACCACCTTGTCCGAGCGGATTCCGGCACGATTCCGTGTGGGATTCCACCTCCGATTCCACCTCACAAATGGCAACTCCCCCTGATCCGGGCAGAATCGGATGAGAAAGACCAACATGTTGGTTCTCCGTCGGATCCGATTCTGAGCCCCTGAACGATCGGACCTGATCGATCGGACAAGGTGGGCTGCATGTGATTCCGGCACGATCGTTTCGCGTGCACGCGCCCAGAATCGATCGTGCCGGAATCCGGTGGGAATCCGACACGTGTATGGGGGCCTTAAAAGCTAGTAATTAACCAATCTCTACTTCATCTAAAATAAAAGTTTAATGTTTGAGATGGAACTGAATTGCAGCTTGCTATTTACGAGAAAAATATCAGATCAACTAAGCTTAAGAAAGCCGACCTCTGACAGAATCCAGTTCTGTAGGTTCCAATCCATTTTCCATTCCTTCAAAATTCTTTCATCCTACAGTGGTTACTCCCTCTAACGTAAGATGTTTGTAAACCTGTTTTCATTCTGGTCAAAATTTTTTGTCTTTCAGAGTGTTCTACAGTGTCAATGCACAAAGGCCTATTAATAACAGGTAATTTTCCTTTGATAACCAATAATCCCCAACATGTCTTTAATGGCTAAACTGATAAATGTAGCTTCTTGACAGCTGGGGCGAGGTAGGAAGCCCATCCCTGATTGAAGAACAACGCTATTTTGAGAGGGGGAAGGGTGTTCCCTGTTTACTTCACCTCCTCAGGGCCTTCTTAGGTTATGTGACAAGGTGTGTATGCAACAAACTCATAACCCAGACATGTTAAAACTATTAGCTATAGCCCGCAGGAGTTTAATAAACCACCCACTTTATCTAGGACGGTGGACGCACAGGTTAAACCAGACAAATGTTTTCCTTTCTTGAAAAGTGTCAGTAGGTTGACTATACATCATAGCCCTCCTCCTCTAGAGAGACGTTGTAGGGTTACACAGATCAGATAAAAAAAAACACACAGAAAATAATACACACAAAGGCAAAGCATGAAAAAAACCCTCTATCACTTGTAATAAAACAAATGTAATGTAAGTATATACGTATATATATATATATATGTGTGTTATATGTTCAAGCTTTTAGGTTAGCTATATTAGAAACAAGAATCAATGCTTACATACATAGTGACATAACACAACAAAGCAGCAGACCTCATCATTCCCATTTATTAACATGAGAAAACAAAGATACACAATCCTTACTATGGAGAGATGGGGGGAGTAAGAGAGAGGAGAGGGGGGAGTAAAATGGGGGCAGATGAATAAATAAACACACTGATATAATAAACAATTTCTAATAATTTAATTATGGATTGATCACCATAAAGCAAAAGGAATCGATTTAACTTGAAAAGGAACTATGAACCACTGCTTCCGTCTGTGACCCAGCATAGCCAGCCCTGGCTCTTCAGCAAATATGCAGATATGTTGTGCAAATATGGTGCATGTCCATTCAAGTCTTTATATATAACATATATATTTTAGTGCAACATACAGTATGAATGGTTCCCATGTCTTCATGCTTCCCTTTTATGACTAAAGTATGGAAATGCCATACACTTAAAAACATAAATATGCAAAACAAAAGTAGAGCTAATTAACCAGCAAATACGAAGATTTGTACTGTCCAGAGATTGCATGTTCAAAACACAACTCATTTGTAAATCAATCCAGTCCCCCAATCTCTACCTCTCCCTACCCTCTAGAAGAGGGTCATACTTTAGAAGTTAAGGTATAGAGTAAAAGGTGACGTCCTATAATGAAAAGGCACCCTCATCTGACTGCATGATTTCTCCTGTGAGATAAGATCTGGAAAACTTGTATTGATAACAACAGTCACAGTTTCAGTAGCCCTGGTCTAATCAAATAAACGACATAATGGGGACATTTATAAAACAAACACGGGCTGGGATCCAGGTAGTTTTTGTCATTTACACATTTGTTTTCCCAAAGTACACGTATTTCTTCCAAAGGGCAAACTGTTAAGAAAACGCAACTGATGCAGTTTTGTTCTGTGCTACACTTTAATCAATAAGTATCAAAATGAATTAATAATTTAAAGGGAAACTGGACCAGTTTTTCCTTATTTGAACATCCTTGCTACATTGCAGTTTGTCATTTAAACAGTCTATAGCTGGCCATACACCTTTAGATCTCTCTGTCAGATATCCTTTAGGTCTACCAACAACTATGTAGTGCCGGGTCCTCTGCGATTGAACACAGGTAGACTTGATGGTTTATAAAGTCCCTCATATTATATCAGCAGCAAATTTACAAACTTGCTATCACATATTTTATCTCTGTATTAGTTGATTGAAGTGTCTGCAATGTCACTATATGCATTTTTTTAAGGTATGCCTTTACCCATGTACCCATGAATACAAAATGCATTGTGTTTTGCACATTACACATCTGTGCTGGCGTTTTTGAACAAAGCAGAAAAAAAATTCATACAGCAGGGTATTATAAAAAAACTAATTAAGGGCTTGTTACCATTGCAGCCGCGCGGCTGAACGCATGCCTCAAGTTGTCGCGCGTTTTTGCGATGCAATTTTTTTTTGTATTGCAGATGCGGATGCGGTTGGGGCGTGGATGCGTTTCTAAACGCTGCAGCTAGCGTTCAGAAATGCGCCCTAAACCGCACCCGAACTCGCACAACCGCACCAGTGGAAACTACATTGAAGTTTCCAATGGATGCGGTTGGCGTCGGCGGCAGACACGTGGCGGACGCGCGGCTGCAAACGCCCTGAATCGCATCAATGGAAACAAGCCCTAACACGTTTTTTAAAACGCAACTCGTGCAGTGTGAATGGTAACATTGGTCTTTTGTGAGAAAACGCAGCACAGTAAAAAACACATGTTTAAGAAGTATAACATGTTTAAACATGGAACAGGATTGATAAATATTGTGAAATCTTCATCACAAATTACTTCAACGTAAACGTTATGAAAAGTTCCATGGATAAAAGCTCCCATTTTAAACCTCCCTAGCGCACTGCCTGTACCGCACCGTTTTTAACAGTGTGGTACAGGCAATGGCAGCAGTGTACGAGGTACACTGCCTGCCATTTCCTCCCTCCCCCCTCCCCTCTCCATACAGCCAGTGTCATTCATGACACCAGCTGGGAGGGCTGGAAAGCAGAGGCACCTCCATTAACAGGGAGGTCTATGGCACTGCTCACCCTCGCCCCCTTCCGCGTCACCACGACACGATCAGTGAAGCCGCAGAACCCTGGAAATGCTGCGGCTGGAAGCAGCATCGCCGTAGCTTTCCGGGTATATGCAGCTTTCATGGGAGTCATTGTTCTTCACACAAACTCTGGACGAGATGGGCTCGTCATGAACACTAAGGAGGTTAAAGATAACAATGAGTTGTAAATTACCCATGTAAGCAGGTCCAGCAAAGGCCTCGAGGAATGAATATGTTTTTATATTATTGTGAGCCAGGTTAGGACTTTATAAAATAGGATAGGATCTATCACGCAGAACATGTCCTAAGTAGTAGATTCTGTTTTGGGTTCCCTATAACATGGTAACTAGTAGCAACAAGGCCTACATAGTAACCAGACCTTGCATGCATGCCTACCATAAGGTAACCAACAGTGTATATATATTTGCTTAAAAGTCTAATTGCTTATTAGATTTGCTTAAAAGTCTTTAACAGAGTAACCAGGTCTTGAATATATGCCTACCATGACATATCCAATAGTAACAAGGCTTTCCATATAGACCCAAAACAGAGTAACCAGGCCACTCATATATGCCTTCCATGAGGTAACCAATAGTAACCAGGCTTTTCATATAGACCTAAAACAGAGTAACCAGGCCACTCATATATGCCTACCATGAGGTAACCAATAGTAACCAGGCTTTTCATATAGACCTTCAACAGAGTAACCAGACCTACCATCTCATGCCTACCATGAGATGACCAATAGTAACAAGGCTTTCCATAAAGGTCTACAACATTACAAAAACATACAACATAACTAGGCCTTTGATATATGCCTACCATGGTAACCATGCCTTATGTAAATTCCTGGTAAGCAGAAAGCAATAGTAAAAGGGCCACATATGTATGTATGTATGTATGTATGGAAACAACCAAGAACAAGTAACCAGTAGCAACCAAACGTCCGTTTACCCACTTAAGACCAGTGAATGTATAACTCAGCTTGTGTCACAGGCTGGTAAACATGGCTCTGCCCTTCATGGAATAAGTGCCCAATTACCTGCAATGGTCTATTCTGCAAAGCTTCACCCCCTGTATACACATTCCCAGCCCTGTGCACAATCTCCTAGGCTAGCATTTTCATATTGATGTTGTAGATTATGATGGGTATATTATGAGTAACCTCCCATTCTGCCCCTGTCCTAGGACTCTGTGCCCATCTATCAAATCCTGTGTTTGCAAATACTGCCTGGGATTCTATTTATAATCCAGACCTCCCTGCAGTCTCCTCCATGCACCTTGCTAACCACACTGCCCCCTGCTTGAAGACTAGGACACTGACAGCTCTGAAGTTCTCCACGGAACAGGACAGCGTGGGCACTGGCGGCTGGTATAATGGCCATCGGGACATATTATCGGTGACATAAACAGGCCACATTGTATGGTTTGTTAGGCAGCCAGTTATCATCCATCCTATGACTAATACATTGATGGTAGCAAGGCAGGAGCAGCTAGACCTTGAAGCTCTGGGGTTCTGGGTTCAGTCTCCACCAGTGACATTGTGGAACCTGCTTGGATGTTGTGGCCTTGTTTGTGGGGGCTTCCTGCAACCCAACAAATGTCCTACCAACCCTGGACCAATCTGACCAGAACTGGCCTTTGGGGGGGGGGGGGGGGGGGGGGGGGGGGGGGTGCCATCAAGACTGTAATAGAATTTGGGGGAAGGACATTTTATAAATGGGATAAGGGACTGATCATTTAGTAATGCAATCCGGTGTAGCGTTGTCGTTCTATACATAGACATTAGCATGCTAGATCCATACACACTGCCATAAAAAAATCAGAGGTGCATATATACCATGACACACACACACATATGTTTTTATTTTAAATACCACATCCGTTTCTTTCTTCCTCCTCCCCATTACCTTTCCAGGAACGAGTCAGAAATCATTTCCATAGTAATTACAATGAGAAGCAAGCTATAGTCAGATGGTGAGATCTTCAAGCTAATCACCCTGAAAGCCAGCAGTGCCTAAAGTGCAACGTTGGCATCTCTGTTCAATAAGGAGATACAGAAAGTACAATACACGACCTTTCAAGGCAAACTAAAGAAGCACAACCATCACGTCCGTGTCACTGAGCAGGAAGTTAGTGAGACAGGTCAGCAAGGCACCTGTGGCTGCATGGTAGTTGTTGAACTACAAATGCCAACCTGATCAATGGTCCCATCATGGGATTGTCAGCATTTGTAGTTCCCCAGCAGATGTCCATCTTGGGTGGGAGAGAGCTTGGGAACAATCACACAAGGTGTCAGAGGTCAGATCCCCCTGTCATAAATCTGTGTGCTGTCATTGTGACAGCATTTCAGAAAGTTATCAGCTGGCTGGCATGGACCAGTGACTGACAGCCATGCAGCATCCATGGGGGGGCTCAGGATTCTGTATAATCCCGAGCACAGTTGGTACCACTGCCAGCCTCCCTGAATGGACAATGCGGACAAAGGGGTGGAATTCCTCCTGCTGGCTCACTGGCACAGGGAAGAAGGGGGGCAAAGGGGAGAAGATGACAAGGGCACAGTGCTGGACCTCAGCGTTTAACTCTTGCGAGCCCTGCCGCATCCTTCTCCATCACTGGAGGGGGTATTGGCACAAACACACAGAACACACACACAAGAAAGGAGCACGGGGGAGGGGGGCACAGTGCTTAGCAATCGATGCTGCCCCTTAAACACACATCTCTTTGTTTGAAGCCCTTCTGCAGCAGCAGCATCCTTGTTCAGACCCTCCTTGTGAATGCCCTTTGCATCAGCATGCCTAAATCCCGTGCAGAGCATCGCAACGCAGTGACATTTAATGCCTTAACTCCTTCTGCGCCAGTCATCCGCGACAACCAGACCTGGCACTCAGGAGGTTAAACTACAGTAGCCAGTGCTGCCGTTCCAGCCAGGGCTCCGTCCATAGAAGAGATTTAACCCCTTCCCTGCTAGCTGTGGCTATGCAGGTGTCTGTAGGAGACATTGAACTGAGCCAGCAGCTCTCTGCAGCCTGCAAGGGCTGTATACACTGAGCAGAGTCCTGTGTCAGGGCTCACCTGTTCCTGCAGAGCTGAGTAGTATGATCCCCAGGACAAAGCAGCTTTGTAGTAGTGTCTGTCCACAAGCCATGGTGTTCAAGTGCCTTCTTCCTATGCTGCTGTCTTCTCTCCCTCTGCCTCCCTCTGCACCTGCCCTGCCACTAATGTATGCTAATGAGATGCAAAGGGAGGGGAGGAGCCCCTGGGAGACAAGCCTATAGCAGGGGGAAGCTATGGAGGAAGGGAGGTGACTGTTTACTAGTCCCATGCGGGTGTCAGGAGGGGAGGGCAGGGGTTTTAACCCCTTGGCTGCTGGTGAGAGCTATGCAAAGCCAAGACACAAGAATTGTGCAATGACAAGGGAGGCGTGCTGGAAATGAAGAGAAAGAAAGAAAGAAAGAAAGAAAGAAAGAAAGAAAGAAAGAAAGAAAGAAAGAAAGAAAGAAAGAAAGAAAGAAAGAAAGAAAGAAAGAAAGGCAAGAGTACACAAGGCAGTGCAAAGTTTATGGCTCCATAGAAGCTGAAGGCTTTGCTTGGTTGCTATGGGTTAATGCAATTATAATTATCAACTTTTATTTATAAAACAGCCAACATATTAAACAGCGCTGTACAATAAATGTACATATACATTAGTGTAGATGCGACACAAGAAAACACACAGGTACAGGCTATGACACAGAAAGAATTGAGGACCCTGCCCAATCGGGCTTACATTCTTAAGCTAGCCATACACGTGTCGCATTCCATGGCCGATTGATCACTTATCCGATCGATTCCGGCGATCTCAGCGGGAATCGGAGCTCCGATCAATCGGCCAATTAAGAGTATCCGATCGCTGCATACCACCTTGTCCCACGAATTCCTGGTCGATTCCGTGTCCGATCACTTACTTCCCAAATGGCAACTCCCCCTGATGTGTGCAGAATCGGATCAGAAAGACCAACATGTTGGTTCTCTGTCGGATCCGATTCTGAGCCCCCGATCAATCGGACGCGAACGATCGGACAAGGTGGGCTGCATGCAATTCCCGCACGATCGTTTCGCGTGCACGCGCCCGGAATCGATCGTCCCAGAATCCGTTCGGAATCCGACCCGTGTATGGGGGCCTTAAGAGGTTGGGAAACAAAGGATACAAGGTGGGGGCAATGGGACTGTCAGGTTAATGAAGTTAGGAATGAGAAGATGGGTAGGCTAAAGAGGTTGGTTTTCAGGACTTTATTTTAAAAGTGATAAAAGTAGGACCAAGGCTAATGGGACGAGAAAGAGAGTTCCAGAGAGTAGGAGTGACCCTAGCGAAATCTTGAAGCTGCGCATGTGAGAATGTTATGATGGTTATGCCATTAGTGGGTCACTGGAGAAGCGGAGGGGGGGGGGGGGGGCGTTAGGTTATATTTATGTACCAGGTTGGAAATGTAAATGGGACACAACTTAAAATTTGGTTTACTGGACAATTGGAAGCCAGTGTAAAGATTTGCCAAGAGAAGCAGCAGAAGAGGAGCGGCTAGAGGAGTAAATGAGTATGCAACCCACCTAACGCAACAACCTCCTTTATGTAACAACTGTCACAATCATTTGATAATAATGTCCTTAAACTAAGTCAAAATGAGGCTCAGTAGTGTGTGTGGTCTCCATGTGCCTGTATTATACACATATGCACTTAATATACAATAGACGTTTCATGCCGGCCATAGATGTCTCTCTTTTTCTTAGATTTTTCGGCAGATCTATCGTGCATGGTTATGTCATCACTCACAGCTGGTCGTGCTGAGAATCGGCTGCGCACCCTTTGTGTGATTTATTTTGGATTTATTTATGGGGAGTGTACCCATTCAGTAATGAGATTGATCTAAAAATGGCCGCATTGATGCTATGGATTGGCCCACCTGTTCCCCAGACATGAATCCAATTGAGCACATCTGGGACATCATGTTTCATTCCATCCACCAACCCCACAATGCACTACACATTGTCCAGCACTCGGGGGATGCTTTAGTCCAGGTGTGGGGTGACCCCTCTGGAGGCCATCTACCACCTCATCAGGAGCATGCCCAGGCATTGTAGGGAGGTCATATAGGCAGGTGAAGGCCACACACACTACTGAGCCTTATTGTGTCTTGTTTTAAAGACATAACATCAAAGCCTGTAGTGTGTTTTTTTCCACTTTTGAGTGTGACTCCAAATCCAGACCTCCATGGGTTGATACATTTTAATTCCATTGATTATTTTTGTATGATTTTGTTGTCAGCACATTCAACTATGTAAATAACAAAACATTTACTAAGAATATTTAATTTATTCAGATCTACGATGCCTTATTTTTGTGTACCCTTTATTTTTATGAGCAGTGTATATATTTAGTTCTTTCTGCCACTGATTGTTTTGACTTATTGGAAGATGTTTGTGTTATGATTTATTAAAAATCTTTAACGTTAAGGGCTTGTTTCCACATACGTCGGGACCCTCTCCGAGCCGCTCCGCTGCTGCAAGGATCAACGTAGTGATTCTTTGCACCGGCGGATGTGTAGACAGACCATCCGCCATGCAGGCAATGTCTATCTGCTACGTCGGGAGCCCACTAAGCGTATACACTTAGCGGAGAGGCTCCTGACGTATGTGGAAACTAACCCTAAAAGTAAATGGAATGATGCAGATTGAAGTCTGTCTGTATGCATTGAAATGAAACTTAAGTTCAAGATTGGACTAATTTTTTTTCCAAGCAATATTTTTACATTTATTTTTTTTACAACAAAACATAAAGAATAAACAATCATCAATGTATTACAGAGCCCTACAAACAGATAAATGTATTATAAAAATATATTTAAAAAGGCCATTTTTCATTACTGACATGTCACAGTCAGAAAACTGTGTAATTGAATGGCAAGGTAGAAAACATAGTTTTCTGCTGCATTGCAAAACAATGAAAGATTAAACAACGAAAAGGCCCCCATACACGGGTCGGATTCCGGCCGGATTCCGGGCCGATCGATTCCGGGCGCGTGCACGTGAATCGATCGTGCCGGAATCGTGTGCAGCCCACCTTGTCTGTCCGATCACGTCCGATCGTTCGGGGGCCCAGAATCGGATCCGTCAGAGAACCAACATGTTGGTCTTTTTGATCCGATTCTGCACAGATCAGGGGGAGTTGCCATTTGTGAGGTGGAATCGGAGGTGGAATCGGACACGGAATCGTCCCGGAATCGTGCCGGAATCCGTTGGACAAGGTGGTATGCAGCGATGGATACTCTTAATTGGCCGATTGATCACACCTGCGATTCCCGGCAGAATCGCCGGAATCGATCGGGTGAGTGATCAATTGGCCATGGAATCCTGCATGTGTATGGCTAGCTAAAGAAGTAAATAAAGGAGGACCCCTTTAGCCTTTGCTGTCTGTTAGGGCTTGTTTCCACTTGTGTGGAAGCCGGTGGCACGATTGCCGCTGCTAAGAACCGGCGCCGCTAAGAACCGCATCTCATGCAAGGTTTTTAACGGCGGCCATTCACCTCTATGGCTGCGGTCAGGGGTGGGCGGCCGCAGAAGAGTGTGGACTGTGCTAAAAAAAAGCTGTGAACCGAGTTTTTGAGCGGCAGACCGCGCCTCAGCCGCCCCCTGACCGCGGCAGGTACGAGCCCATTGAACAGAATGGGCAACCGCAGGCTTCCGCACAAGTGGAAACAAGCCCTTATAGTGGATGCCGCATACACAGCAATAAAGAGAACCTGCATTCTATTTACCTAAAAGTCTCCATTGTGTACACATCCAGAAGCCATGAGAGTGTCAGTGGGCATAAGTCACACACTGGTATTTCCCTTCACTCCCTCTGTAGCTTTGAGGAGTTTGTGGAGCTGGGCCAACACAACATTATGTGAATCTCTCGCAAGAGAAAAAGGGCTAAGGCTCCACTGTGCGTGAAAACCCTGTGTTTGACGTACCTCAAACACAGAGATGTTGACACATCAATTGAAACTCAATGGCTAAGTCGACAGATCTGTTGGTGTGATTAATCAGCTTGCGTTGCGTTAAAATCAACGCAGAGCACTGCTTGACATTAACACAACGTAAGCCAAAGCAAGTATGGGTATGTTGACGCACCCATAGAAAATTTATTGAGCCCGCAATGGTATGCGTTGTTCAATGCGTTGATCAATCTTTTCATGGCATCAAAACAAACGCACCCCTTAACACATCCCTAACAGATCCCTAACGCATGGGTTGCGTTTATTGGAATCTGTTAATGCAGCGCATCCTTAACACATAATGGAGCCTAAGCGTTAGACTCCACTATGCATTAAAAACATGCGTTTGACGTACGTCCCACCCAGGGATGTTGACGTACGTCAAAGCTCCCCCCTACAGCCAAGCACCACTCCCCCTAACCTTAACCCCTCCAACCTCTAACCTTGACACCCGAAACCTATAAGATTAACCTTGTAATTCCGAAAAATTTGGAGTTGAATGTGCAGTTGAAAGGGTGGAAAAATATCACACAGTAGAAAAATATCTCCAAACACCACAATGTGTTGCATATTTGCAAGGTACCTTTTACCCTGTGCTGTGTTAAGGTACCCATACACGTTGCGATTTTTCGTGGACCGATTCGATATTCGATTTCGACTCCCGATTTTGGCTTTACTGCTATTTTTAAAAGTCGGTCGGATGCCCGATTTTTCACCCAATTTTTTACCCGATTTTTCACCCGATTAGTCACCGACCGACCGATCGGCCAGTTGTATCAAGAATCTTTTAAACGTCTCTTTTAAATGTTACCGACCGACTGAAAATTACGGGCATCATCATTCGGGACCCGACCGACTTTTCGGCCGATTTTCTAAAAACAGCATCGGTCGGACTACATTTGCATGTTACGAATCCCGAACGATCGACCTACCCGATCGACCGAATCGGTCGGAAGGGCTAAAATCGCACGAAAAATCGCAACGTGTATGGGTACCTTTATGCCTTCATAAGCAAAGGCAGCATATTAACGCAAACTACCTACAGTGCACATTTTTCTACCATAGTGCAAGTAGTTTGAGGGACCTAACACAGCGGCATGCTGTATCAAAGTTTTTTTTTTACCTGTAATTAATGTATTTGCACTACCATGCTGGGATTGCTGGCATCAATGCACACAGTGTGTGATCTGCAGTTACGCTGGTTTCCTTTGGAAACTTGTGTAACAGTGAAACAAATTCTGCAATTTTAAAACCTTTTTATAACTATTTATAATATTGTATGCATTTTGCCTGTGTTTGCATTTTCTCTTCCGATAAAAGAAAATGCAAGCGCAGTAAAGTGCAGTAAAAAAATACTTTAAAAACCTATTGCACCTTAAACTGGCCTACTTAATATGCGTTGACAGTGCATACAGTGTGAAAAAGCCTTGCCACTCCAGGCTAGGTGCAGATAGTACTATGGACTCCTAACCAGTTCTCTCCATGTGTAGAGGACCAACCTTATTATTTAAGGTCTCTGAAGTGCCCATTGACAGGTGCCAGTGGATCCTGAGTAGCCCCAGGTAAGGAAACACAGGCATATAGCATGCGCTCGGATGATGAGAAGAGTTTCTCAGAATCACTAAGTGAGTGTGGACATGCAAATGATGTTCTAAGACAGAAAACTAAGATCAAATTGTATTTCTTCTCTAATACCTGTCATCATTTTGTGTATTTTCTGAGTGAGTAGATTTTCAATTAGAGCCTCTCTCTCTAGAATAGAGCCAGGGCTGGTAGCTCTGAATTATATGTGGACTGAGTAATATTTTAAATACTCCTTCAATTTTATATTCATAACATCAACACAGAGCGCAGCAGCCTGCATCTTAGCTGCTGCGGAAGGGAAGCATAGCGGGAGGAAGGCACAGGGATACAGCCATGTTTCAAAAAAATAATACTTTGTTTTCAATAATACAAACTTCTTCTTCTTATTGGTCTTTAACACAAGAATATTAATATTTAATTTAACTATGACATTATAATGTTTAAATCTCACTGGATTCAGCTGATAATTATGGTAACTTTTCCCAAAATCTGGATTTTTTTTTTGTTTCTATCATTAACTTTGCAATGTAAGTGTCTGCCACTGTCACATGACAAATCAATTTAATCAATTTTGACAGATTGACAGACTGTAGAGAGACTGAGAGATTGTAACCAGTATAATATAGGTACTTTAGGGAAAATTTTCCTAATCAGGGCCTTGACATAGAAAAAAGCCAACAGGGTGTGGAACATTGGTAATCTCTGTGTCTTTTTATTACCATATCTGCCTGCTCCTAAAGGTAGCCATAGACACCTCGATGTATGGCAGACCTTTAGCAGACTGCTTACAGCGTGGTGACGTCACCACGCTGTGAGCAGTCTGCTAAATGTTGGACAGGAATCCCCTCCGAGTTAACAAGCTGCAGCTTAGTCGGGCAGAAAAAGAACCGGCAGGTCGGATCCGTGTGCGATCCGACCTGCCGGCTTTTTTTCTACAAAAGTCAAGATGGGCTCCCACATAGTTGCGGCAGACCAACCTTGATGTGCTCTGTGGGAGCGAGCACGCAGGTTGGTCTGCTACAATTATGGCCGGGAGTCTGTCTGTCTATGGGGGGCTTAAGAGACTTCTATTTGCTTACTTACCTTCTAGTGTCCCACTATTCAAAAGTGGTCCACAACAAACAATGGCCACAGGGTTAAAACCCTAAATATGTCTACTTAAAGCTGATATCAAGGAAGATGTAAAAAGGAATTACTGTAGATATGATGTGATAACTTAATCTCCCTATATCCTGATTCAACACACAACACGGAACAATTGTGGCATATTAGATTAACAAAATAACAAATTCATTTTTATTAGGTTCAGTATATAAATACTCTATATGTGCTTCTTTGATAATGGTGTGGTCGTCAGAGTTATGCAGCAACTAATTATTCCATTGACAGGTGCCAGTGGATCCTGGGTAGTCCCAGGTAAGAAGCACAGGTATAAAGGATCTGGTTGGATGATGGGGAGAGTGTGTTAGAATCTCTAAGACCAACTTGTATTTTTTCTCTAAAACCAGGACCTTCTTCCTCCTGTTGGTGATCACTCTACTAGTCCGCTAAAGCTAGGCACACACGGGTAGATTTGTAAAAAGATTTGAGTACAATCAACCAACGTGCCCGATCACGGTGATTGATTGTACTCTAATTTGCTTACAATCCTACCTGTGTGTGCTTTCCTTCGAGCGGGTTCAATAGACCCCGCTCGAAGAACTCGATTGAACGGGGTTCCAACATGTTGGAAAACCCCGTTCAATGTCCATTACTTTGCATGAAGAAGAATCTTCATGCAAAGTATAGGAACAGCTTTGGCTCTGCCTTCTTCCTTCGGCACAGCCGGCTCAGTATGAAGGGGGCGGAGTCAGCACTCCTCACACTGAATCTGGCTGATGTATGGGGAGAGGCAGGCATGATGGATTTCTGCCCAGTTTCTAGCGTGTTCGGATTCACATGCTGGAAGCTGGGGAAAACGGCTACCCGGAGGTCCCCATTGAACGGGAATCGATGTGCCTATGTGGTGCACATTGATTTCCGTTCAATTGATCACAGCATGGTGATCGGGGGTCGATTGCACAGGAATTTACCTGTGTATGGCTAGCTATAGTTTACTTTAATCTAAAATATGCACCTTTTTTACTCCATTTACTTAGGCTAAGCACTGTATCCCCAATATGGTACTCTGTAAAGGGATCCTTGGTGTATTATTTTACATTTAAATACCTGGAATTTAGATAACTGCCTACATCAATCTTTAAACAATACCAAACATTGTCCTGTGCTATTTTTACAGAAAAATAATCCTGTGTGCACAACTTTTGTGTCATCAGAAAAATGACATACCTTGCCTGCCAAATTATCAGCTGTATTACCTACAACGAAATTAAATTGGACAGGGTCTATTTCAGGGACTGGTCTCTCATTTAGAGTGTTATAGCGCTTACAAAGTCAATCCTTCATTAGGACAAGCACTGCTGTCATCTTCAACTCAAATTTGGCACTTTGTTTAATTGCAGTTTTACATGCTTGAGCACAAGTAACACATTTCTACTTTGTCTATCAGTGTCCAGATTAATGTCCCAGCATTATAATAAATTCACTCTGGGGAACAGACATGATAAATAAATATAACTAATGTCCAGGGAGAAATTGGTGGTGTAAACGTGTTAAGAGTCATAAAGAAAGACTCTGGTCACTTTAAGCCCCTCATACATCTTAAGATCACTCCATACAATTTCCATTAGATCTACCAGCAACTAGTATAGTATAGTGACCTCCCTGATAGAATATTACATGGTTTTCGTAGAACAAATGTTGATTATACAGAAATTGTTTGGTAAAGTATATGGGGGTCTTCAAGGATCACTTTGCCATTGGAGGTCTATAAAAGGCATCACTTAACACTCCTCCTTTACAGCTCATTGCGACTCTGCAACCAAGAAGAATACCCAGAATACTGGATATGGGATACCCAGAATGTGGTAAGCACATGCAATGCTAAATATTCAGGGCATTGACATTATTGATTCCCTGGGTTACTAGTTACTCTAGTAAAGGATGTACTGGGAAATGTAACCAGTTGCTTGATTTGTACACCAGTCATATGGTCTCTGTTGCCATTCAACTACCAAACCTTTCGCAGCACTCCTTCATTTCCCTTAACTACAGTCCCACGCTCGGTAATTCCTCTCTAAAACCACCTTTTATTTTCCTTCACCTAACCCTGGAACAACTGCTTCACCAACCTTCCTACTCCCTTTTCTGGTGGGTAAAATCCTGGCCTATGCTAGCTTCTCTAACACTATATTGCCTTGTTTTTTCCAGATGAAAGGCCATTTATAACTAGCAGCATTGCAGTGTGTACTGGCAAAACCCACATTAGCTTCTGTGCAAACCTGCATGTTGGTGGCACATAAAACACCATGTTACCGCAATGTGCTCCCATGCTAGTGTATGGGTTGCGCTTGTGCCCTGAAATAAAATGTATGCTGCAAAGAGTTATGCATTAACGCACTGCATTGTATTTTAATACATAACGCATTGCACGCAACTGTAAGGTAAAAAAGGTTTTTTAACAGTCCACAACTTCATTTCCTTCTTCCCACATTTTATCACCAATTCCTTATGTCCCATGTTGGCCCCAACCTTACATTCAGCCATATGCCCATCATTACATATCTCACCCACTCCAGTCACCCATTTTTCATTTCACATCCTCTTTCCACTGTCTTACATATAATCTCTACAAGTCAATCCAATAGCTATTTTTGCTCAGTACATATAAAACACCTATAGGATGTGAAAGTTTAACAACTCCATGGTACAGGAGGTTCTATAGAATTGTTCAGTGGGCAACCTTCATATCCTCATCCTATGGAAGACCAACATTTAATCAATGCACCTCAGCTTCTGTTCTTTAAAACGCATGGTAATTTTTTTGGTAAGTTTTTTGGTTTGTACTTGAGGCCACTCAAAATGAAGAAGCACTTCTGAATGGGCCTAAAATGGTCATACAAATCAGATCCTGGCTCACTGCTTGCCAATTGGTGAAGCACAGAAGAAACAGTCCAAGAGAATAATAATAGGTGCCATATTTTTACTAGAACACTTGAAAGTTTAGGTCATCATGGAGGGACAATTTCGATAGCACAGTTATAGACAGCTCAGGTAGATGATCCCACGGGCAGTGCCAGTTTGACTCTTCAGGTTGTATATTTTTTTAGACTGAAAATCACAGGGTGTATCATTCCTGCTGCTTCGATAAACACAGCATTAGCTCAGCTCAGGTATCATTGGAAATCACTCCCCTCCATCACATGAGAGCGAGGAAGAGTTATCTTTATCAGCAGAGTGTGAAAAAAGATTGCTCCCCCCTCCCCACTCATGTGACAGTAGGAGAGGGATTCTAGCTGAATTCTGCGATTAGCTCATCCTGGGTTCATAGACTCTGCTATGAGATTGCAAACTGTGACTCTTTCAGCTTGAAAAAGGAAAACAAAATCTACAGTTTAACATTATTGATTGAAATGGTAAAATGTTTATTTAAGTGAAAAGGCATGGAGGTTGATGAGAAAGCAAAAATATTACAATTTTATCTGCTGTGCGATTTTAATGCAGCTTCCCAGTGTGCCTGCATTGCGCACATGTGTTGCATTGCGCTGCTGAAAATAATGCCCTTGCCTTCTACTCCTTTATATGTTATAGAGAATATAACAAGAGGAGCTGCAAGACACATAAAACCCCAAAACACATAGTAGTTCATATTTATATTCCACTAGGTAAAATGTCACTGTTTATGTGTATTGCATGGGACTCACAACCACAAGGAAACTGGTTATGTGATTATAAAGCAATCTCCAAGGACTGTAATGCATCTCTATGATATTAGTTTCTAAGTTTCTATTCTAAATATGCCGTGAGTTTCACTTTATTTATCACATTGCTTGTGCAAATGCATCAAAGGCACATTTGCATGTGATTTGGATGAATGTTTAATGTGTTCTGTAATTACAGGATCTGAACAAAGGCACCACCACACTGGTCAATGTGAGCCAATCAATAGAACCCCAGTATTGTTTACCTCGATCCCTCCATCCACTTAAAGACCAGGATTATCTATAGCAGGAAGCATTTACTAAAAACCAGCAGCCATTCAGAGATTCTAATACGTAGTCAAGATAGCCATACATGTTTAGATCCTCATTCGTTTTGCTGTGGTGGCATCACCATGCTGCCTGCGGTTGCCAGCAACAAACAAACGGGCATGGCAGGACTTGCCACCAACACAGGGATTTCTGTGCGATTTTTTTGAAATCTTTGGAAATAAGCAGATTGCACATGGATTTACCATCCTAGCGGATCCCTGTGCAATCCGTTCCCTGAGCAATTTCAACTCCTTTGGGTCAATCCCTCAAGGTGGCAGCTGCAATCCGCAGCCGATTGCCTGCAGATCGCAACGTGTATGGCCGGCTTTCCTGAGCAAATCATACTAGTTTGTTGATGTTGAAAAAAAAAAACACAGCTATCCACAATCAATGTTCAATTGAGAGAAAGTTCAAACATTGATCAATAATATGCTTATTTTGATTTGCGATGTGATGTTGAATCGAATCTGTAAGCTATTACGGTATATAATGGATGACAACCATATTAGGTACTGACTGGTTTATAGAAGGGTAGGTATTATTAAAAGCACAATAAATGAAAGTGCAACACCAAATTACAGTGATAAAGAAATCCACATGAAAAAGCGTCATGTAATGGAATTCAGAAGAGATATAGAGGCCTATATGTACTGTCATTATGGCACAACAGTAAAGGGGTGATGCTTCCTCCTGTTGACTTGCATTGGAATTGGCACCCTCAGATAGGCAATACTCTATTAACCAGCAGTGACTCTTACCACTGCTTTAAAACCTGTTTCCATATCTACATAGAAAAATGTAGAACTCCAATAAAGCTTATATGATTTTGCTACACATCAAGTGTGCTGCATGTACAGATGTTTATAGGAACAAAATTTAGTCCTATCAACTGTCTTATCATTAATTCTTTAAAGAGAAAAATAAGTTTTATTTTATTTTCTTTCTGCCTTTCAGAGTTAATTTGCTAAGACCTTACCGGCATGCCCAGGTCCACATACATTCCATTTATGTTTCTATGTCAGGATGAAGTCACATTGCACTGGCATCTCATCATCTTGGCATAGCCAACCATGGCTAAAGGAATTCATATGCAGTTGCAGGTACCACATGTAAAGCTGGAACAATACAAAAAAAAAATAAGGAATTCTAAAGTACCCAAAATATGTACAGAAGATGACGAAATTTTAGTGAAAATTGGAGGTCGATGTGACAGAGTTTTGGTCACTGTCCCCATGAAATTAACAAATTTCAAGGCATTGATACAGTGGGCTCCCTAAGCAAGGTGGGAGTGTACTGTGTACTGTGTACACTGCCTCGATCGCCCGCATCGCGCCGTTGTAAACAGCGTGATATGGGCGGTGCACTCAGGAGGTTAATACCAGATAATTAAAAAACATCCAAAATGAAATCATTGGTTGGTAGCCTCTTATGTTGTCCATATATCCAAGTACGTAGTTCACTCCTCTGCGCATTTCGGCCTTATCAGCCTCTTCAGGAGGGGAATATGATGTCCTGGGTGAGTGACAACTGGATGGACAGGGATCAGACCCTTAGGGAGTCCTGCCTAGGTGAAAGGAAAAAGTCATAGATCCGACATAATTGTAATCAGGTACACAATGTGCATTATCAAGGGTATGGTAGACCCCTTTAAACCACTGGCCTCAGTAATGATGTAAATGTATTCAAAGAAATTGCTGGTATAGAAGTCTATCCAGATATAGTTGGTATACTCCGATCACCTAATTGTTAGAAGAATTAATTCTTCTTAGATGGTATAAAGGTAAATCATAATGAATAGCTTAGAACATATAGTGTGTCTGGTAACCGTGTGTTCTTCTAACAAAGCAAAGAGTTATGGTTTCCATCCATTTCGATATTTCCATTTGATAAAATTAAAGCAATCTACTTTTTTAGATCATGCGCAAATCAATTCCCCCACACCTGGTTTGTTCAAACCAAAAGGGATCGGACATGCATTTTGCTTGATTGTACAAATATCTGATGGGTTTTCTAGGTGTCGTAATTATGATCATATTTACAAATGTAATTACGATAACATTTATGGTCATAATTACGATAACATTTATGTTATTTACGATCATAATTATGATCATATTACGCATATGCTCCATAGTTTAGCTCAATCACAATGTGTGGTGGTATGATTGATAGATTTAAGACTGGTGCACAATCGTAAAATCGCACAAAACTTAAAAATCTTAAGGTAGCCATAGACTCCTCGATTTGTCTGCGATCAATTCTCGATTTGATCATTGAATGGCACACCACCGTTGGATACCGATTTGGGGTCAAGCCAAACGCCAAAAAGGTTGATTCCTCAAAATCAATCAATCAGAATGGCTGCAGCATAGGGAGCTATGGGTCTCACAGGAAGTGATCAAGACTCTCCACCAACGTTCGATTGACAAACGATCAACCAAAAAAACCTGACATGTTGGATCAAGGTTCAATCGGATTTCAGGATTTCGGATTTTTTTTGTCGATCCTTCAGGGTGGGCACCACTCAATTCATGGGCAAAAATCGACCCATGTATGGCTACCTTAAGATCGATCCTGCAAAATCAATTGTATGGCTAGCTCAACACATGTGATAGCAAATGTCTAATAAAGGACAAACCTGTGGCATTCATTTATTAAATAAAATGTAAAAAAAATCTTGCAGGCAAAACATAATTTACCCAGGTTTGGCCCCCAGGCTGCAGTTTGATACCCCTAGTGTAGAACATACTTAGTGTTGTGGCTCCTGGAGGACACAGACTGTGTAAATGGTATGTTCCACTTTGGGTTAAGCAGATCAGAAGTGGATAGACAAAGATACAAATCAATCAGTACTGATAGCATGTATGATTTTCATCTGCGCATGTAGCTGTAATCCAGCAGTAAACATGAATTGCCTCTCTGTTCCATGGCACTAATGGTCCTAGAAGAGGTGAAAGGATGACACCTAATAGTCTGGCTCCTGTTCTTTTCCTTTTCTTTTCATCCTCATTATCCAACAATAACCACCCGGTCTGAGACTTTTTTGAAACACCTGTTGTCAGGTTCTAACGTAGACGCAATTTGGGAAAGCAGAAACAGACGGCCGATGAGGCCCCTTACAGAGCTGTCAGATAGGCAATATTAGTGTCACCTTTTTTACATAGTAACATGTTGAGTTTGACAAGCTTGTTAGAGGACCGTTTCTAAAAGACAGCGCGGCTAGTGTCTTACCACAGCATGTCAGCTGCAATGTAACTACAAGGACATCAGTCTGGCCCACTGAGAATGTAGGAGTTTCAATGTATGCCCAGGAAATTAGCTTATTAAATACTAATGAAAAGCCTGTAACCTGAAAATAGCACTTATAATACTGTATATTTCAGATTTGAATCGAGTGTAGAAAGAATAGACCCTCCAGAAGCAGGTGGATCTCCAATTTTGGGGACATCATTTTATAGTTGCTTCATTGTTGTGTCTCAAGGAACTGTGGAATCAGGGAGTCTGTGCAAGGATCTTTCATTCTATTATTATCATGACCTTTTATTTATAAAGCACCAAAAAGCACATATTAAGCAGGTTCAAATCCTGGCCTGCACACTGTCTGCAAGGAGTTTGCATGTTGTCTGTGAGGCCTCTGGGTACTCTAGTGGGTACACCTACCACACTCCAAATACATGCTGGTAGGTTAATTGGTTTCCCCCAAAAGATGTTAGTTACACATGACTTAAGCTAGCCATAGACGGTCTTTGGGGAATTGATGGCTTCCCACCTTGAGTGGTCGACCTGAAAAGGTCGAAATCACGCAAGGAACGGATCAAGCAGGGCTCAAATGATGGACAAACCCTGTTAAATCCATATTGAGTGGGAATCAATGTGTCAGTGCAGTTACATATACATGACTATGGAAGAGACATTAGAGTGTGAGCTCCCCTGAGAGACAGTTGGTGATATGACCATATATATATGATCTGTAAAGCACTGCGTAATATGTCGGTGCTATATAAATAGAAGATAATAAATAATAAATTACATAAGGGGTGAACAACACAACTAACATGCAGTTCCTGCCTATGAAACAGGAGAAAAAGAGTTTACCCTTGCACGTGTTAATATGCTTTAGGTGTTCTTGCGCACAGCATTACGCGGCACAGTGAAATGAATGCATGAAGCAATGTACCAGAGCATGGCTGCTTTTTAGAACGCGACCCACATGTGTTTGATGCATTCAAGTCAATACATACAGGCCTATCGTTGCTTAACTGTCAACATGGGGATTCCCTTTTATATTTGCACACGATCCATCTATGTGTACGCTTCCATAAAATATCATTGGATGCATTAATATTGCACATCTTCATTTCTGCTTCTGTTTCACACTTCTGTTAATAAAGGTTGTAGAAACAACAACCAAACCACAAACCCCTAAAGCTTGTTTGTTGCCATTCCACCATAAGGTATGTCAGCATCCACAATTTTTCCCATTTTGGTCCGACTAGAGCAGTGGTGCCCAACTGAGTGGATATGGAGGGCCACAAATGCGGCCCTTGCCATCACTAAAGGGAGGTATTTAACATTTGCAATCTATTCTGATAAAATGACAGCAGGCATCGCTAGAAAACATTATTTTTCATTTTCAATTCAACCAGCAAGTTATTTTTTGATGGGAAAGGACTTATGCATCTCCCAAAAGATAATAAGACGATGTACAAGAGGCATTTTTGTGGAAAAACATTTCTCAGCTTTAATTTACATTTGAGCGAAGTGTCATGTCCAAAATTATTCATACCCTTCACAAACTGTCACAGTCTCTGGGAAAATCCAAAGTTCTATACCATTCCAAATAGTGCAAGCTGTTCTAAAGCATACTAACTACCCTGATTAATTGGCAACAGCTGTTTTAATCAACTCAACAGGTGAAAAACAGCATCTCTCTGCAGTTGGTTTGTGGACAGTCATGGCTAAGAGAAAGGAGCTCAGTGAGGACCTGCGGCTGTGCATTGTGGCTGCTCACAAGTCAGCAAAGAGCTACTAAATGTTTTTTTTTAAGTTCCAGTGGCTACAGTGCAAAGTATCTTTAAAAAATACATGATGTTCCCAACTGTGAAAAATCTCAGAGAACGTGGTCGGAAGCCAAAAGTGGCATCTGTGCTGGCCAGGAGGATAGTGAGAGAGGTGACAAAGAATCCAAGGATCACCACCAAGGCCATCCTGGTCAACCTGGGCTCTGCTGGTGGCAATGTCTCAAGGCAGAAAATCCCAACAGACACTGCACACAGCTGGGTTCCACAGATGCAGACCAAGGAGGACGCCACTTCTCCTGATAAGGTACACAAAAGCTTGCTTGGCCTTTTCAAATGATCTCATCTGGACAAAGAAGAAGACTTCTGGCCTTCTGTGTTATGGACAGACGAAACAAAATGAATTGTTTGGTCACAAAAAGGAGAAGTCTTCAACCCAAAGAACACTATCCCCACTGTCGGACATGGTGGTGATAACCTAATGCTTTGGGGGTGTTTTGCAGCCAATGGACCAGGGAACCTAATCACAGTAAACGGCACCATTAAAAAAGAGCAAAACATTCTCAACGACATCAGGCAGTCTGCAGAGAAACTTGGCCTTGGACACCAGTGGGCATTTCATCATGACAATGACCCGAAACACACAGAAAAGTGGTAACGAATTGTTTAACATACAACAACATTAATGTTTTGGATTGGCCCAGTCAGAGTCCTGACTTGAATCCAATTGAGAATCTATGGAGGGAGCTAAAAATCAGGGTGATAGCAAGAAGACTCTCCAACCTGAAAGATTTGGAGCTCATTGCTAAAGATGAATGGGCAAAAATACCTGTGGAGACATGCAAAAAGCTGGTCTGCAATTATAGGAAGCGTGTGATTGCTGTAATAGCCGATAAAGGCTTTTCTATTGATTATTGAGAAGAGTATGAATAATTTTGGACATGACACTTTTTGCTCAAATGTAAATAAAAGCTGAGAAATGTAAGTGTTGCCCACAATAATGCCACTTGTACATCGTCTTATTATCTTGAGAGATGCCTATGTCATTTCCTGTCCAAAAATAACTTGCTGGTTGAATAAAAGTAACTTTAAGTAAAACATTTCCAGGGGTATGTATAATTATGGGCTCGACTGTAGTTGTTGATAGATCTAATGGGAATTGTATGGAATGATCTAAAGGTGTTTAGTTCTGTATCGTATACAAATCGGTTGAAATACCTAGAAAACATGTCAGATAATTGTTTGATCGACTGAAATTTACCAACATGTCCAATCACTTTTTGAACAATTTTATGTTCTGGATCCAATTTTTTTTTAATCCAAAAAAAGGAATTGACTTTCAAACGAATGACTTTTTAAATTAAACGAATGGAAAAACTGTGTATGCCAAACGTAAATAGTCCATGAAAAATGTGTCCGCAGTGAAAGATTTCTGCTCTTACTGTTGCAGTGAGAACTTTCGGTATTTAGACTTCCTTTTATTCCCCCTGACATTACTGATTAGAACAATTAGACAATGTGAATCTTCCTAATGGGATTATAGACTGCAACAAAAGTCTAACCATTCTATACTAATCACATTTTTTCTAATAAAAAAACAAACCAAAAAAAGTTAGAAGAAGTTTTGGTTGGAGTTGTACTATATTGCCATATAAAGAGAGTCTGCATGAAAATCCTACAAGGCAAACATATGGACATTGGACTGTGGAAGAAAATAAAAGGAAGTACTTTGTGTGGTAAATGTGTACCACTCAATCTTCCAAATATTCCATTTATATAATAATATACAGCCAAAGCGCTGGGACAGAACTGTAAAAAAGCAACAAACACAGATCGAAATTAGCTTTGGCTTTCAGCAATCTCATGGAATGTCATGATGGTGGGTGGGACATGTAAATGAGCTCCTCCAACACGTCACCTAGCAGGTCACTTAAAGCGGAAAGCTCATTTCTCTGCAGCCCTGAATGAGTCAGGGCATTGCGCTGCCTTAAACTAATCTGCTAGATAATAGCAGAAATCTTCAGATCTGACAAGAAGTCAAACCTGTCCTATGTGTAACCTCTGCAGGAGAGTCACAAACAATATACTGACAAATATGTGACAACCATTTCCTTATCATTCTTTGGGACATCGCTGTCTGCCAAGTCTAAAGTTATTTGTGAAGGGTGGGACTGAAGTAAAGTAAAAGTAAAAAAAAACATTAAAAATGCAACCCTAATGTGTTCAATGCAACTCAATAGGCGCACATTTCAGTAAAATGCAGGAATTTTAACACAGTGGAGACTAGGCTTTACTTGCAAATTTTTCAAGTCAACATTTCAATCTAAATTATGCAAAAACTACATGTGCTAGAGCAATAATGTATATTTTTAAAATGTGTTCCAGTGGCTCAAAAAACAGCCAGGAAGCTAGTCTTCAAATTTCATGCTTTGAGGATGTGACATAGGTGAATTACCTGTTGATCCTGCCAGTAAGGCTCCATTCAGACAATCAGGACTGCATTGTACCTACCGCTCAACCATGTTGTGTTTACCGCGTGGTTTTCAGGGCACCACCTACAGAGACAGCAAAAGGAGGATTTTGAGCCAATTCTACCCAATATCCAGCATATTATGTACAATCCTTGCATACAGCAGTGTGGTTGTGGTTTGAGAGCAACTACTGAGCTGTACTGAAACCAACTGTTCGAATTGAGCTTTAGTTGGGATGTGTATTACTTGCTGGGTCATGTGTATTACTGGCTGGGTCACCAGGTAAAAAGAAATTGCAGACACAATGACCAAAGGACTAGAAGGCCACAAAATATCACGTTTTTGGGTCTTGTTTAGATACACTGTAAGCCTACCGCAACAAATTCAATACTATAGCGGCAGAGTACCTTTAATATCAAAGAACTTCTCCTTTTATAAATATCGCAATAATGCCTCTGCCAACCGCCCAGATAAGGATCAACAAATTACCTATTACATTGCGTAAGAAGTGCCGGTAAAACATTTATTAACAAGATGCAAGAAGTTCAATAAATACATCTAATAAACAAGCAGCGGAACGTTTCCATGAATATGTCAGCAGAGGAGCCAGACGTTAACCCACAGAATAGTTTTATTGCTGTCATATGGTACAGACGTAACCCCCAGCAATCGTACAACTGGTAGGATGAGATACTCTGCCCTCCTCCAACATGGAGCCTCACTTGTCATGCTGCATTCTGTGTCATGTAAAATGTTACTTTTAAGATGAATGGCTCACTATATAATAGCAGCTGCAGATGAGTGGAGCTGGAAAGGTTTTAGGTTAATGTACCTGAGGCTTAGACATAGAAGCAAATTAAATGATAAAATGCCTCCTTCCACCCACTGTGCTCCTCCGGTCTCCTTAAAGAGGTTGTATAAGCAAAAAAACTATGACATACCTCTGAGCTGGCAACATGGTAGCATGTTGCTCTACAATCCTAAAAAAATTTTTTTGATTTTGAATCATACAAGAGATTTCATATTTATCTGCCAGGCTTCTTGGGGTTAATTCAGTGCAATATCACAAGTAGCCACTGGGAGCAAATGATGGTTTTCAATGGAGAGAGCTTTGTAGTCTTTAAAACAGAGCATCGGCTTCTTCCACACCGTGTCACTCCATCATCACATTGAAAGAGACAGGTGGGGCAATAAGGGGCATTCAGGATTAACTCATTACAGATATTTTTTGGGGATTCTTTTGCTGTATTCTGATCTATTATCGCCACTTCTTGTGTCAAACACACCATGTACAATAGCAGGTGACAGGTCTACTTTAATATTGTATTTTTTTTCATATGAACACACAATCCTTTACTGTTCCCTTACACAAATTACAACTGCCGGACCGTCCGGTAACCATGACTGCCTGGCAGGAATAACTTGCCCTTAAACCATTTAAATTCAGCTTTAGCTGTTTCAGAAGTCTTCTGGATAGTTGTTTGGCATGCAGAGTTCTCGGTCTTGGTCACGTCTTCTTATTTGGTGCTAGATGGTGCTCACTGGTGCAGATGAAATCAGTCATCCGTTTCTATGGGTGCCTGTTGTAATGCAGATCTTTGCAAATCTATACATGTTGTGTTTTTTGATTATACCTCCATTTGTTATGGCCTATCAACTCACGGACATAACTTTAAGTTCCAGTCATTGTGCAGTCTGCTCCTTAAGTATATCTGAGCTCAGTTCACAAAGATAATTTCACACTTACCTTTTGTTTGCATATGTCAAATAGTTTTTTTACAATGTAATGATGGTTTCCTTGCGTATAAAGCTCAGTCAACAGTGCTGCTGACTCATTATATTAAAATGTCCCAGCAAGGTTAAGCAAACATTTGTATGCCAAAAAAGTAATCCTTTTAAGTCATTTTAAAAAGTATCAGATTTATGAGTTATGCAGGAAGACTCATTTTCAGAATCAGATGAAACTGGAACATCACACTCTATAGCTCTTTCCAGTAAGATGAGATGTAACTGTACCCTAGTAAAAAAATGGTGTTTAGTTATGAAGATAACACCAGAGAGACTACCAAACTAAATCAAATGTTTTTTCCAAGAGGTATATGCCTTGTAGATCAACAGTGCAGTATGTAGTGTATAAACAAGTTATGAAATTACGCGTTATATTTTATATTTTACCCAATTAACTTTTTTTATCCTTTTGGTTACTGATACAACCATCAAATTTCTAAACGATTTACTCAGTATTACCACAACCTCTTCCCTTGTTATTACTGTTTAATATTTTAGTATATCATAGTATGTCATAACAACAGTAAAGACAGGCCAGGAGCTAAGAAATAAAACTCATTAAGCAGAAGACCTACATGACAGGGATGACAAGGGGACAGTGGTAACAGGGGTCAAGAGTAGGTTATTGTAGTGTAGGGTGGAGTTGTTCTGATTACCGGATTGGAAGAGAGTCCAGCAAGGAAGGGCTGCAGGTAGTCAGTGGGGGCTGGTGAGCCACATTCGTACCAGTCGTAGAGGGTTTAGTGACGTGGAAAGATTCTGTCTCGGAAATAGAGAGTAGAGAGAATAGAGAGTCGGAGAGTAGTGCAGTTACTTTTAGAGCCATGGTGGATTTGGAGTAGAATCCACATCTTGGAGCGGAATCCTCATCTTCGGCGGAACGGTAACGACCTTCCATGACAGGTTCTTCTCCTTGCTGTGGATGACAGCAGCTGTGGGGTCTCTGCTGCCACCAGTCTGGAAAGTCAAGCAGATGCAGGTCTCAGTTCGAGCCAAGGTACTGCCGTGGTCTTGCAGAGCCATCCCAGGCGAGTCATGGGGTGTTGCAGCTGGAAGATGCCCAGATGGTAGTGCTCCGGTGAGAACACAGGCGACAGTTATGTTGAAAGTTGGGTTTGCAGGATAAGCAGTCCGCTTGTGGAGGAGCGCATAATCGTAAGGTCATTCGATTGTGGTGTGGTGGCGAGTTTCGGGTCTTTGAAGGTGGACAGTTTGGATTAAGAAGGTTGGTGGGATCTGATGATGGTATCTCCTGTAATAAGCTCAAAGGGAACTGACCAAGTGTGGTGTACGATTTCAGTGGGCTTACAGGCAGCCTTAGTTGTCCTTGAGCCAGTGAATGGCGGTTGAGAACCTACATCTACTAAGGCAGCAGGCACTGACGATCTATATGGAGTATGTAATGACACCTTCAAAGGGCTGAATGGTATTCATATGTTCATGTTTTTGTATTAATAAATGGTGTTGTGACCATTTAAATCCACCTAAAGTGTGCAGTGTATTATTAAAAGTGTATGGTGGGTTATGTGTTGAGGGGATTTAAGGGTACATGGCGTGGTTGAGAAACATAGGTCCATCTAACATAACCAGGTCATGACTTGGGAATGTATGACCTGTGGAAAATGTGAACATATATAGCCCTTCCTACTCAAATAAAGCTATAGTCCATTGACCCACTTGTGTAACTGTCCCTGAATAAACAAAAAACAATTTGAGATAGAAAAAGCAGACATAAATTTTGGCCACTTATATATTGAAAACACCACAACTAGAACTATAGTACTAAAGGCCCAATACAGTGCCCCCCAACCACACATCCCATCGGTACTTCCATAACAATGACTCCTTCCACATTTAAAATGTACAGTTGTGTTCAAAATTATTCAACCCCCATTGAAATTGAGTGTTTTGGCCATTTTGACATTGATTGTGATCATTTCAGTCATCTTGTTTACAATTAAATCAAAGAGGCACTTGTAAGTCAGACAAATATAACATAACATTAATAATGAAAAAACCACAAATGTATTTTTTGTGCTCACATCTTTATCAGTTTTATTCAACCCCCAAGTGACATTCATTCTCTGTACTTAGTACAACATCCTTTTCCAGTTATAACAGCTTTTAAACGTGAAGCATAGCGTGACATAAGTGTCTCTTAACCCATTCTTCATGGGCAAAAGCTTCCAGTTCAGTCACATTCTTAGGCTTGCACGCTGCAA
>CM070038.1:50097414-50120323 GCA_036250615.1 Ptychadena robeensis
TCCCTGCAGCAGCGTGATGACGTCATCACGCTGCTGTCAGATATCAGAGGAGCTGGAGACACATGTCAGATATCTACACGTGTGTACCCAGCATAACTCAAACACTGGTAATGAAAAGCCCTTGTGTGTTTTTGGTGCAATCAAAGACTTCCTTTTCTTATGAATGTTATACAATATAGATTGTGTTCACCATATCACATTTAAAAAATAATTTCTTTTGTATTTTTTTTATACCAATTAAATGGTTTTGAAGAGGTAAATGTATTGTTTATATATTCAATGGAAATACTGCAACCAGTTGTATCTTCATGCTTCATGAGTTGTAACAGAGCTGTACAACTAATTTTCCCAAGGGCCAGATCGACTCACATTTTTATTATCTCTATAACAGGCGGCACATATTGAAGTAAGGTCTGGTTTGCAGAATCCAAAAACTACTGTTGAGGTCTGCGCATGGTGAAAAGCTAATGTTATCCACTCTGGTGCAGGTTAGACAATACGTATTCAAAATAGCTGACTACCTGATATATAGGCACATTAACTAACTAACTATGCCGGCCCCCATCTGCTTCTGACAGGATCACCAGATACTATAGGGGATGTTTACCTAAAAAAAATTATATAAATATATATATATATATATATATATATATATATATATATATATATATTCAATTAAGTCTTTACTTACCACTGTACCAGCATGATGGCTGTGCAGTGCTTTACAATCCTAAAAAAATATACCTGCTATTTCCTCCAGCCAACTGCAGGGTTGCCTTCATTAGTGGTTTCTTTCTCCCACCATTGTGGGGTTAAATTAACTACAGTACCACCAATGTCCACTAGATGATGACAGCTTCCTATCTGTGTGGAGAGCTTCCTGGTCCAGCAGATCTGTGTATGGGAGCCAGCAGCTTCAGCCAGCTCACATACACAGATCTGCTGGACCAGGACGCGAAGGAAGCTGCCTCCTTTTACTCCTGTTCTGCCAGTTGGAGCACTGGCAGAGTAGTATTTTTACCAGGATGAGATGTTCTGCTGTATATGGGTATGTCCTTTACAGTGAAGAGCCTTATGGTCCATAAAATAGGGTATGTTTGTATATGGACTGTGATAACATCATTACCCAACTGTCAGTGTGAAAGACTGAAAGACCAAAAGTATATTGTCCTTTGTTCAATTGTTGTTAGCAAGAGGAAAGGGTTAATCAGCATGAGGTTTGATATGTTGTATAGTAGTACACCACCCCCAGAAGTAAAGACTCTTTGAACTGCCTTTTATATCCCAAAAACATTTTAAAAGTGTGCTCACTTTTTATATTCTGTAAGTTTCTATCCCAGCCCGCTGATAGGACAGAGAAAAAGCCCCCTTCCTTCATGTTTCCCTTAACTACAGTTGCATAAATTAAATGATAGTCTGCATCAATGTTTGCCTTTTATATCACCTAATTCAGCTTTTATATTTTGCTAGAAATTGTACATTATTCAGGTGCAGGAAAGTATGTGTACTGATCTACCATCATCGTCATCGCCATAAAAGTAGTGCATATCATATCACGTAATCCAACTTTGCCTTATATCAGGTTGTGTCCCTTTAATATTATGATTGAGTAGCCCCTCTGGCTCCCGTCTTCCTGCTGGTGGGTGTCAGAAGGTGTGTAGGAGGGCATGATGCCTTGTCTGCTGCTTTTGTTCATTGTGTTGTGCCAACACTGCAGAGTAAATGAATAAAAAAATCCTGTATGTGTGGGGGGAATACTGTGAATCACTTAGTTCATTTACAAAGGCTAAAATATTTGAATCTTTTCCTAAAGGTGACTGCAGTCTATGGAATCTCTAGAATGACAGACCAATGTCCTTGGAGCGTGAACTGATTCAGACATTTTCCTCTCCTTTCTCCAGTAATCTGATAGCGTTTATAGAAAATGCGTAGAATTCTCCTTACAGCAGAAGCCGAATCTCTTCAGATCACTTTTTCAAGATACTGTCCTCTAGGTCTAAAGTATGGATTTGTATTGATTTTTTTCTTCTGCATCATTAAGTCATGATGAACTACATTCACTTAACAACTCTGTATGCACAAGGTCCCCTAAATATAAGTTGACTTTTATAGAGAATGTACAGACATTTCAATGTTTCTTGTAGTTTTTCAAAGTGACCCCGGCAACCAAACTTGAAATGCCTTTTCAAAATTAAGACTATAAGTTTTTATCTGGCCAAAAATATATGAACAACCTTTCAAATAACAACCTTTAGCAAGAGAACCCCCAGAACCCTCTCTCCGCCCTAATGAATGAGTACAGAACTCACAGGGAACAGTTAAAATAGTTCCAAGAAATGAGATGGTTCCCATGTTGTTGAAGGGGAACCCGAGATACTGAATGAGCACCCACCCGCACCCCCACAATGCCTGGTCCATGTTGTGGGGAAGAGACCCTCTTACCTTAATGAGGGTTCTTTCCCTTGTTGAGGTGTGGCATGGGGCCTGGTGGGATGGAGGATTCCCCCTTCCTGTCTTTCCAGGCTTGTCAAAAGGGGTCTGGTATGCTCTTGTATGGGACCCCACAAGGTTCAGCGTCCCTCTTTTCCAGAGCATACCAGACCCTATGCCAGCAGGGGATCTGGTATGCTCTGGTATGCACACTGTTCGTGGTCCCCATCTCCCACAGTATACCAGACCCTAAGCTGAATGGGGGTCTGCTATGCTCGCGGGGACCCACTACTTTTTATCTTTATATATATAATTTTTTTTGTTTTTTTAAATGTCCTGATGTCTTAAAAAAGAGAACTGATCTTGGTTGTTGTCAGAATATTACTGCAGTCCCAATCCCATACAGTCTTGGGAAGCCATCTACACCTAAATTTCCGTTGCAAATGGTTGGCAAAATTACTTGCAGTGCAGTTTGATCTGTAAGGAATTTTGCAGTATGCATTTTTGTCTGTGTTTAAATTTCCAATTAAAGTAATTGGAAGAGCAAATGCAGACAAAAGTAATACTGCAATGCATTTTGAAAAGTGCTACAGTGTACAATGCAGCACATTTTCCTATGTAAACCTGTGTACCGTGTGGATCGTACACAGTGTAAAAAGGCCCCAAGTCTGAGTTTCAAATACTTTCAAGCAGCTAGTGCCATTTTTGCTGAGGCTTATTTAGAAAATATTACATTTATCCATTTCTCTAAAAGCATTTATGCCAGCAAAAATCCCAGTTGACATTTACTGTTTTAAACGTGCTGCACATGTGCAACAAACAAACAAACAAAACGGCACATGTAAAGCTATAATTTTGTTATTGAAGATCATTTTCTTCTTATCTAGATGTAATATTATTTCAAAATTTTGGTGATGCCAGATTTTTTATTCATAACCCCCATACACCTTAGAGTCTTACCAAACAATTTCTGTACAATCAACTATTTTATACCAAAACCATGTAATATGAGGACCTTTCTAAACCTTCCAATCACTATGTATTCTATCAGGGAGGACCTGGCACTACATAGTTGTTGGTAGATCTAAAGGAAATGTATGGAATGATCTAAAGGTGTATGGGGAAGGGGCTTATGGTTTATGGTCCACTCACCTCACCTGAATTTCAATGCTGAATGCTTCAGACAGGCAGCTTCCCTCTTCCGTAGATCTTCTGCGATCTCTCCGAGTTCCTGAGTTCCTGTCAGCATCGGCTGCCAGAGGCAGCCCGACAATCAGCTGATGAACAATAATAAACTCCACACTGCCATCTAGTGGCCAGTTACTAGTACAGATACAACTGCGTAGCCTAAAAAAAATAAGAATTGCCTTGCACAACCCATCCTGTAATAATATTAATCCTGTGTTCTATTCACAATATTCAATATTCACAAATACCATTAAAACATTTTGCACATTGTTCCACAGTAAACCTTAACAATTGTCTTGACAATTCTATGCTTAATCTGTTCGTGGGTTTCACAGTTTCTTTTGCTCGGGCTTCTTTAGGACAAAGCGCACTTACTAAAGCCCCCCATACACGCTTTGATTAGCAGCCGATTTAGGATGATTGACTGCTGTGTCCCCATCCACAGTAAATGCCAGCACACAAAGTTTGAGTGGTCGATTCTCTGGGATCTGCCAGGAGATGGACGGAAATTCTAAAAGTATATTGGGGGTTTTAGTAATACTGTAGTTCTTGGAGGTATTACAAACTGTAGATCAAAAGAGTATGGAGTACAGAAGCAGCCGTTCATACAGACCCAAGCTTATAGGGTAGAACCAATGTCTCCCTACTGGGTGTTTATGGGTTTTAGTACCAACATAAAACCCCAGTTTGTAAGTTTTTTCCATTTTATTGACACAGTGGTTTGCTTGTGGTGAAGCAAAAAAGGGAAGGTCTGTAGACCTGTTTCTTTAATCAATCAAACGGTAGAGTGATTAGACAGCATGTTGCGCATAATGTTACAAATCATTTGGAAAGGTAAGAGAGCTCCTAAATACACAATATGGCCAAACCCATATGAGCCTGTTGGATCTTATTCCAAGACCACTGACATTAATAAGAAGATAGTTCCCTTAAGTGTGATTAATCAGTCTGTGATAATTTTTTTTCATAATGCATTTATAATGTTGACTGTATCTTAAGCTGGGCATAGACGGGCCGTTTGAGGAACCCCGCCTGTCCTGCTGGTGGCAATGTGCTTTCCTTTACATTGGTTGATTCCACATTCACCAGCAGGTGGCTCCCTGCAAGTGTGGGTTGGGTAAAACACACCTGCCTTGTTAGCCTTAGGGTATACAGGTGTGCTTCATTCAGACATGCTGGCTCAGCATTTCCATACCAATCCCTGTCTGAGCCTGGACCCTGGACTGTCACTCCTGATTTTTCCCCATTCTTCTCCTGAACCCTGGACACTCCTGAACAGATTATTTGCACCTGTTTGTTCCTGTATTGTGAGCAATCATTAAACCCATTTTGTGACCCCATACCTCTGTCTGGATGTCAGTGTGTGTTGCCTGTCTGGTCACCGCCTCTGTCCTGGATCCTGACAGGATCAGGTGCGCCAACTGGTCAAATTGGCCAAGAATCTGCCACATGTCGGATCGCACAGTGATCTGACATGACGATAAATTCAGATGCGATCCCATTTGTTGGGATGGGGACTGCCGATTCTCTGGACTAGCGGCCATGTGTGTGATGACGTCATCACACCCACTAGGTCGGCTCGCCAGTCGACGTGAAAACGACCCGTCTAAGCCCAGAAATTAGGCTTAAAATCAGTTTTGTAATTCCTACTATGGCTGATCTCATGGCTCCTTTAAATTCACTTGAGATCCTCTGCACCATACCCCACCCATCAAACCATACTCTATATCTATTTTTGTGCAGAAAAGGTGCTTTCTCAAACATGAAAACGAGAGCACAAAAATGTCAAAAACTGTTTTTTTGATGCTGTATCATAGGAAACACCCAAATTCAATAATTTTAAGTAGCAACACATTTTTTGGCATTTAGTCCATGTAGTTCAGGTGTGCATTTAGCTTAATGCACTGTTTTGACCTTTAGCCAGGCTTCTGTGCACATCAACATACATGTTGTCCCTCTACTCTTCCTCCAGCTCCTTCACACTGGTACATTGACAGCTCTGCAGAGGCTGTGCCTCTAAAGTGCCAGTAACACAATTTCAGACGACATGGCACGTCGACTTCTGGAATTCATCCAGTGCAACATGGGCCATCATACAGGCTTTCTTGTGCATTTACGCATATAGAGTAGTCATTAGTGAAGGACCTTGATTGATTTTGCAGGTGAGGTGATTTAATATAGGCAGACATTGAGCCTTTTATAAAATCTTGACCCTAAAAGGGAATTGCGTTGTTGACATTTGCTGTCTACACTTCTACATAGCATGGTATACATAGATGGAATGAAAGTGCAGATTAGGGCCAAGGCTCACAAATGATTTCTTTTTCCCTCCTCTGATCTGCATTTGCTATGGCAGGAAAAATTCCGGAGGTCATTTATCTGTTTAATAACAGCACTTGGTGTCAGTGAGAGGCTTTCATATGTGTTATAGGCCAAAAGAAAGCGTTGTTCCTTCTACCGAAGAGAAAAAAACAGACATAAGTAAATAGCACAAATTTAAGCCATTGTGCCATGAAACTAAGTGTACAGCCATGGGCAAATTTTTTTAAGAATTAAACAAATACTGGTTTCCACAAAGTTTGCTGCTTCTGTTTTTATAATGGCAGTTGCACATATTCCAGAATGTTATGAACAGTGATCAGATGAACTGCAAAATCCTTTGTCATAAAAACAAACGTGATCCAAAAAAAACAAAACAACTTCCACTAACTTTCAGAGCTGCCACAAATGGACGTGGTGAGATAGTCCAAGATAGTCCAGCAAGCTGCAGGAGCGTATAAAGATGATTCAGCTTCAGTATCGGGGTGCCACCACTTCAGAGTTTGTTCAGGATTGGCAGCAGTCAGGTGTGAGTACATCTACACACATTGTAAGGTGTGATTTTGAAACGTGGCCTGGTGTCAAAAAGGGAGGACTGCTGAGCACTGGTGTAAAGTAATTTTCTCTGATAGAGCACCTTTCCAAATATTTGGGGCATCTGGAGAAACAATTGTCTGGAGAAAAAAAGGGTAGCACTACCATTAGTCCTGTCTCATCACAACAGTTAAGAATCCTGAGACCATTCATGTGTGGAGCTCCATCTCATTCAAGTAAGTGGGTTCACTCATAATTTTGGCTAAGAGCACAGCCATGAATAGAGAATGGTACCAATCATTCTCCGACAGCAACTTCTTCTAACCATCCAAGAAGAGTTTGATGAAGAAAAATGCCTTTTCCAGCATGATGGAGCTCCATGGCCAGGAAGCTACACAGACTTGAATCTAAAATTTGTAGTGAAGTCTCAAGAGGTGGGCGGACACACAAAAACTGACACGCTCTGATGAAAGAATGGGTTGATATCAGTCAGGATCTGGTCCAGAAGTTGATTGACAGCATGCCAGAATGTATTGCAGCGGGCTTGAAAGAGAAGGACCAACACTGCAGATATTGACTGTTTGCATATAATTGAAATTGTCAATAAAAGGAATAACTGGTGGCATTATCAAGTGCACTTAAGTTGACCAGATAAAAGTTTTAACCCTCTTTAAGGATATAAAAACCTTTAGATGTATGTAAGTGTAATTTTGGATAGAAGTCCAGTTGTGGATAGAGTTGGGTGAAAGTGATAGAGTTGGATAGCATTGGAGAGAAGTCTGGTTTTGAATACAAGGTTTTGGATAGTCATGAGGAGACATCTAGCCTCCCTTACTAAAGTAAATTAAACATTTTAATAAGAGAGTCAAGATTCACAGGAAACTGAATAATCTAGGTAGTGTGTCAAAGTTAAGCGGTCTCAGACAAGATGGGAAAGCCATTCACAGAGCTCACAGGTTGCAGCCAGTATAATTAAGTGAAGCAAGTATGTAGGGATCTCAGCAGGTATAGAGACAGGGCTGGAAACATAACAGCCAGGATGGAGGGATGCCCAGTGCGGCAACCATACAGGCCACTGAAAAACAATTGTTATATGAAGAAGATAACAAAGGGGTTTGTCTAAACCTATATCCAGCACTTCTGATCTCAGCTGCTACTGCCGAGTCTACATACTGTTAGCCAAGAGTTGACTCCACGTCACAGAGAACTAAATTAACTAATGTCTCAAGGTCAAGGAAACAAGAGCCTGACCACAATCTCAGCATCACTCCATAGGGTTGTCTTACAATACTAGAACAGTCCTGTTAAAACCAGGGACATTGGCTCTATGCTGATTACAATGACTTAAAAAAAATTGTATTGACATTATAATAAAAAGGAGGATACTGGACAGCTTTTGAAACATTCCGCTTTTTCCACAAACAAAAAACAATAATAATGTAAAACTGCAGCAACTAAGCAAAAGTAACCTTACCAGTTGCCATTGGTTAACATGCTGCAATAGGTCATCCTACGGTGACTGTTTTGTAAAAAAGAAGTGTCAGGATGGCCAGGAATAGCTGTTCTCAGTAGCACAGGGATGGGGGTAGAGTGTGGTAATGTCAGCATGTTATCTTGTGAATGTCTAGCGTCTACACATGTAGTGCAAACATTCAGGATGAAATGGATAAATTATACAGAACAAATGGTGTTAAGTCTAACACCTCATTTTAATTTCTGCTCATTCTAACACCATTGCTGAAGAGCTGTGACATGGTGATGTCATATTAGACAGGTTAAGAGATTTTGCAATGGTTCAGTGTGGAAAGCTGAACTATTTCTAAGACACATGACATTGCAGATAAATTGTGTGTAATGTTGTATACAACAAACATTGTTTTTAAGGCTGAACACCTGTCACATTTTACCCTTGCAATAGGAAACAGGACAATGATTTTACATCCGTTCAAATACACCCTATAAGCAACAGACAAAGTCTTACAGTTTGCTTTAATAGAAAGGAGACTTAGGGCCCCAATACACCTAGCGAGCACACATGCGGTGACAGATCCCTCTCACCCCAAAGCTCGGTCAGCCAGAGAACTGACATGTCCATAAATCTCTGGCTGATGCCATTAGTTTGCCATCTCTCGTCTATCGGCCCCGGCTCTTCCGGTGTATGGGGGCCTTAAAGCTTGCCATACACAGGTCAATACCTGTTTGATTGACCTGCAATCGATCACAGTGTGATCACCACTTCTGTTCGATGGGGAGTACACCCGATGTTGTGAGATATTTTCCTTCCTACAACTACTGACAGGCAGAGCTGAGAGCAGGACACAGGACGACTTAAAGGAGGGGGGGCTACCCAGCCCAGCAGCCCGTGCTCAGCTCCACCCCCTTTCCTTTGTCCCAGCTCTCAGCTAACAGGCAGAGCTGAGAGCCAGGAGCCAAGCATGGGCTGCTGTGCACAGTGCAGGGAGAGGCGTGTAGCCATCCTTTGTTCTGCTCTTAGCTCTGCCTGTCAGCAGCTCCCAGTCGGTGTATCTCACAACACCAGGTGTACACTGTGATGGGGCTGTGTGGTCCCCATCCACAATTTACCAGGATTTACATATACGTTTCGCGAATTGATCAACCTTTTTGGAGAAGGATCGATGGATCCTGCTCAAAGTAAGGTTTTTATGTTCAATATTACGTTCGATCAACAATCAAACGGCTGAAACGGAGGCACACAGTGATCAAGCGTTCATCGATCAAACGGAAAATCGAAGTATGGCCACCTTTAGGCTTATCAGAAAAGCATTTTGCCAGCTAGCATGCAGCAGTGGAGTATGGCATATAAGCACTGGTCTTCCCCCAGAGGTGCAGCAAAGACCCCTTTTGAGTCTTAGGTGGAACTAGAACAGTAAGCTTGAGCTTTGCTGACTGGACATCCCTATTTTGTAGAAAAGTGTTAAACAGAAAAACATTTACAACATTAATCATGAAACAATTACAAAATGACAAAGAAAGGTGGGAGGATAAATGCAAGGACTTTGCGCAATAATAAAAGAGGAACCACTAAAACTACATTATAGCAGTTAACTATGAAGTAAAAGAACCATTGTATAATTACAACAATCCAAACAGCAGAACTAAAACTAAATAACTAACATAATAACACAAAACAGGAAAGGAGACTGACTAACCCAGGTCAATGGAGGGGCTGAGGCCCAATCCTCCTCATGGGCAATGGACAAAGGCATAGCACTAACCACAGCTTGAAGTAGAAGGCTTAGAAGGGATAGAAATTGCAGGAAGGGCCATGTAATCTCTACATGGTGGGGGCACCAGAGAAAGTACCACCAGGAACCGTGGGTCCATCCGCCTCCCAGACACAGAAAAACCAATACAGAAACAAGGGGGGGGGGGGGGGGGGGGGGGGGGGGGGACAGATAGGAAGAGATAAAGCAAGTCGTGCTTAGCCACCAATCTATGATGGAGCCTGGAAGATAGGCGTCGTGCAAAAGTACTGCCGTGCGTCGTGCGAAAGTCGTGCAAAGTTTCTGCCATGGACTTTAGGTTTCCCTGCATTATTTCCATCCCGTCGCCAGGACGCCTTATGAAACAGGACATATTTAATGGTGTTATCACAGGCCTCCCCACCCTGCACAAAGCCCACCTGAAGTGCATTACAGACGGCAGCAGATGCTGTAAACGTTGTTGGAGAAATTTTTTTTTGTCAGTGTTGATTAGAGAAATGGGACGGAAATTAGTACAGAGGGAGTGGTCTTTATTAGGCTTCGGGATAAGGGAAATGTGGACTTGTAGGAAGGGAGTGATGGAAGAAATCGAGTCAAAGATAGAAGTAAGAAACACAAGAACTTGGGTACAAAACCACTGGGGCCGCGGGTCTTGCCTATGGGATAGTTTTTGATTGTAGGGGTGAGCTTGTCTACTGTAAAATGGGCTTCCAGTTCCTGGATGTCTACTGTGGTCAGTTCGGGAAGGGCCAGTGATGTAGGAAAGCAAAGAGGGAGGCGGGGCAAGAGGGGAGGGAGTACAGGTAGGTGTAGTAAGAAAAGAAAGCTTTTGTGATTTCTTGCGGTGTGGTAATGGTGGTGGCAGGGCAGATTTAATCAAAAAAATAAAAGTGGAAGTGCTACGTAGATGAAGCCTACCACACTTGTCTCCATATTTGTAGAGGGATTTCCTATATTGGTCCCTGTATTTCCCATAAAAGAAATCATACAAGGCCAACAGTTGAGCTTGTGTGTCAGACTGTTCTAACATCATGGTGGTGGATAAACTGGATATATGAAGGGTCTCAACATAGTTTAGAGAAATAAAAACTCCACGCACCACCGCCTTGAGAGCTTCCTATTGCAGCGGCAAACCAGTTTTATCCTACGCATGATCAGTCATATAATAAATTGTTCGCCAATGCAGTCATTCGGTACAAAGAAATCTGCTGGAACTGTGGGCCTGAAAGCAGAAGACCAGTCAGATGGAGGACTACAGTAGCGGCCTGCAGGGAAGTCAATCTTGGTGTGAATCACTACACAGGAGTGCAAGTCAGAGCTGGGAAGAGAGGGTGAAGCCAATCATCATCAGTCCTCATGCGCAGGTGCCTTGGGGGTGAAAGGAAGCCTCGGAGGAGCAGTGGGTTAGGTAGGATAGCTAAAGTAGGTGAAGGGCCACCAGGAAGTTAGGGAAGTCTTAGGGAAATGTTATTGCGTCTATTGCGATTTTCTAAGTAGGCATGGAGAGAAAACAGAGTGTAAATCTGATCAGAGTGGATGGTGCAGTTGCAGTTGTAGCCTTGCTGTGCTTCCAGACCCACCCCAAGTCCAGCTTGTTAGAGGAGCCAGGTGATCAGGGCGCTTCAGCCAAAGATGGTATGAGAGGGCTAGAAATTGGCTTGCCTGAGTAAGCATGTGACCCGCGGGCTGCCAGTGTTGAGGAGGATGCAGGAGTCGCTGATTTGGAGCCGTGGGAGTTTGGGGACCCATGATGAGGCAAAAAGAAGAAGCTGATAACCGGGTCAGATCAGGGTTTAGAAACAGAACTCAAGAAGAACATGTCATGGAGAATAGCTGGCCACACCCCCCTGGACATCGCTATTTTTACACAGAGGGTGTGATATATCCATAGACTATAGAACTATTATGGAACTACCCACTGCATAGAAAAAGCTAGGTTGCCTATCCAAATGTTTTGGTTGGTTGGCATGTATTTTGATTATACAGTGGACCCTTGAGTTACAACCAGTAACCTCAAGAGCAACTTTAGTTACAACCAATGTTTTGGTTTTAGACCAAAGGGCTTGTTGGCGACCCCAGACATATAATGGAAACAAGCCCTTTGGTCTAAAACCAAAACGTTGTCTGTGGGATAATAGACGTCTGTGGGACGTACTCGACTATGTTCAGCCTTACATCGGCGGATCGTCTCAGCGCAATGAAGACAGACCCTCCGCGAGCAGGTAAGTCTATCTGCTACGTTGGGACCTACTATACTATTACCTGGATAGTTGAAAACCTTCACATACATGGATATTTAACCTTCATACCGTAATCTTAAATTTGCCTCATGGTAGATTTTAATTGCCAAAATTAAATCCAAATTTAGTAATCCAAGCAACAGTGAGGATTGCTTACCTGTTCTAGACAACAAGTGTCCTTCAATGAGTGTCTGACAAGCATAGGCCATGTCCCCACTTGGGCAACTTGCCGAGATTCTAATGGCAAGGTGGAGATCGATGGCATCCAGTGATCTCCCACGGTCTCCCCGATTTGAATCACAGCACGGTGATCACTGGCACTTGCAGGCCAGTCTTGCCCCACCCCACCGGTTAAAATGATCCATGCCCATTCACCTCGATGGCCGTGATCATCAGGGAGTAGCCGCGATCAAAAACGCGGGGTGCTGCGATTCTGAACGCCAGTCGCACTGCATCTATCACGGCCTTCAGTTGAAGTGGGGACAGGTCCATTCAACTTAATGGAAGCGATCGCCACGTGCTATTAAATTTGCACAGGCCCATTGGCTTTCCAAAGAGCAGGTGGGAAATTTAAATTGTATTCTGTTTACATTTTCTGTACCACTTTAAACAAAAAAAAAAAGAAATGCAAAAAATTGTACCGTCTGGGTATACACCGTTATGCAGAGGTTTTATCTATGATTGATAAAGGTTTCAGCTTGTTTTAGTCTTCAATAGATAGTCCTGCATTGACATCTGCTAAGCTTAATTAGCAATGATTGATAATCTTATTCTACACCAGCAGCAGGTGTATAGCAGGTAAATAAAATGTGGTGCAACAAGAAGGAACCATGCACTGCATGAGCTGTTATATACTGTATGTTGAAAAAAAGTTCAGTTAAACTGCCATCAAATCACAACTTGTGATTTCATTACCCTATAAGGCTAACTTTTTTCCGATAAGATTTCTGAAATTTCAGATGTATTGGGAATGAGATTTTTAATTGTTCCATCTTTAGTGCTTCAATTTCTGAGCATAAAACGATCTATAAATGTTTATAGGATTTTACCCCCCAGCGACCACTAAAGATATTATACTATTTGTAGCTGGTGTTCCAGCAATGCTTGTTATCTTCCCGCAGTTTTCTCTCATTCTGAATTACAATGGAACTGGATTCTTTAAAAAGCTTATTTATTTTTTAAATTTTTTGAATAACTGTTATTGTACTTTCTTTACTTAAACTAGCCTTATACCAATAGAAATTCACATGCTGCATTGCATTGCTTTGTCCGGTATTTGTGGGTATTGGGGGTCATGGATCAGCCTAATTTATTGGGTACAAAGGTTGTGTACAATGATACCTCCCCCTCTCTCTTTAGCAACAAAACAGATTTGTTGTTGGTTTTAACCATAATGTCATTTATTAGCTTCTGAGTTATGCCTAACATTGGCTTTAAAGCAGAAATATTTGGAAATGCCATTGAGGCTAGCCTGTCAATTGAGTTTAAACTCAACCTTAGCATTAAATATATTCCTTGACAGGCCATAGAAATAACAGAATGACAATAAAAAGCATTTTATGTGCACCAAAAGCATTTAAACACCCAATTATTTCCTTTCAAAAGTAGCAGTAACATCATCATGGTCTTTTACACATCCTAAACCTATCAGTTCTCATCATGTTCTATGGAGAGGGGCACCCTGATGTGACCTCCCCCATAGGAATCTGCAGACACCAGGCAGTGCAGCCATTCATGGAACAAACAATGCCCAACAGCAGTACTCTAGCCAGGTGTCATCCAAGATATGTACAACATATTATCTTGGGTGTCTCGTCAAATATTGCAGCATAACTTATGGAGAATAAAGATGTGCAGGAGGTACCTAGTAGGCCCACCCACTGCAGGGTACCTGCAGTAAACGACAGGCTGGTTCAGTGTAGCAACATGCACCTATGCTTTTCAACATTAATGAGGATGTATTTTGGGTATTACTACATATTTTATAGAGAACCTCAGGGGGGCCTCTAATTTCTCCATTGACAAGAGGTTGTTAATGGCCTTAAGTGGCCCTAAGTACACGTTTGCCATAAGCAAGAATAATGTAATGGGCACAACAGTAGTTATGTGCTATCATTGCTTGATTTATTTAAGAGAAAGTTCAAGCTTGAACAAGAAATGACTGGTCTGTAATGTCCTTATCTTTCTAATTAACACACCAGGGATAATGAGGAATGGCTTTAATTATAACAGTGGCTGCTTTACTGCCTGCCCTTCCCTGCTTTGATTGATACAGAGGGGCATGGTTCAATTTAGGAGACTAAACCTAGAGACAAATTGCAGATTGGAACAACTTTAGAATTCAAAAGGCTGCTACAAAAATTGTGTAACTGGTTAAAACAGAAATCTAAGCTATTTTAATATTTCAGGAACTTAGGAACTAAGGAAACAATTTACATTTGCAGATGCATTTACAGGTTTCTTGCAGTCTGTGCCCCCCCTTAAGACTTCCTATGTCTGTGGTCAGGAAGTGAGCATAAATCCCCCAATGCAAACACAAACAGCAATAAACCCCAGATAAAGATTCTAAAAGCCTCATCCTGTCTGGATGTACAGTGGTGGTGGCATTACATTGGATTCTCTAGTAGTGACCACAGAGAACTCTGATTGAATAATCTGTGTTAAAAAGGCAATTGAATCCATATTAAACAGACAAGGAGTAAAAACTGAGGATAACCACTTACTTACTTATTGTAAAATTGTACAGGATCTTCTTGTGAAATAAAATGATTACTTTGATTTCACTGTACAGATTTCCCAGTATGTAGTGGAAGAGGATGTCCAACATCATCTATTTTGTTCTGCATAGACCATACATGTGAGTACTACAGCTTATAAGACACTCTAACTGTCCTCTGCTTATTCCTTGCAATGAGCCTACAGCAGGGGGTGGGCAAACTAAGGCCCGGCCCATTTGGTTTACTTTTCGGCCCTTTGTCACCTTGTTGAAAAGATCATCCCCTCTGCTTGTTCTATGAAATGAGTGCACATAATACCTATGTCCAAACGTTGCCTTGGGGACGATGCAGTGTTGTGATCATGTGATGACACTGTGGGCACATCCTCATGGTTACAACAGGGAGCCTCTATAGGCGGACCCCGACCCGGATCCGGACCCAAATAGGGTCACATGTGGACCAGAGGCTAAATAAACCTGTGCGAGTTTAAACATTTATAGCACGAAAAACATTTATAGAATAATGATGAAACTTTCAGGATCAGTAATGCTCCCCTACTACTACTTACACCCCGAGTTTCACCCCTCTAGCTACAACACTTATATGTTAAATTAAAGCCATTAAATATTGCTTCCCTATGAGCATAAAGCAGATCAAGAGAATATATAGATTGGAGGGTGTGTGGATTCACTGTTCCCATCCCTAAATAACTGTAGAGATAAGAAGAAAGATCCCCCTTGGGACTTTAATTGGAACAATGAAAATTGGTTTAGATCCTGAAGGAGTTAAAAAGACGTTTATTGAAGTTTACAGTTATGGTGTATGGTCTCTTAACCATCTAGGGTATAAGAGCAGATGTTCGAGGAGCACATCGACAACTTTACCATGTGGAAAAAGTGAAACACATCTACAGGTATATTGCACAGTGCCCTTGGCATCAATCATACGTATTGTGAGCAGCGATAAAAACAAAAATACAGACAGATGAGCGAACAATCGAGGTAGATGGTTATAAGTGCACAGAGAGCAACATGTTTCGCTATAGGAGCTTCATCAGGCCGATGCACTTTGATGTATATATGAGTCCGCTACGGAGAAGGATATATGGAGAGGCTCAGTCACTATGGATGTAACCGGTATCAAAAATACAAAACATGAGGAAATACACATACCTCAGTGTGGTTGGAAAAAGAGTCTTCTCCTGTGTGTAGGGAGAAGATATAATCTGGTGATGGGGGGCAGGTGGTTTGCCTCTACAGGGAGCAGGGTCAGGTCGGGATATGCGGCATATGAATCAAGCAGTGCTCCCCTGGTGGAGGTGGGGGCTAGAATGTTTGATCAGATTGGAACCACCCCTCCTATACTGAAAACAAAGTTACACTTGTAAGGTATATGTGTACATCCCTGATGGGTTAATTTTATACAAATAGCTATGTTTACGACAAAATTTGAGCGTGTCATTTGTAATTATAGCTAGCTAGTTACATGCGTTCTCTATATACACGGCTATAATGTGAGCAAAATATGGACATCCCGTTTACGGTCTTAAATGGCTATTAAAACATATGTATTAAGCTGATTCAAAGTATCCATGATTTGTAAGTTGTGGGGGTGAACACATCAAAGGAGACAGGTACCTTGTACTTTGTAAAGTGGATGATGGTGGGAGGTTGCAGGGTGGAAGAGAGCCGCACAGTCCAACGAGTGATCCTTCCCTGGGAGTATCTCAGAGCGGCCGTAGCCGCCGAAAGCCTCCTGCACAATGACTCTCCCATTCCGCCGTGCAGCTATTATAATAGCCGCTCCCGGAAGTAGGGGGCCGGCGTGCATGAGCTGAGAACACTCCACTGTGGGCGGATAGTAACCTGGGCGTCCCTGGACAACCATTCAGAAATGGAGATTGGGAGGTAGACAGCCAGTGCCGCGAAATTACAGCAACGGCTGCTATCAAGAAAGTTTTTTTTTAAGTAAATAGTTTTTCGCTATTTTATTTTTAACCTTCTTGACAGTGTGATTTATATTTCCCACTCTATCTGTCCCACTCTGCACCTCGACATCAATGACACTGGGGATGTAAGGACTAGGGACACCCATTCTGGGAGGCCATTACAGGCACTTGATCTGGTCTCTCTGTGAAATTTAAAAACCCATTGTAACCCATAAGTCAATAAGTCTGGCTTATTCTAATTGTCCTAAATGCTTTTTTCATTCATTAGAATTTAGTTCTTTCAATAATGGAGTCTTATCATCTGAAGTGGGAGCACTACAAGAAAACGCAGCCTGCCTAGGAACTTGCAAAGATTTTATGCATATAAATCTTTAGCATGTCATTACCAACATATTAGTATATTAAAGATTAGCCAGTAAAAGTGGTATGGTACTTTACAGTTTGGGAGTATATGTACTAAATGTAAAATGAATCAATAAAAAAGGTATATGTTTAAAGATAATTTTCTAATACATAAAAATTTGTATCATAGACAAATGCAGCATCTCAAGTCATTGGCAAACTACTGTTTTTTAACCTTACCAATTGTCTGCAATGACTTGGTATTCATGTCTTCACCCATCAAAGTCACCAATTAGTAAATTTTTTCAAGGTCCGATTATTAATGAATATTATGAATCTCAGTGCTGTCTGAATAAATCCAAACACTAAGGCTGGGTCTATACTACAAATGGGTTGGGCGTTATGGACGTACGTACACTGATTTGGTTGACTGCTTTCACCATCAATAAACATGCTCAGAAATCTGGATCTATTAGAGCAACAATACATGAAAACTATTTAAAAAAAAAATATATATATATATATTTAGACATGTTGAAACATGAAGAATAAATGATCTGAATTAGGGCATATCAACTTTCAGGTCTATAAGGTTGCTAAAGCTTTGTAGGTTTTGAGTCTTTTTTTGATCCATAAAACCAGTTTAGGAGGAGCTTTCACATAGTGACAGGTTTACTTTGAGGTAAATGGAGTGATCGTTGTGATTTTAGCACAGTTGTGATGTTTGTTGTGTGGATAAAACTGGCAATTCACTGACACATTAATGATGTGAGGAGGGGAGGGGGGGGGGGGCCGACGACTGTTGCATAGCTTAAATAAAATATGACGAAATCTTTGGATATGCTCACATATATCCAATATGTATTCAGTATATTTCCAAAAGTATTGAGACGCCTGCCTTTACTAGTGATGAGAGGCATAGGCAATATTCGAATTCACGATATTTTGTGAATAATTCTACTAATATTCGATTCAATATTCAAGATATATGCTCAATTATAATCGCCTCGCAAATACCTTCAAAATGATGCTCACATGTGCTATTTATTTTCACACTGCGAATATATATTCGCAATCCATGCCCATAAGCATCCCAATTCCGAATATCCGCCGCTATATTCGCGAGATTTGCAAATTCTCAAATAGCCAATATTTGCCTAATATATTGGAAATTTGAATATTCAAGCTCAACACTAGCCTTTACACACACATGAAGAGTTGGCCCACCCTTTGCATACATAACAGCTTCAACTTTCCTGGAAAGTCTATTAAGGTTTAGGAGTGTTTCTGGGAATTTGTGACCACTCTTCTAGAGAAGCATTTGTAAGTTCAGGCACCGATGTTGGTCTGGAAGGTCTGATTTTTAATCACCACCCTTTTTCATCCCAAAAATGTCCTGTCAGGTTGAGGCCAGGGCTCTGTCCAGGTCAGTCATATTTCATTCATCAACACCAAGCTCGCTCATACATATTTACATTTTTTTTGTGAACTAATACATCCCCCTCATCCTGTTCCTATGAATTTGTGACCATTTAATTCTTCAAAATGTTTTGGTATCCTGAAGTACTGTATTCAGAAGTTGAAAAATATAAAGCGAAAAGGGAAAGGGGTAGAAAGTATACTCAAAGTGTCATGTGCCACGTCCCTGTAACAATATGGAAAAAACGAGGATTGGAGTAGAAGAACAATCTTCTATCCCCATTGGGACAAACATAACAATATGTCTAAAAAAGGTTTAATTTATTAAATATATATCAAAAAACAATGCATAAAAATACATATAATTCACCATATGGGTCAGAGCCTCGAAAACACACATAGGGTTGACCTCATAAAATTAGAGCATATTTTACCATACAAATAAAAGAATACATTCAATTGTGAGTGATACGATGGAATATATCTACGGTATAGGCTGGCAAAATGTATAGATTCCCTCCGACATGTTTCGCCTGGACGGCTTCTTCAGGGAGACAATTGAATCTATAATATAATATGACTATGAATATACATGCAAATACAATACATCCCAGGTTATTGTTGTCATACAAAGAAAGACAGAGCAGAAAAATATGTACGAGCAAAATGGGATACATAGGCTGTAGATGGGGGATGGTCCATAACATGTACTGTACTGTATTCAGAATTCCTTTCCCTGGAACCCAATGACCAAGCCCAACCTGAACAGAAACCCCACACTATAAAATCTCCCTTCCCTCCCTTTATACCTGGCTCAATGTGGACAGGCAAATACTGTTCTGCTATCAGCCAAAACCAGACACCATTAAATTAAAAGTGTGGTCCAAACTCCAGAAACCATGTCTCCACTGCTGGTAGAATCCAGTGGTGGTTTCCCTAAAACCAATGCACTCCATACAGTGCATTTTACTTGGTGATGTAAGGCTTGGAAGAATGAAAACATGTTTCAAAAAGTAGACAGCAATGTGCAGAATTACCCTCTCCAAAAGATGACCATGCTGCTGCTTAAGGCCTTGCCTCCACTACGTTGAATTCCCTATGGTTTACTTGCATGGAACCGTGGGCAATTTGTTGCGTGTCAAACATGGCCCATTGATTATCATTTGCCTGTCTTCACAGGCACGCTGATGTTGCCACGTCACATAACCTTGGTTCCCCCCATAATTTTGTATGTTTTGCTCAAAGTAGTAAATGTGGAATGTTAATGCTGTGCTACAATAGTGCCTCACTTAACCAGCCATTAACATGGGAAAAACATGCCCCCTCCACCATTGGAGACATAACAGTGGATACATTAATACTCCATATGCACGACAGAGTAATTGTATACACCATAAGGCAGGATCTGTGTTATTGGCTGGACCTAAAGGCTGCCATACACGGCACGGATTCGTGCCGGATTCTGGCGCGATGGATTCCGGGCGCGTGCACGCGGATCCATCGTGCCGGAATCCCCTGCAGCCCACCTTGCCCGTCCGATCGCATCCGATGGATCAGGGGCACAGAATCGGATCCGAGGAAGAACCAACCTGTTGGTCTTTTCGGTCCGATTCTGCTCTGATCAGGGGGCGTTGCGGTCCGGGAGGCGAGCCATCGTACACGGATCCCTCCCGGATCCGGCCGTACAAGGTGGGCTGCCACGATCGGATTCCCTAATTGGCTAATCGTTCTCACCTGTGGATGCCGGCGGAATTGCCGGAATCCATCGCATGCTGAATCGATCAGCCAGGGAATCCGTGCCGTGTATGGCTAGCTTAAGGTCTTAAATAAGTTAAACTAATGCAGACACCACCATCTAAGGATGAGTAAGTCACAATTTATTAGAATATATTACATGCACAGTTAAATATATACACGATGGCTGTGTAACCAACCATTTCTGTTCTGAAAGGCAGTAATGACTCTGGAAGCCAGTTTTTATCATGTCCATGTTTCCACTGGGGAGATACACCATCTCTTTTTGTGCTGATGAACACTGTTGCAGAAAAGTATGGGAAATCCATATTACTGGGACATTGTTATTGAAAATGTTTGCACATCTTTTCTAAAGGCAACTGTAGATTTTCCTTTCTGCTCATTTCCTGTTGTGTTTTCAGAAGAGGAGGTAATGGGAAAGTTGCTCAATGAGCTACAGGCAGAAAAAAAGTTATATTTAGATTTTTCTATTCAAAATTTCACAAAAAAGTTTTAACTTAAGATATACTTTAGGAATAGGTCATGATGGCAACTTTAAGTAATAAGAATACTCCAGGGACTTGGTGACAAGTACAGCTTTCTTACAGATACTAATTACCATAGCAGTGCATCACCTTTAAGTTCCTGATATTTACTACGTCCATGTCTGACAAAGTCTATGTCTGACATTTTATTCCCGCTCCCAAATGCGGGATCCGAATTTCTTAGCTATAAAACTCATTTTCTGCACTCTGTCATATGGAAACAAGTCTTTCCCGCTATCATCCTTTGCCTGTGCTATATAATTTAAATAAACTTTCCTACCGTTATTAATCCTAATGCTCTGCCTATTTAGCTTTAATAATCCCAAAGAAAGCAATTGCACACAATTTACATTTTTTCTTTTTTTTTCTAAAGACTAAAGGAAACCTTGTATTACTAAGTGCAGTCTTTTTACATTTACAGACGTTAATATAAATTAAACTGCTGTGTTTTTTTATTATAAATTGCAATGTTAATATTTTGACAGTAAATATGCTGTGTTTAATTTTCAGATTCCAAGTCGTTGATAAACAATCAGACTTATTTTAATAAGTGCGATGAGGGAAAATTAGCAACTGACTTTCACTTTTTTTAAGTTTAATTGTTTCATTCTATGGCCTGATACATACGTGCCGATTCTCACTTCCAATCCACTGACCGATTGTTATTTGTGTGTTTCTAGGATGTGCCAGAAGGTTCACTGTGTGGGAGTTGTCTGTCAGAGGTTATAAAAGAGTGAATTTGCGGGGTCCATTGACTAAAGCTAGCCATACACTTGTCGGATTCCATGGCCGATTGATCACTGATCCGATTCTTGGGATAGCAGTGGGAACCAGGCAGCCCGAAGATTGGTCTGAGGACTAAGTTATTAAAACAGGGCTAGTGAGAGGACATCATGGGCAACTGCACTGCCAAAGAGCTGGTGCAGAATATTGTTATCCTGCACTGTTTGTAACTTATTCCCCATGAACTGTACCTCATTACTTTACTCAAATAGAAGTCATTTGAGGGTCAACTTTAATGGGTTTAAATTTACACACCCCCTCCATATTCTTTTTTTTGATAATTCATGGCTGCAGATATGTTGGAACCAAGGGTAACTTGCACTGTGAATGCATAAAGGCTACTCGTAAATATGTATGTATACCAGTTACAAAAGTCAGGTTTCTGATCTTGCAAACCAGCTCGTGCTGGAACGTATGAGCTTGCGTTTAGAGTTCACTGAGGTAATTTTAGAAATTATCAGTGCCAACCTCTGTAAGGCTGAAATTTGATTTCAAGTCTACAGTACTGTTTTCATAATACACAGTGATTCTATCACAAAGGCCCTTGTTCGTTCACTTTCTTCTATATGTTGACAATACTCTTCCCTTGTCTCTAAATGGGCTTCTGTGTTGTCACCTTATCATAATCACTTCTGGTGTAGACAAAAAGTGGAAAGCTTGCATTTCATTTACAGAATAGCTATTTATTCTGTATGAACAGTGGCCCAATTTCAATGTTTAGTAGACCCTAAATAATCTGCCTATGGTGGACTGGAGCATAACTTTCCAACCCTTCATCAAGAGCAGCACAAAATTCTTAACAATAAATTGATATATATCTCCTTTAGCCATAAAATAGGTCTTAATAAAAAGCAGGAGGTGATGATGGCACATAAAGTGTCATGGTGTCATGGGCAAAAAGAATCTACAACCTCTTGGATACACCTTCCTCTCTTCTCCGCTTGAGGGCACCGAGACATGGTGGTCGATGGGCCATGGAGAGCTGACAGCAGGGAGTGGAGACAGGAGACATTGAAGCCCCATTAAGTTTGTCCCAATCACTGAGGGGTGACACACAAGGGAGATAGTTGCCACAGGTCTTTGACTCAATCCACCTCAATATATCTTACCAGTCAGAATGAAAATGTAGTTTAATCTCACACACACAATATTGGAGAACAGTGGTTAAAGGGCTATTGATCCTATAAAAAATATTACATAGTTTATATCAAAGACATAATAATCATAGTCAAATAAGTAAAACCATTACCTCCCTAGCGCACTGCTGAGGTCCAGATTTCTGTACCAAAAGTGCACCATAGACTTCAATGGTAAATTTTTCTTTATGTTGTAGGCCTGTAACTTCCCAAAATATGTCCGTACAAGGGTCTAATTGACATCCTGAAAATATTAATAATGGTTGAAAGAAACAATTATGTAAAATACATTTTTTTTAAATAAAATTATTGAGAAAACACAAAAATCAGGGCACAAAGCTATGCTGCTA
>CM070038.1:50129572-50163981 GCA_036250615.1 Ptychadena robeensis
GAGGATGATGTGGTCAAAATACTCATTTGCCTAATAATTCTGCACTCCCTGTATATAAGCTGCATAAGATATCGTTTTTGGAGGGTAAAGGGTGTCCCTATACTGTGTAACTATCTAAATAATGTAACCTATAAAGAAAAAAAAGCAGATACTTTTGAGTGGAGAAGGAATTCTGCAAAGATGTCCAACATTCTCTAGGGCTAAAGGCTAACAAGACTTTACCATGTGAAAATGTGAAAATGTTTCTCTTTTTTTCTTGGCAGTGTGGACCAGGGACTCAAGATGCAAACAATTTTGTTGTACAAGCTGATATATAAGAATGTGTGTACAGACTAGTGGTTTAAAAGGCAGTACAAAAAGGCTTGTGGAATGAAAGTATGTACTATTTGGGGCCAGAACTCAAACAAAATTGTAATCACCATCCAAATGATGTGAGCCATTCCAAGATGTGATGATGTAATCAAAGGCCAAGTACTACAAAGAAAAGTGTATTGAAGTGGTTTTACACTTCTAGGTGTATTTAGCCTATGTTTATATGTTTGTATTATAGTTAGGCCATAACATGTTGGGTTAATATTGTAAATATGTGTATATCTCTTTAAGGAGTTGTTTATTTCAAAAGTGCTGATGGAAGGGGCTTGAAAGTGAGCAAATCCCCAGGCACCTGCTCCATGTATTCTTTGTATTCTGCCCAGATACTCCTAAACCCCACCTCTGGGCAGAGGTTATAAATATATCTTGATTCATTGTTTTAGCTGGCTTTTGCCACCCCAGAGCTTGAAGCTCCTTGCTCCCCCCTTGCAGCAGTACTCCTCCTGCGTCTTGCCGGAGAACTACAACATTCAGCAGCCTCCTGAAGAGCAATCCCAGCAAGGGCCTGGATGAAAAGAAATCTCCACTACAGGTGTAACCTCTTATAAGGACTGCTTCCCTGTGCACTGCGTTTGAGCCTCAGCACTTGTTAGCACCATCCAACAGCTGATTGGAAATTTTTTGAACTTAGTCCCTAAGTTTGGACCCCATCCCTGCCTTGGGTGATGGTTATTGTACATCACCAGTCTGCGTGTACATCGCTTTATTGCTCAAACAGCTGTTTAAATGACAGTATGTCTAGGCAAAGGGCTTAAAATACAAAAAGGAGTTTCAGTGGTTGCCCGGGCAATGCTACAAAGCTAATAATGGAAGATGTGAAAACATGTGAATGTAAAAAGTAACAGTTAACCATGTCCATGTAGGTAGCTATAGATGGGTCTATTTTTTTGGAGTGCACACCACCTTGGGTAATAGATTTATTGTCGATCTCTGCCCAGAAATGTTTGTAGGCATCCTTCACCATTTCCTTCCATGAAGTGTTGAAAGAGACCTTCTTCTATTCCTCTTCTCACTTTACAGCGTTATAGTTATACTTTAGGGGACATCTTAGGTTGAAAAGTGACCCCACTTCCCAAGCAAAGTTTATTAAATGCAAATGTTGCTCACTGAAAATAGCCTATATTGTCCCTGAAAGTAGTGTTGAGCGAGAATATTCTAAATTCGAATATATTCGACGAATATCCATTATTCGAGAATTTGCAATATTTCGTGAATGTCCGCACAGATATTCGCAATGGCGGATATTCGTCATATTAAGCTTCAACATTTTTTACCGGCATAGATCGCGCATATGTTTGCACATTGCGAATGGATACGCGAAATACAGACTTCGCTCCTACTGGCTAAGATCACAGAATGAGGAAGAGAAGCTGTAAAGCTGCATTGTGAATCCTTAGGAATCATTGCGCACGGGCTTGCGCAATGTAAGGCAGTAGAATTTTATTAATTTAGAATATTTCTTTGTATATTCACCAAATTATGCGAATTCGAATATACCATATGCTACCTGAAAGGAGCTTGATGGTCAAGTGCAAGGAGACAGAAGAACTAAATGGCATGTTGATGTTTATTTGCAATGTCTTTGGCACGCTGCAAATGATAGTTAGCTTGCCCCACTTCTTCTACTATTAGATTATTCATCACTTCCCTCATTCTCTTCATCTGATCTAAGCAGAGGACAGTTCATGTGAATTTTAACTTTGATCAGTCTCTTGAAGGGCAGGCAAGTAGAAGTCGAGACTGTGTGTGTTCATAAGACCCGCATCTAATGAAAAGACAAGCGCGTAAATACATAATCTCACACTTAGATGGCAAATTTAGTCAAGGTGAGGAAAGAAAGCCTTCTATTTATAAACAGACTGAACAGATTCTGTGTTAATTAATTTCCAGTCCTCAACACTTTCTTCAAATGTCACCTGTGATTAAACAATAAAGTAGCATGGCAATTTTGGGTCATTATGAGTTTATTTTTTTCCTTTATTAGTTTTGCAAATTTAAATATAAACCATGCATATTTTACTGCTGAAATGACACACGTTCTTTTCTATTCTTAAAGTGAACCAGTCATAGTAGCTTTACAAAATAAATAGATTGCTTTCTTGAGAACTTTCAAAATGAAACTTGTAGTTCTCCGTATGCAAGCTCAAGGACCTGCATACAGCAAACATTTTAATAAAAAACATTTAAAGACAAAGCTCATGAATCTAAAAAATATTTTTCTTATTTCAGGTATGATCCATATAGCCAATAAAAATTAAAGTCAAAGTACATGTACCATGATGGGAAATTGTTTGTGTTTCAGCATGGTTAGGTTGATCTCATTTGCACTATGAAGTGTATGTAGAGACCCTTTTTAATCAATACATTTAAATAGAGATGTACCTCTATTACCTCAGTCAGTGAGGAAAATCCAAAGGTTCAGACTTGTCGCCAGCATAAGTGGTAACAGCATTTAATTTTCTTTCATTTCCTTACTTCAGATAGTGAAGATAGTGAAAATCTTTAATAACATTAAATTACTTATTACAAAAAAAGTTAAACATACCCTATAGGATATAGAAAGAGATCCAAGCTATGTGACACATTAATGGCTTGTAAAGTCATCTAAAATCCCTAAAATCGTTTTGCTTTTCCAGGGATTTTCCATCAAATATAAAGAGCAAAGAATCTAACATATGCATTGTAGTTTACAGTTTTCAAATTTGTTAAGAGTGACACTATGTCAACATTGGTTCAACACAGATACAGGGAATAGATGGGAACCATTAATTGTGCTCTGTGCCATTTTATGCTGCGGCACCCCAAAAAAGGGGCCAGATAAAATACTTTTTTAGCTGCCATAATAATAAAGCACTGCCAAAAAGACCATTCTAACTTCATGTCATAAAACATTTCCAGTTTTGCGGCCTACAAAGAGGAACTGCAAAGACGAGGTCATTATCGAACCCAAAACCCCCATTTTCAAAAGTTGTTGTAAACAGAAGCAAAGTGTTATCCAGTCAAAAAAGGGAACACAACTTTGTGTTAGCAGAGTGTTTTTAAGTTAATATTCCTGGCAATGAAGGTTGACAATTAATAAATAGTGATGGACGAACAATTTGCCTGGCAGACAGTTGGCAGCGAACGTTTCATGTTCAAAGTTCTCAGCGCCAGCAAATATTATGGGTGTTCGACCGGTCCCCTGTACCTTAACATGGAGGCATAGTTTGACCCCTCACGACTTTGACCCCTTCAAGACTTTGAAGCAATGACTTATATCATGTAGGGTCACTCAAAATGAGCAGAACATTGCAGAGAGTTCTGACTAAATGCAATGCATTGCAGAAGGTACAGTCAGACTGTCAGCCCACTCTAGTGAACTTTTGGCTAAATCTGTAATCAAACTTATTATCTGGCCATTAGACATAAAAAAAAACAGCATTTTATATGGGCATTTAGCCATTGTTCCCCATCAGGCATGACACTGTCACAGATGGTATTGTGGCTACAATTATCTCCTGAAGGTTTCACCCTCCATTTAAGTCAATGGAGCTTCACTGTAAACATGTGAACATCGGTTATTTGCAGAAGTTCGATTGCATGTTCACGAACTGCTGTGGCCAATGTTCGGCCATCACTGTTTATAAAAAATATCAACCAATAACCAAAAAAGTGGGAATTGCATGACTAATAACATTAAAATATATTTTAACTAAATGGTTGGCTCCAGAGGCTCCCGATATCCTCATGTTACGGAAGGTTTTGTTGAATCTTTTCCATGTAGAAAGGTTGATGGCAATATGATGGGAGATAAACAGGTGACAAAATTGTTTAGAAGGTGGCGCAGGTTCCTGCCGGTAACTCTCACACCACAAGAAGTGGATATTCTTATGCAAAACTACAAATACTCTATGTGGTATGCAATGGCAGATCTGCACAACACATTGGGCCCGTTGCGTATCAGAGGGGACAACTAATAGAATTTAAGAGGGAAGGGGCGCAACTAGTTTGATGTCCACTTCCATGACAAGTGATGAGACTAATGTAGCGGATGATGCTGGTGTTTAGTAATAGAAAGTTGATAAGTGTTTGTTTACGTTTTGTATTGTATGTTCGGTCTTAGACCCTGAGACTATCCATATGGAACGGGTCTCAGGAGGGCTATGGGACTGTGTTCAAATGTTATACGGTTGTTTTTCTCTGGTGAGGTTAACGGGCACAGTCCATGGCCTATGGCATTGCTACGGATACATGGCACTGAAATCAGTCTTCTTAATGCCTTTATGCAGACTTGATACTGATTGCTGCTGAATGTACTAAAGACTGTAACTGTCTGTATTGGAATATGATATAATTTGCAATGTATGTGTATCATTGCGTGTGTTGAAAATGATGTTTAAAAAATTTCAATAAAAAATATTTTACAAAAAAATATTTTTTTTTTAGTGGATTTGTTGTGAAGCCAAATTTGTGAATACCTAAAGCCATACAATGTAGCTGTCAGTGTACAAGTTGTTAGGTTAGTGATTATCAGCGTTTTTAATTTGAGAAATTCATGTAATTACTTGCATGGATAATAATTTTTTCCCTTTTGATCTCACAAGTCACACAAGAGAAAAGAAGAAAAGGTGTGGTAAGGTGAGCGAAGGCTTCTGACACAATAAAAACATACTTGTAACTCAATGGAGGAACGCCTATTTGGTATACTCCCAAAAAAAAAAATTAAAACTAAGACTTGAAACACATAAAGGATAACAAATTAGGTGTTCTTTATCCAGGTATTGCTGTACCGCACAAAGCTACTTCCCTTCCTATTTGACAATCCCTACTTGTGATTCAAACAACAGATTTGTACACAACCACTAAAAGGATGAATTAAAGTATCAGTACCAAGTGGTGTCCCATTGCCACAGCTCAGTATTAACCCGCCCTTTTGGTTGTTGATAAATTTCCTGAGCACAGACTTCTGGAAGCAGACACACATATCACTCATGTACATATTTCTGTAGAATCTGCCTGCAATGTATTATGGAAAGCTATATGATAATAATCATCATCATAAAGCAGTTCATCTATACAACATTAAACAGTGCCCAGGTCCAACAAGGAAGGGGGATTCTGACAGATAAGATTCACTTTAGCACAGTAATAGTGATTGCTGTGTAGCAATATAAACTAAAATGTTGCTTCCCCTCATTACAAGAAACTTGACTTACCATTCACATTGCATGCGTTGCGTTTTAAAAAAAAAAAAAATTAATGCATTTTTTCTTCATTGATTTGTTCAAAAACGCAATTGCAAAAAGCAAACGGAGCTGTAATGTGAAAAATGCATGGCATGCATTTTTGTATATATGCAGAGAAGCATGCCTTTAAAAAATGCAAGGCTTAAAAAAAATATATATATAGTGTAAAAGAGCCCTGAAAGTACATTTGTAAGTTAAGCATGCAAGACAGTTGTGTTAGCTTACTACTTAAAGTTGGTGTTGGTGTATTAACTTTCATTGTCATAATTAAGTCCTGAACAGCTAAATGTAATGATTCTTGTCTGAAAGATTTTATTGAATACAGATGATTGAGACTGTAATTTTCTAATTTAATTATAATGTCCCATTCACCTCAATTTTTTTGTTGGTACATACAAATTTACCCCGGAAATGATTGTCATAAAAATCTACTCCTAGGGAGGTTAAAGTGTGTCCATTTTTATTGGAGGAGAAGTAGAGTGTAAGGGGTTTTATAAGAAAGGATTTGGTAAAGTTTTTTGCTGTATGTGTGCTCACTAGAAAGATTTCTCTGTTTGTCCTCATGACAATTTTAACCAGGCCTCATAGTGTGAGAAAATACAAACTTTTTAAAATCATAAAGCCTCTGAGCCTGGACTGTCATGATTGATTCCAAACCTGTGACTGGACAGATAGAGAGAAACAGTAATGCTTTGTTCTCCATCATTGGAAACTGCAGCCATCGTTGTTGTCAGCCATTTAGTGATACAGCAGGATGGATCACTAGTGACTGGCAGAAGACAGCTTGTCTCAGTAAATGAAATCTGTGTGCTTGTACAAGGCTTAAGACTCTTTTCAACATCATCTGCAAATTATCTTCAAGAAAAAATACTTTACTACTTCCTTCTTTTGATGTTGTTGTTTGTGCAAATAATACTATCAACCAAATTGTAATGGGAAATGACACATATTAATTGCTATAAAACATAAAGTGTGACTTAGAATGTAAAACTTAAGAACACTAATTAAAATGACAAAATAAATAATACCCATATAATAGAGTGAAAGTTGTCATCTTCACATCTGTAAACTCTGATTAGTTCTGTATTAAATTAACTTCATGCTTCTTAGAGAAACTTTGTTACTCTGGAGAAAACGGATGAAGAATTAAATAGAATACAGTACATTACAGAGCTGCTGCATCTCTGAACATAAAACCCTATACACCCCAATTATATACCGTATTTTTTGGACTATAAGACACGCTTTTTTTAATTAAGTTTTCACTGTTACAAAACAACTGAAGAAACTAAAACTGCGCGGTACAACCGCTTACCAAATCAAATAACATAGAAAGAAACATACAAACAATAAAAACACATCAACATAACCTCGGGCAAAAGTCAGGGTACAAAAACCAAGTAAAACACACAGATATTTGATACAGAAGAGCATTGGGGCATACAGTAGGATAAAAGCAAGAGCTAATATTTTAAAAGCACCTGGTGAGGGTTTCAGGGAAGGGGCAGCTTCGCTGACAATATACTTGTACATGTTGCAAATCATGCGATACCTAATTGAGCGAGGATTCTGGTGCGCTCCTCATCTGGCAAGGTGTGTAGTATAAACGGTTTCCACCGTTTGTAAAATTTTTGAGCCCTTTTCGGAACCAGTTTTGGAACCCCTAAAAGTTCTTTATGAAAAAGCATGGTAACATCAGTGATGAGGTGTTGGAGCGTTGGAACCGGGTGGTTTAATCCATTCTCTCATAATGGCTCTGCGGGCTGCTAAAAGACAGAGATGCAAGCATTCATGCCTGATAGGTGAGGTGGCCCTATCTTTAGGGTCAGCGCAACCGAACAGAAACAACAGGGGGTCACGTGGTATAAAAGTATGGAACATTTGACCCAAAAATCGTGCCGTGACCCTCCAAAAACGAATCACCTGTGGACATGACCACAGATAGTGTACAAAGGATGGAGAGGTCGTGTCACATTTAGGGCAAAATGGTCGGGGTTTACTTTGGGGGTGATTGGAGGAATCTTTCTGCGTGCAGATCTTGTAGGCCCTATGCATCAAATTAAACTGAGTTTCTCTCCAGGTTTCGCAACCCATGAATTTGCGGACAACTTATTAGCCCCTATTGAGTTTATCCGCAATGGCATCTATAGGAAAGTCCGCCCTCCAGTGTGACACCGCGGTAGTGTCAACAATCTTAAAAAAAATCGGTTTGAATGCCCTGCAGAGTACGGAGAGTCCGCCATCCATCTTTCCCGCCACCCTGTCAAACAGAGAGGAGTGAAATAACGAAGAGAGATCAGATGGTAGAGTCTTACAAAATGACTGAATTTGCATTTTGTAAATCGGGTGAATCGGGGCACCCCCTTCCTCCAATGCATCCCACGACTTTAAAAATGTCGTAGCTGGATCGTAAAGGTCTTTAATGTATTTTATCCCCCTGTCCTCCCATGCTGTACATATCGGGTGGGCCGTGCCGGGCAGGAATTGGGGATTGCCAACCAGGGTAGAGAACGGGGATACCGACATCGGTAAACTAGACATTTTTCGCACCGTTCGGAACGCAACTACGGTGTCTCTCACCAGAATATTGGACTTAAGCTGCCGTGGCAATTTACTGACAGGGCAGTGAAGTAGATTGGAAAGGGCCCACAGGCGTGACATGGAGGATTCTAATTCAAAGTTGGAATGGTGCGAGGTGCCCTGAATCCAGTCCACAGCATGCCTAAACAGACTGGCGATGTTGTAGAGCCGCAAGTCAGGTAATCCCGCTCCACCGTCCTCCTTGTTCATCTGTAGATGCTATAAGAGCTATACGGGGGCGTTTACCTTGCCATATAAAGGATTTCAGGGCCTTGTGCAGCAATTGAACATCTTTATGTTTTAATAGTATCGGCAATGTCTGCAATGGGTAGAGGATTTGTCAGAAGATTACCATTTTATAAAGATGAATCCTCCCAAACAGCGATATAGGCAGGTTCTGCCAGGCCTCCAATCTGGCCACAAGTTTCGTGAATAATGGGTTATAATTAAGCTGATATATTGACGCCGGGGTCTTGCCTATTTTTATGCCCAGATACGTGATAAAAAGTGGCGCAATGGCGAATTCCACCTCCTTAAGCCAAGATCTATGGGGTATAGAGGTCAGCAGCAAAATCTCGCTCTTGGTCATGTTTACTTTAAAACCGGCGCATCGTCCAAAGGAAGGTCAGTAGTCTGGAGAAAATGGGTAAGTCAGTGTCGGGGCTGGCTGTGAAGAGGAGTATGTCGTCGGCGAAGAGTGCAGACCGCAAAGACTTGTCATGGAAGGGAATACCCCGAATGTCCGGGTGGGCATCTAATAGGCTAACCAGGGGTTCCAGGGCTATATTAAACAAGAGCGGCGACAGGGGGCAGCCCTGTTGCGTTCCCTTGTGTAACCGAAAAGGCGTGGACAAAAAACCTGGGGTGCAGATCCTCGCCAAGGGTGATTCGTACATAGCCTTTAGAAGGTGTACAATGTGCCCGGTAAATCCCATTTTTCGTAAAACTTTAAATAGCCACGCGATGTCCACATTATCGGATGCCTTTTCGGCGTCGATACCCAGTAGCACCGTATCAGAGTGAGGGTGACACTTGGCTTATTCCAGGGCCATCATTGTTTTCCTAATGTTTGCCACTGCACTGCGGCCTTTCACGAACCCCGATTGGGAGGAGTGGATGAGGGTAGGTAAAATGTGCGCAAGTCTGTCCGCCAAAACCTTGGAGAGAATTTTCGCGTCCAGGTTGATAAGCGAAATGGGTCGATAGGATCCCGGGGCAGTGGGGTCCTTGCCCTTTTTGGGAAGCAGTTTTATGTAGGCCTCGTTGGCCGTGGGGAAATACTTTCCCTCCACCCAAAGGTGCCTGTACATATTACATAAAGGGTCCAGGAGTTCCATTTTGAGGAGCTTAAAGAATTCAGGCGTATAGCCATCTGGCCCTGGTGCTTTGTGATCAGGCAAAGTAGCAATAATTCTCTCTATTTCTCAGGGCAAGATGGGGGAATTAAGGGCGTCAAGTTGAGATGTAGTGAGTCGGGGCAGGGTGACATCCTCCAGAAAGGAGTCTTGTCCAAGATCGTCAGTCGGGTCACTAGCGTATAAATGCCGGTAGTAGTGTGCAAGAATGTCATTAATTCGTCGGGGGTCGGTAGTAAGTGCACCGTCTGTCTCCTGCAAGGCCGCTATGTGGGAGCTCGTGAACGAGGAGCGTATTAGATGTGCCAGCAACTTTCCTGCCTTGTTCTCATATGTATGGAAGTGGAGGTCCTAATGAGACTTCCGAAGGCATTCTTGTCTCTCAGCCCATTAGTCAAAGGAGCGCTTGGCCTCCTGCACCGCCTGCATATGCACTGCAGATGGTTGTCTGGTCATCGCCCTCTGGGCCCGCCCAAGCGCCTCCAAAGACCGACGGTAGTTAGCCACAGTCAGCTTACGCTTGGCCGATACATAAGAAATAGTCACTCCCCTGAGGTGCGCCTTAGCGGCCTCCCAAAAGAGTATGGGGGTCCTATGATTTTGGATGGTGTAGGATCAGCTGATATGCGGCCTAACAGGTCGGCAAAGTACCTTTTAGTTGGGGCATTAGGGGCATATATATTATAAAGACTGAGGTCAGTACCTGCAAGATTCAATTGCACATGTAAAAATCTGCCCTCAAAATCGTGATCTTGTGACTTAATAAAATACTGTAGACCTTTTCTCAACAAGATCAGGACACCCCCCTTCCTGCCCTCCGATGGTGAAGCCAGAACCTCGCCTACCCATAATTTACACATGCGAACCGTATCGCAGGGCCGCAGGTAGGACTCCTGTAATTGTGCCACATCAGTTCTTAACTTCTTCAAATGTTTGAGGACCTTATTCCTTTTCGTCGGCACCCTGAGGCCCTTAACATTCCAGGACGTTATTTGAATAGGCATGACATCAGAAAAATAGGTAGGTGTGCAATCAATGTACTAAACCAAATATCAGGAATAAGGCCCTCCAGGCCACTGTAGACATATGGGAAACCCCTCGGCCCCTCCCTCACCACAACTTCCAGCCAACCCGTGAGGCAAAGATATAGGTGTCAGATATGACCCGAGACAAGCAATGGCAGTGTAACGTTACCAGTCCCAGAGTCCCGCGTGTTCACCACCGACCGTGGATGTGCGAGGAAAACGGGTCCAGTAGCTGAGGATGAAGACGTTATCAGCATTTCCACACAGGCTTGGCAGATTGTCTTCGCCCGTTCGGAGGCTTGTTAGGAGTAGGCAGCCGGATACGTCGCATAAACGGTGAGGGGTTGGCTCTGGTCTGCATCTTACGTGGCAGCGGTGTTAAGGCCCCCATACACGTGTCGGATTCCCACCGGATTCCGGCACGATCGATTCTGGGCGCGTGCACGCCAAACGATCGTGCCGGAATCGCATGCAGCCCACCTTGTCCGATCGATCAGGTCCAATCGTTCAGGGGCTCAGAATCGGATCCGACGGAGAACCAACATTGGTCTTTCTCATCCGATTCTGCCCGGATCAGGGGGAGTTGCCATTTGTGAGGTGGAATCGGAGGTGGAATCGCACACGGAATCGTGCCGGAATCCGTTGGACAAGGTGGTATGCTGCGATGGATACTCTTAATTGGCCGATTGATCACACCTGCGATTCCCGGCAGAATCGCCGGAATCGATCGGATGATGAATCGATTGGACATGGAATCCGAACGTGTATGGCTAGCTTTACCATGGAGGTAGCCATTGGGGAACCTTCTCCTTCCGTCAGGTTCTGAGCAAAGTTCTCTGCTTCCATGTAGTCGTGAAGGATCTGGAGTTCCCTTGATCATCCCGAATGTGCAAGGTCGCCAGGTAGGCCAATGTGAATCGTATATTGTGTTGAAATAAATGTGAACACACATTACTAAACTGCCTGCGCTTTCTGGAGACCTCCGCAGAGTAATCGACGAGATAAGCACGCGGGCCCCTTCATACTGTAAATCACGTTGTTTCCGGAAGGCCTGGAGCACTTGGGCCTTTTCTGAGTAGTCAAGATATTTTACGATCACGGGTCTGGGGCCTGTGCGGTCAGGGTTCGGTGGTCCTAGGCGGTGGGCCCTTTCAACCTTCATTGCTGCCGGTAGCCCCAGAAGGGTAGGTAAGTCTTCGGCACATAACTTGGGTAAAGCATGCGGCATCACCAATTCCGGTATCCCTACTACTCGCAGGTTGTTGCGCCTGGCGCGATTTTCCTGATTGTCAATTTTGTCATCCAGGCCCTTAACTGAGTTCTCTATGGCCGTCAGTCTGGTAGAAAAGTACAGAAAATCGTCTTCCGCGTTGGATACCCTAGATTCCAATGTCGTAATCTTGCGCCCCTGTTCTGCCACGTCGTGTCTGATGGTCTGCAGGGCCTTAGTCAGGGCGTGGTCTATGGCCTCCTGGATCGTAGGCCTTAAGATGGCGGCTACCGCGGTGGCAATCTTGTCGTGGTCTACAAGCACCGTGGCGTCACCGGACGGGTGTACAGAGGATACGGTCTGGGCAGAGTCCACGTCAGGGATCATACCTTCTACCCCAGGTGCGTGTGTTGGCGCGGCCATGTCGGTTTGTTGCGCGCGTGTGGCGGGTTCTTCCTGGTGACGCGTTTTTGCGATCTGGCTCCAAAGTAACGTTGCATCCAGGGCAGGTTGGCTGGGTGCAGATGCCGGTGTCCGGGTCAGCTGTGGGCCGATTTGCAGGCTTTTAATGTTGATTCGTTGTGGGGGCGAGCGGGAGCTCTTGTGTTGTGCTACTGTCCCATACGGCGCCAGAACCGGAAGTCCACACTTTTTTACCATTAAAATCAATGGGAAAGTGTCTTATGGTCCGAATATGTTAAAAAAAGGTTTTGTTTTTTTTAGTCCCAACCATCCTGGGAGCAATAGCTCTGCATCCCAGGAAACAGACATACAGTATGTTCCATTCCCTTCAGCCAAGCCAAAAAACACTGCAAAAAAAGATCTTATCTGCATTAGCACTAGCTGTACCCATTCTCGGGACACACTGACCAACTTAGGGAGAGACACATTTTACAATTAGATAGCATGAGTTGTGTATTTACATTAATATTATCCATTGCAATCAATACATTTTGTGACAAAGACTCATATCTCCTCCCATATGTAAAAAGCTGCTCATGGGTAAGTTGTTCAGTGCCAGATTGTAAAATATGTCTCTTCATAAGTCGGTCATTGTGTTCAGAGAATAGGTACTCCTAGTGTATAGACACATGCTAAAGTTTCAGCCCTGACACTCTGCTGCATCAAAGACCTCCCTCCTGGCACTGGCCTTTTGGCTGGAGGAATATAGAGTGAATACTGCATGGTCCTGTCCTGCCTAATTTGCTGGAACATTCTGTATATTCACTTGATATCTGAATGTCTGTTTTCTTTTTTTTTCAAAACTTTAGGTATGTCTTATGGTCCGGTGCATCTTATAGTCCGAAAAATACGGTATTTCCTGAAAGCTGAAACTGTGTCAAATTTGTGATAGATGTTATAAGCTAGCCATACATTGTCGGATTCCATGGCCGATCGATCACCTATCCGATCGATTCCGGCGATGTCAGCGGGAATCGGAGGTCCGATCGATCGGCCAATTAAGTCCGTCCGATCGCTACATACCACCTTGTCCCACGGATTTCTGGACGATTCCGTGTCCGATCGCTTACTTCCCAAATGGCAACTCCCCCTGATGTGTGCTGAATCGGATCAGAAAGACCAACATGTTGGTTCTCTGTCCGATCCGTTTCTGGGCCCCCGAGCGATCGGACGTGATCAGACGGACAAGGTGGGCTTCACGCGATTCCGGGACGACCGTTTCGCGTGCACGCGCCCGGAATCGATCGTCCCGAAATCCGCCGGGAAACGGACCAGTGTATGGGGGCCTATAGATGTCACATGATATTTGCTTTACTTTATTCTTTATCCATATGATAAATACAATTTGCATACATTGTTTAAGTTCACACAAACAATTCTATAGATTGTGTGTGACATATATACAAGATAAGGAAGCATGAAATACTAGGCATCAAAGGAACCAAGATGATACTGAAAGCTGTCTGTAGGTGAGACTATAAAAAGTAGTACTTATGAGTTCTGAGTAAACCATTAATAAATAAAGGCAAAATGTTCCTTGGATAGTACCTGGAGGGAAATAACCTTAATGAAAAGACAGAAACCAGTTTATTACTCTATTTAACATGAGAAAATGCCTTGGATTAAGATATGCTTCATTTATAAAAAAAAACTACCTTTCAAGCCATACTTCATATGTTATAGCTAAATTACAAGCTTCCCATTCATCAGATTTAAACTTTGGCAAATGTCTGTACAGCCAATAAGTCGCCTACCAATCCTGCAAAACAGGCGGCTACACCACCAAGGTTGCTGATGCCCAACTTTCAACGAAGGAAGTGGGATGCCTCCTGCCCATCCTCCCCTTTCCAAAGAACAGAATGAGCGATGTAGGCACATGTTGTGTATTGTATGTGCCTAAGAATCTTTAGGGACTTCTAGTCAGATTCGGAAATGCTGTCAGTGGAGTTTTCTCTTGGGACCACACAAAACCTAATCAAGGTTCCCAGTATGGGTCAGGCTATCGGCCACTTGTATGTATTGTATGTATTGTATTTGTTTCACATGTACACAACAAAGCAAGCCTCTTTGTACAGGTCTTCTACTCTTTTCTTCTCTTCACAGTACCCATCATATTTATAATAGATTCTTCAACACAATTTTAAGGTGCTACAAATCTTTGAAGAAGGATGAGTGTTGAGAAATGAGATGATTACATGGTGAGCTTAGGGTAAACAAGTAGCAAAACAAGGACTAATATTAAAAATGCTTTACTGTGGATACAACAAAAGTAAATCATTTTCCAGAGTAAAGGCCCATCAGCTGTTTCCTGAGACAGCAGAGATGTCAAAGCATATTACAAGAAAGCAGAAGCTTGATGAATGACTGAAAGGAAATCATTAACTACCATAATTGAAGAGCGAGGAGGATTTCACTGGGTGTGAGGGCCACTTCTATCAAGCGCTGTTAATTTGGTCATGTAGGAAATAGATGTGCATTCATGTCATTGTGCTCGGTGTAATCATGGTGTGGATCACCGGCTGAGGAAAGATCTGATATTAGCACAGGAAGAGAAAATAAATAAGATTTTCAGGAAAGACTTTCTGAGGTCTATCAAAGATTTGATTCTGTTCATTAAAGAAGAAAAAACTGTATTGCTAAATTTAAATCTTACAAGATTGTACACAAACTTTTTTGCCATGTGGCGTGCCGTGTTGTTGCAGAGACTAACTTAATGTGTACAATCAAGTTAGGTGTTAAATTAGCTTTAAATGGTTCAAGTGGTAATATTTTGGGAGTAAAGTGACCTTTACACCACAGAATAAAAAAAAAGCTTCTTTTAAAAGATCTTTATAATTACCATTCCAGTGACCCATGTCTCGGATATTTCCTTGTAGAAGACACCTACCTACTGATATTTCTGTGTGTTTAAAATCTGCTTCTTCCCCTGTTTTTTTTTTAGATTGGTAAGCATTGTGTTTTTATGTAAAAAATCAACAAGAAACATATTTTGATTTATAAGAAAGAAAAAAAGGCTAAAGCTCTACTTTGCATTGAATGCAGGCATTCTAGAGCGGTGCACAAGCCAGCCATTGATGCGGAGCTTAATGATAACATGAAAGCATCAGAGGCGTGACGTATGACTTGTCCATTGACAGTCAATGGATGTGTCATACTCCGTATCACTTACGTGCCCAGGCACCTTAGTTATATGTCAGCCCATTGATTGAAAGGGGACGTGTTATTGGCTGTGCTATGTAGTGTAGGTGATAACGTGTAGCATAAAGGGGGCTTGCTCTCACTGGATGCGCTGATGTCAATGCCTCCAAGCACATAAAGGAGCCCTTACCAAAGTTAAATAGTAAAAACAAGTACATTGCCTTATTGTCTTTAGAAAATAATGTTCAAACAAGTAAATCTATTGCCAGTCATAATGTCCATGCATGAAGACCCAGTGTACCATGCAGAGTTCATACTTCAGGTAGCCACAAACTCCAGCCTAGTCCTTTCCGCAGTTGGTCAAAGTCATGGTTAAAGATGGTCGAATTTTTCGACTTGCAAACTTTGTGAGCTTATTGCAAAGCCCCTGAAAATGGTATCATCACCAAACTTGCTGGAGATGTAGAGAAGGGTTGAAGGAACATTTAAAAAAAGAAGTTTTGCTCTAGCACATGTAGTTTTTGCATAAATTAAGTTCAAAATTAAAGTCGAAATTCCGATTTTCGAATTTTTTACTTGACTTTGAACTTAATTTGTGAAAAAACTATTTGTGTTAGAGACTTACTTTCTTTTTTGTAGTATACTCCCAACCCTTCTCTACATCTCCAGCAAGTTTGGTGATGATACCATGCTCAGGGGCTTTGCAATTAAGTCGAAACCGGCGAAATGGTCGAATTTTTTAAAAAAAAATTCGACCATCTCTAGTCATGGTCTGTCATGGTCCAAAGCAATGTTCTTGTAAATAAACATAAGAAATCTATGGGTATGTTTACAGTTGTGTTACACCTCTGCCATATACAAGCTAAACAGAAGGTGCCAGCATTCCAGTAAGCCTCTCCTAATGCTTCTAGAAATACATGAAATCAGTGCTTTCTCAGCAATAACATTTAAAAACTCCATGACATTTGAAGGGTGACTCACCAAGCACGACCTACAATTCTGCTACTAGGCACAGCTGGAAATAAATTTGGAAATTAAGATGAAGGCGTTCTCTAAGGACAGGAGCAACTTTTTTATTTGCAGGAACACAAGAAAATTAATTAGATTAACTCACTGAACAAGATCAAAGGGGAACACAATATAGGTCAGTGTGAGCTCATAGGCTACCTGAAAAGCATATGTTATTATGTTAGCATAATTACATTTGTGCAGAGGTTGTCATTCCCTAATTTTTGACAATTACAGTATAAGCCAAGAGACTTAGAAATCATATCAAAGGTGATGTATAGACACTGAAGCAAGTACAGAGAGGATTTTCTAGGGGTGGTGTCATTACTCTTTACTTTTAATGCCCTAACCTAACTATTTTTGATTTCCTGGGTCCTATGTGGAGATAACTTTTCTAAGACAGTTTTAGGCTTTAAAACAATTTTTGTTTACCTGGCCTATTTTGATTTCCTTTGTTCGTAGCATCATTTGGAGCTAAAGTTTGTAAGACATATTTAGGCTTTAAAAATGTTTGTTAACTGTGGAGAGTATGGAAAGGAACAGATAATTGATCATTTCTCATATTGACCATTTTGCCCTATTCTATTATAGTGAGTATTTTTGCCTATGTTGCTGTTTGCATGTTACCCTTCACTTCCCACTTTAGGGGAGTTGTAATTTAAAAAGTAGTAGTAGTAAATGTTAGAGAAAAAAAAAAAAGATTTTCATACTACAACCTAATAGGACAGGTAATACATATTTTAAAATACTGGTGAAAAGATTATAGTGATATATTGGGCAAACCACTATGGAGTTCTAATAGTAATAATCATCATATTTAACCTCCCTACCGCTATGCCCAAAGCCAGTTCGGGCAAAAGGACACTGCAACTATCGATGCACCCAAACTGGCTTCCGGCATGGCGCGGGAGCTTACCTGGTCCGGCTGCCGCCTCCGAGTGACGTCACGAAGGCGGGACCCGGGCTTAAAGAAAACATTTTTTTTTCGTTTTTTAAATTTTTTTTTTTTACTTTTTAACTGGATCAGATAAATGTCTTTATCTGATCCAGTTCAAAAGTGAATCCAGCTAGCAGAAATGCTCAGCAGGAGCGTTCCTGCATCTGAATCCACCTCCGGCTGGACCCGAGTGTCTCCGGAAATAAACGATCTCTCCGGCTATTTCCGTGATCGGCACTCGTGTCCTGATGACGTCACAGCCCGGGCGGGAGATGTAAAGTTTAAAGGTACATGAAAAAAAAATGTTTCTTAGACTTTTTTTCTTATTAGTTTACATTTGTTTTTGATTTTAATTGCATTGGATAAATGTGTACTCCAATCCAAATCAAAAGAAAATTAAACAAATGCAAACCTTTAAAAAAAAAAAAAAAAAAAAATCTAAAGCTAGCCATACACGTGTAGGATTCCATGGCCAATTGATCACTCATCCAATTGATTCCGGCGATCTCAGCGGGAATGGGAGCCGTTCGCTGCACACCACCTTGTCTAATTGATCACGTCCAATTGATCGGGGGCTCAGAATTGGATCCGACAGAGAACTGCCCGATCGGCCCTGAATCAATCTGATGGAACCAACATGTTGGTTCCATCAGATTGATTCAGGGCCGATCGGGCAGTTCTTTGTCGGATCCAATTCTGAGCCCCCGATCAATTGGACGTGATCAATTGGACAAGGTGGTGTGCAGCGAACGGATACTCTTAATTGGCAGATTGATCGCAGCTCCCATTCCCGCTGAGATCGCCGGAATCAATTGGATGAGTGATCAATTGGCCATGGAATCCTACACGTGAATGGGGGCCTTAAGAATTTTTTTTTTCATGTACCTCTAAAGCGAATGATCACCATGCCCATTCGGGGTGATTGCTCAAAACGAAAGCACCCATCTGGAGCAACTGCTCGTGGTCGCACACAACTTTGATCAGCCAGAGAATGAATGTTTTTCTCTGGTCGATCACCAGTACTTTTAATGGGGACCAGGGCCCCCATGCAAAGTATCAGTTGTCAAATCGCAAATGGTGTATTTCGATTCGCAAAACAATTGACCATGGGGTGATGTCAACATGCTGTGGTCAAATGTTCGATAAACACCCACAGAGCATAGCATCTGTGGCTGGTTTAAAAGAATCAATTAATCAATAACAAATAATAAACAATTACTGTAGCGTATATAGCAGCTGCATAGCAGTTTTGTAAACTCACCCCTATGCTAAGTATGTATTCAGCCCCATACTTAGTAATGTTACATATCATTTATGTTACAACTCAAAACAATGAAGGCTTAACCTAGTGGAAGAGTAGAGAAATTGGAGTACAACACAGAAGAGTACTAGAGACAATGATAACAGCAGATAATGATTACAGGAAATGTATGATGTTAGATCACTAATGAGAACAGGAGAAGATAGGTACAAAAGAAAAGAAGTGGTAGAGGTGGGCGTAAGAATGTTGAACAACACAGTAGAGCACAGAATAAAAGTGAAAACGTAGGTATTGGAATAGGTATATAGAACACAGAGGACTGGAGAAGATGGTTATAACACATAAAATGACTGAATAGGATGGGAACAATACAGCCCAGGATTGAAATATACAATAGATCAATAGATAACTAGAGAAAATGGGTATGTTACCGAACAAAGTGGGTACAACATGGATGGGAACTAGAGGAGGCAGAAGTCACTCAAAAGAGGACTAGAAAAAATGAAAATCAACAGACAACACAGGAGTATTAGCGGTATAAGGCATAAGACACATATAGGGGTACAATGCAAAGCAGTATTGGGGATATAGAACAATACAAAACAGACTTAGGAAATCAGAGTTGCCAAGGCAGAAGATGTCTGGAGAAAATGACTACAACATGACAGAGGGCAAATAGAGAATAGAAAACAGATAAAAGAAATCAGTGTCAAGCACATTACAAAAAGACCTGTAGAAAAAAGTAATGGTATAGAAAAAGACTGGGAGAAGAGGAGAAGAAAAGGCGGGGAGAAGAGGAGAAGATTGGCATTACATGGAGGTTGACTAGAGAACAGATGAAGCACCACAAGAGAACACCGTAGAAAAAGGAAAAGCACAGCAGGAAATGGTAAAAAAAAGCTACAAGAAAGGTGAGATAAGTGAGATACAAGTACGGCAAAGGAAGATTAATAGTTTCTTGTTTTCTCCTAGGATATCCCAAGATGGTAGCACTAAATAAAAATCGAGGTGACCTTGACAATCCGCGGTAGCACAGGCTAAACTTTTCCAAGTCTCTAAAGATGTGTTATATGTTGAATTTGTTTTTGCTTTTTTTAAATGTAAGCCACTTATATAACTTACAGTACTGTACTTAGGATCTTAAGAGTCTCAGTGGGACTCCTATACAAAGAGCCTGAAAGAACAGCCTGTGTTGCCCACACTAACCCATCAAATAATCCTTTTCTTGCTCATAAAAGGAAATGTGATTGGCTGTTGTAAGGAGCACAAACCCTTCTTCTTTTAGACACTTTGATAATGGAGCCCTAGTAGTTGTTATTTCCTGTGTCCTCATGCTGTTGGTTCAAACTATTCTATCTTTTTTCCCTGTGACCTGGTTTTGAGAAAACTTGGCCAAAGTACTTATATGAGTGCCACATACACTCTTCATTGCTTCTGGCTCCCATCCTGATCTTGTTTATCCCACAGGAGATCAAAGACCTTTATGATATGAGTAACAGGTACAGTCATTTCTAAAATAAGAACTGTTATAAAATAAAAATCTGATTTCATTTGTTTTAAAATGTCATGTTTAAAAATGTTTTTTTCAGTATTCTCTTTATATATTTAAAAGAACATATCTTTCCTTTGTGAGCAAATGGAGGAAGAATATTTTTTCTTCATTGTTTTATATCAACATGTACTAGATAGCAAAGAACTACAAGAAAAATTACAGTGAATGTCTGTGTGAGTGTTTCCTTATTTTTAAATAACAAATAGTTAATTTAATTTGATAGATCACAATCCTGTAATAAAGGTGTATTGCCTATTTGCCTATGTGTATAGCCCTACTTGCCTATTCTAAAAATTACTTCTCTCTAAAGCTCTCCTCTCAACTTGCCCATGCATATAGATGGCTATAGGGTAGCGTATAGCTTGAGTAAGGCTTAGTGTCCACTGTGGAGAAAAAGACTCAGAGAGGACACTTCCGCAGGGAGGACATTTGTTTAGAACCTGGAGTGCTGCATCTTTATTTCAGCACTGCAAGGTGGCGCCGGAGAGGCTGCAAGACATGGAAAAGCAGCGCCTGTTATTGTTATGCTAAATTGATAGGGCTTGAGGCGGGAAAGTGCCCTACACCAAAGGCATGAGAAATCTGCCCGCAAGTGGGTTGCCGCATGGACACATGGCTTTACGCTGTTATTAGAGGGAGTGGCATCATACCCTATGCAAGACAAGAGATGACACAGAGTTTGACCAGTGGAGAACCAGAGCAGTAGTAGGGCATAGAAGACCAATGCCATTAAAAATAAAGTTTGTTTTTTGTTTACTCCTTTCCTATGCCAAGTACCATATTTTTCTCACTATAAGACGCTCTGATGTATAGGATGCACTTCTGAGCGTCCGATTGCTGAAACATATTGAAAAATATTTTGGCTTTCTGCCACTCTGCTGACCATACTCATGTGCTGCCACTGGCACGGTAGGAGATCTTTGTCTTTAAGTTATGAAATCCGCAGACTTTTTTGATCTTTAAAATTATCAAAACTTTATTTCCAAATTGCTCCAAGGAAAAATAAACACAGACATAGAAACACACAGCATCCCTATGATTAAGCCCCGAAAAATTTGGGGGAAATGCATTAGGGGGAGGACATGTATGCTAATGCTGTGTGGTTCGGTGTCTGTGTTTATTTTTCCTTGGATCAATTTGGAAATAAAGTGTTGATGATTTTAAAGATAAAAAAAGAAGTAAAAGAAGAAAGTAAGAAAAAGAGTGTGGATTCCATAACTTAGCACAGAGAGTGAAATCTAGCACTGACAAGACTTCAGGTGATCTTTAATTACTTACAACTACCTGAGAGGAAGCCTGTGTGTGCATATTACCATTGATACAAGCCCAGGTGTGTGGATTGTAAAGAGTTTCCTCATTTGAATACTAGGAGTTAAAGAGTTGGACAAGCTGTCTGCATCTGCACTATGTGTGAGCTGAGCTCAAGCAGCCCACCTCATACAAAGTTAACACAGAGCCAAAGGAAAGATCCGCCCACAGGCAGATCTCTCCTATGCAGTGTGTTATCAGCCAGACAGGCTTGGCTCTCTGTGTGTGCAATCTTGCAGCTTGAGCCCAGCTCTCACACACAGGCATTTTAATGCTCTGCCATGCCTTTACTGCAGTGGCTTTTAGTTGCATTTTGTTTGTGGGCCTTTATGTCTGAAGTTCTAATGGTTTCAGATCAGATGACTGATATGACCATTGAAAAATAATTATCTTGCTTCCTTAAATAAACTTCAGGGTTGCTTTAGTTGTATGTTTTTGGTCATTGTTGTGTTATGAAACACCTCCCAATCATTCAGACTGCATTCAACTGGATTGGAGCAGACAGTATGTCTCTGAACTCATTTGGCTGATTCTGTCCTGTGTCACATCATCGATCATCGATGGTGTCCCAGTGTCACTGGCAGCCATGTACACCTAAGCCTTCACACTGCCTCAGCCATATCTTACAGATGTGCTATGCTTTAGTACATGAGCCTCCTCTATAATTTTGTATCACACCCCTCTATACTTTTTGCTTGCCATCATTCTAGTTGTTGTTTTTTTTTTCTCTTGAGGTTTATAAGTGACTTTGCAGTGCACCCTCTGTATTAACCGTATTTTTAGGACTATAAGACGCACCTGACCATAAGACGCACCCAGTTTTTAGAGCAGGAAATCAGAAAAAAAAATTCACGTGTTTAAATAAATGTGAAAAAAATCTCATGCAGTACCCCTTTTCAGCTACAAAAATATTGTCACTAGAGTGCACACTTTGGCATCTCTTCTTCCTCACACACGGGGAAGGGAGCCCCCCCCCCCCCACGGGGGAATCTGCACTCTGATCTCCCTGTCTCCTCTCTGCTGCCAGCTTTTCCTCTGCATTGGTTATATCTACGGGGCTCTGCAAATATAGCCAATACAGTACAGTTTCAGGGGGTGAAGAAGTGGGTCTTATAGTCCAAAAAAATACGGCACATGCAGTCTTCTCTTTATGGTAGACTTGGCATTAATAAATCTACCTCTTGGAGAATATTGCTCACTTGTTGGCTGTTGTTATGGGGTTTCTTTTTGCCATCTAAATGATTAGCCATCATCCACCACTGTTATCTTCTATGGACGTTCAGGTCTTTCTCAGGATGTACCAAATTGTAGATTTTGACACTAATAATATTTTTTATCTATTTTTGCAGCTAAAGTAAGGCTTGTTCCACCTGCACAGAGAGCTTCTTTGACCTCATGTTGTCTGTTCCCAGCAAAATCTTCCACATACAAACACCACAAATAAACTCCAGTCCTTTTATCTACCTAATTCATTGTGACATAACTAAAGGGCCCCACACACGTACTGAGTGGGGGCCAACACATCAGCGATGGAGTGCAGCATCGGCCAGAGATTTACGGACATGTCCGTTCTGTGGCCGACCAAGCTTTGGGGCGACAGGGATCTGTCGCCCCACGTGGGCACCCCAAAGCGGCGGCCGATCCACACATTTCTATACAGTCTTTTTCTTTAACCCACTGAATTAAAGTGGTTGTATCAACAAAAAAATTATTGTGGTACTGTAAGGGGCCTTTTATTTTGAAGTTATCTAATGTATTGTGTGTATGTGTAATTTATGTGTATGTATTTTGTGTATTTCATTTGTAATTAATGATGGAAACATATTAAAACTGTTGCCGTAATAATTCTAACATCTAAAAGAATGTTTTCATGTGAAATAAATTTAAGGTATCTGTATAGAGTTGAGGGGGGCTAGGTACTTAAGTACTCAGACATAACACCTTTTTTCTAGACATAAGCCCTACCTCATGAGTCATGATACATTTTCCAAAACACAAGGCAAATTATAACTACACTAAGGCCTTGGAAATCTACCTGGCAGATGACATGGAAGAAACCTCTACCATAAACTGATCTTTTTTTAGCAGACTGAATACTGTAATCAGCATACAAGCTGGCCATTGCTTTGTCCATTGATAATAACACACTCTAAGAACAGCTCTATTGTAGCTGTTACAGTCTGTCATTAATGTAATCCCCCAGTGTCTAGCATTCATATTGTGAACTGTTGTTGAATGCAAAAACCTAGCTCAGATCAATAATTGTCAAGCAGTAGATTTTCCAGAGCAAAAAAAAAACAAATGTTTTGTATTGGAATAAAAGAACAGACCCCAATTACAGGGAAAGTGGAGGAGGAATTGATCAAATAACTTTTATTCTGTAGTGTGGAATCGCAAAATATATTTCCACGAATCCAGGGGTTTTAGCATTAATTGTTTATTGCAGTTCCAGTAAATGTACAGATTCGAATAAAAGAACACTTTTAAAGGAAATCTATAGTCTTTGTTATTTTTATATTTTTTTTGTAAACGTAATTGGAATAAAGTCTATTGCTTTATCAATGTGCATCAATGTTTGAAAACCTTGTCTATTAAGACCATGTAAAAATGAAACCTGAACTCACCACTGACCACTGATCAGCCACCATTGATATAGATCGGCATTGTGTGGGCACCAAAGACCTCTGCAGTCACAGTTATTGCCTTGTATATGTAATAATGAGATAATCGCCATGAAGCACATAGCCTTTGAGAAAATCAAATGCCAACAAAAAAAGGACCTGAACGAGAGAAGAGCAGGGACATTGTGGAATCAATTAAATGGAGAATATGATGAGTTTTATTGATATACTGTAGGTGATGTGTAAAATAATTGAATATCATTCAAAAGTTCCTGTAATGCAGTAATTCAACTTAAAAGGGGAAACTAATATATGAAATAGACTGATTACATGTGAGGGAGATATTTCAAACCTTTATTTGTTATAATGTGGATGATTATGGTTTACATTTAATGAATCAACAGAATCAACTTCTGTTCTACCAAAACCATGTAATAAGAGGACCTTTCTACACTTTCCAATCACTATGTATTCTATTAGGGAGGACTCTATACTATATAGTTGTTGGTAGAAATTGTACAGAATGATTGTGACCCTTAATGAGGAACCCACAGGTCCTTATCCACACATTATGAGATCCTAGTCTTTGTATTTTCTCTTCAGAAGCAGATAACCTCGGAAGGTAGTTAGACATGAGACTCGTATAATTTAACAAGCAAGATGTACAGGAGGATAGGCAGCAAATACTGATTATATTCCTAAAAAATTTATCTTGCTCACTGGAAATTTTAATTAAAATTGTACTGGATATGTCAACTCCCCTGGTGTTCTGTGTCTATCCAAAAATATTAAAACCATTCCATAGAGTTGCATATGAATATTATTAAATATAACACCAACAGGAGACATTGGTTAGTCATTAAAGGGGAATTATCGTATTTTATAGTATTTTTTTAGATATACACATAATAGAGATCAGCTCAATGTGAATAATCTTTCAATGTTTGTTCATGTATTGAAAAAGTTGTTTCTGTCTCAGATCTGTAATTATGCATGTACATAGCAGCAGAAATATTTGCAGATTTCTTATGTTGGCTCTGATTCCTACTTAAAACAATCTGTTCCCAAACAGAAATTGCCCAAATATATTTAACTTTAAAAAGTAATGAAATACTTACCTCTCCTGTGGTCCTTGCTGTTATATGAAACTCAGATGTAGAGATATGAAATCAGGACACAGTAGCAACATAAATGTCAGCAGAAGGTGCCTCTTAAGGTAGCCATAAACACATCAATTGACGTTCGATTCCCGAACGATCAACCACAATTAGAAGAAGTTGATCGAAAGGCAATCAGAGAGGTCTGGGTATTTTTGGTCAATTGCTGTTACTTTGGATGGGGACTCTTGATCAGTTAGGGCAAAAAGCAACCAGGAATCAATTCCCCGAGGTGATGTGCACAGCAATTGTTTTACGATCGGTCATTCATGTGAACACACAATCACATCGTACAATGATTGCAGTGGAATCGTACTGTGTGTGGCTAGCTTTAGTGCTGCCCCTGTAAAAGATTGTTCCTGGGTAAACTGTATACTATCTGGTAAAATGTAAGTGGTCACCCCACCAAGCAATAAGTTCAGTTACTGAACACATTTTAGATAAATTAGCACACCAGTTTGAAGCCCAACATTGGTTGGTACCCACCCTCACAAAATGTCTTCTACTTCTACTTTTAATTTCTAAAGCCAACTGTCCAAATTTTCTATAAAAGTGAACCCTGTAATAGCTGCCAAGGGTTGGCCAACTCCATTGTTATGCTTACAGTTTTTGTATGTTGTCTCTCCCAACCATAGCCATACATATGGTGGTGCAAGGAATGAAAGTATTTACTTGTTTCTTTTCAGCTCTAGAGGTAAAAAGATGAAAAACCATTGAAGACCTTAGAGAAGGGATGGAATGATCATGGTAATCCAACAGCATATTCCCTGTAGCCCCTTCCACTACTAAGCAATGAAAACCGTTTTCCCATTTCATATTTTGTGTTTGCGATAGAGCTGTGCATTCTTCATTATCTCAGATAAACATAATTACTATTCCTGTCCCCTTTTGATGCTTCTTCACTTTGCTGTGTTGGTCCCTTGTAGATTTTCAGATGTTGCTAATTTGACAGCAATTACGATACACATAGGAGCTGCTTTAGAGAGCACACTGCTCTGATTGTCACTGCCAGTCATCAAAAGTACAGCTAACTGCATTCTTAGAAGGGAAACAGTACATGCAGGGAATTCTGGTAAGGCATTGAATACCCAATTACATATACAAGACAATTCCACATTAAAGGTAAAATCTTACTTTTAATTTTAACCCCTTTACCATACAGAGACCCTGCCAGCAATACAAAATATTGATCATCTTCAGCTTTTAATGCATTGACCTGGGGTAGATAGGAGAAACTACCCAGCGCAGGGGAAAGCAAAAAATCAATACTCTACTACTCAATAAGAATTATCTGGATGGAAAAATAATTCCATATTCACATTATCAATCTTTTATTTGTATTTCTACAGAGAAGATGTCTTTAAAATGAGATGTAAAATGTAACTGTCTATAAAGACACCATGCCCAATAAGGACAACTTTGCTGGTTTGCCAGAATTTTTATAAAATATGTGGCTCTCTTGGGTATTGGGGAACATGTGACCTGAGGCCATAAGATTGTCATGCGAAGGAAAGGATATTGTTTTCTAACCTGTGGTATTTTTAAAACCATTTAATTCAGATCTTAAGGCACCCATACACTGGTCCGTTTCCCATCGGATTCCGGGACGATCGATTCCGGGCGCGTGCACGCGAAACGATCGTCCCGGAATCGCGTGAAGCCCACCTTGTCCGATCGATCACGTCCGATTGATCGGGGGCCCAGAATCGGATCGGACAGAGAACCAACATGTTGGTCTTTATGATCCGATTTAGCACACATCTGGGGGAGTTACCATTTGTGAAGTTAGCGATCGGACACGGAATCGTCCAGGAATCCGTGGGCCAAGGTGGTATGTAGCGATCGGACAGACTTAATTGGCCGATCGATCGGACCTCCAATTCCCGCTGACATCGCCGGAATCGATCGGATAGGTGATCCATCGGCCATGGAATCCGACAATGTATGGCTAGCTTTAGGCTGCATTATGGCTTACACCAAGGGAGTACAGGTAACATTAATATCAGTTGTTTTGGGGTTAGCGGTAACTGGGGCTCCCAACAATTATTTGGGACAAAAGTCTTTTTCTAATCCTAGAGTTCTTTGAGAAAAAGCTTTATGCAAGGTGCCGGTTTCGTGGTATCTTCCTTTATTTGGTAAGTCGACAAGGTAAAAGTACATTGACGCATTTCGAAAGGCCTTCAGTATATAAGTTACAATGATCTGTCAAGTACAATACATAATTTCTTGATAAGAGGAACTTACTAGGGTGACTTTTGTGTGGTTGTTATATATGATTCGGTGTTGTCTATCAAATATAATACAAAAGATGTGGTAACGTTAATTTAATATATAGATTCATGGATAAATAGGTAAATTTAGTAAAATATATATAAAATATGTGTTAATTCCCATGTATCCCTGGTTTAGGACTTGCAAGAGTTTTAAGTGTTCAAAAATATATATAGATCAAATAAAACATATTAGAACCAGGGAGTAATTAAAGTGCCAAACCTTAAATAAGTGATTGGAATCTATATGTATATATACACTCACCAGCCACTTTTTTAGGCACACCTTGCTAGTAACGGGTTGGACCCCCTTTTGCCTTCAGAACTGCCTTCATCCTTCATGGCATAGATTCAACAAGGTATTGGAAACATTCCTCAGAGACATTGGTTCATATTGACATGATAGCATGCCATGATGTGAATCTCCTGTACCACCATATCCCAAAGGTGCTCTATTGGATTGAGATCTGGTGACTGTGGAGGCCATTTGAGTACAGTGAACTCATTGTCATGTTCAAGAAACCAGTTTGAGATGATTTATGACATGGTGCATTATCCTGCTGGAAGTAACCATTTAGAAGATGGTACACTGCAGTCATAAAGGGATGGACATGGTCAACAACAATACTCAGGTAGGCTGTGGCGTTGCAACGATGATATATTACTACTAAGGGGCCCAAAACACCATTACACCACCAGCCTGAAACACTACAAGGCAGGATGGATCCATGCTTTCATGTTGCCAATTTCATAACGCATGATGCATGACACCAAATTCTGACCCTACTATCCAAATGTCGCAGCAGAAAAGATCAGCAGTTTCTGAAATACCAACAACCATGCCACGTTCAAAGTCACTTAAATCCCCTTTCTTCCCCATTCTGAAGCTCAGTTTTAACTGCAGCGGTTCGTCATGACTATGTTAACATAACTAAATGCATTGCATCAAAATTACTGGGTTATTTGGTTTCATGGATATGGTCAGGCAAATCTCATAAAACTACATTAAATAATTGTATTAGGAAGCATTAGAAACATATAATTCAAATTTCATAAACAATAATATAGTCACTGCTCATTCTAATGATAGATAAAATTTGTGACCTTATATACAGTATAAATATTTATATGAAAATAATATATATGTATATACAGTTTATGAAATCAAGGAAATAAAATGTCTTGAAGATCATGTATTCATGTTTTTAATCGCTATAAAGGTTATTGGGTGCATTGCGGTCTAGGGTGTAAGGGGTTAAAATTGTCAATCTAAGGCTAAATTTACTGTCGGTTCTCAAGCAGCTCGGGAACCGACATTGTGCTCCCGCAGCCACAGGAGAAACGACTTCCTGCAATCATTTACAAAATAGTGCAGGTGTTTGCAGGCTGTCCAATTACGGACCCCGGAGAGGTTCTAGCGGGTGGAAGCTTGAAAACCGGCCAGTCGATTACATTAAGGGTCGTTTACCTGACAGTTAAAAACAGCCAGTGTAAATGGACCCTCAAGCTGTATAGGTTCCATGTAGTATAGGGTCCTCTGCGATTGAACACAGGTAGACTTGATGGCTTAGAATGTCCCTCATTTTCCATTGTTTTGGTAAAATAAAAGGAGATCTAAAGGAAATCTGACAGAGAAAGCTAAAGGCGTAAGCTAGGCATACACAGTTTGATTTTAGTACGATCGATTTTCGATTTAATTTTAGATCTTTCAGACACCGATCAAAAGCGAATACAAAGTAGTACCAAAGACCGATCATATAACAACCAAAATCACAGATTTAAGTTTCGATCACAAAACACAGGAAAGAGTCATATATAAAAATGTTCATTAAATACAATTGACCCGACCAACAAACAAAATGCTACGATTTTAGTTCAATCGTTGTACAGTTGACGAAAATTTTCCAACATGTCCGATCATTTTCCGATCGATGTTTTGATTGGTATATAACAAGTTTCACCGATCCAACCATGTGTGCAGTATATGATTTAAATCCGATCAATGTAAACTATGATCGTTTTAGGTCAATCGGACGCTATAATCGAATCGTGTATGCCTAGCTTAAGTGTGTTGAAAGTTGCTTTTCATTGAAGGAATAATATATTGAAGGGAGGAGAAAGGTTGCTACCTTTTGATTGTTAATAGCTTTTTTCAGACGCCAAGGGAGACTTTAGATGGGTAGGGGTTACGGAGCTTACCTCCAGCTACTTTTCTGAGATGCACGCTTTGGAGACCTGTCTGTGTCCCCAGCCAAAGTATCAGGATTGGCCATAAAAATAACATCAGAACAGATGGCCGTGCAATCCAGCTTGCGGGGCTTTTTGGATCGTTACGGCAAGGTGGGCACCTCTGTAGTTGCGGGTGATCAACCACCAAGCGTTCAGCATGAGCTCGCACTATGGGCAGTTTAACACAGGTGAGACAATCTTGTAAAGAAAAGTCTGCGCTTAAGGCAATGGATTTTGACCAGTTAAAAATTTTTGGGAGACAAAATACCATACCAACATTTCCACACCCAGAGCTACTGTGTGCGTTGACTGTGGTCAGTAAGAGGCCCAGCCGACACTGTTAGGTATGGGTCACATAGTGCAAGTGATAATGGCATGGACAGAGCTGTGCGTTACGATAAGGGGTAATATAAATGCAGATGTAGATGGGGGGAGGGTAATACATTTCCGCCAGTCTGTAGATAGGAAAGGAACGAGCACAGCTGATGCTGCACTATTTATCGGTACAAGGTTATGGAAATTCCCTCTGATATACAGAGGATGCAGCAGTCTGATTTGCATGCACCATCACTGTGTTTGTTTTGGTAAAGATGTATCTCATTTTGCTCTCAGCTTCCTGTCATTCTGAAAATATACACTCTAACATTAACCCTGTCCCTCTTAAACTACAACATTAACCCTGATACCGCATAAACGCCAACCATTACAATGGCACACTGTACACTCCAACATCAGCTATGAGGTCTCATACACTTCATCATTAACCCTTATGCTGCTTCACACCCTACATCTGATAATGTATGCAATCCAATAATAACCTTGGTACTTTGTATACCCAACATCAAACTTGATGCCTCATACAATAAAAAATAACCCTGATGCTTCATACACTCCAGCAATAACCCCAGTAGACTGTAACATCAACCCAAACGCCTCATACATTAAAAATAAAAAGCCTAATCTGTTTCACCAGGGGTACCCACACGTTTTTATCTTGCAAGCTACTTGCAAAATCTACCAACAGTAAAAAATGAACCCTTAAGACAGACCAGCAAAACGAAACCCTTCAGTCAGTACTGATATTCAGCTATATAGTGTGAATACAGTGTTAATACAAGGTTGTATTAATAAAGATGAGGAAAAACAACAAAACAGAAAGAGACTTGCTCCACCATCTACTCTTCTTCATCGTCTGCATCTGCTACAACTGCCGTTCTCCAATCCAGGACCATGAATGTGCCCAGTGGCATAAGATTCACCATAGCAGCCACTTTGGGGTATGTAGCTACAAGGTGGCCCACTGTTCCTGGTTGACTATCTTTCTTCTATATTGCGTATTCTATCTGCCGCATCTTGTGGACAATTTGTTAATTTTTACTAGAGATGGTAAATTTCATTTTGAAAAACTCCACTCTCTGACTTTGCAAGTATCTGCTTTATTGCCACCCTAGTTTAATACTTTAATCAGTAAGTTTTCTTGTTTTTTTTAGGATAAAATGAGGTACCTCGGCTTATACTCAGGTCGGCTTAAACTTAGGTATATACCTTATCCACTCTTCCATTCAATTAATAGTGTTGTGTTGTTATCAAAGTTATACACTGGTTGTTAGTATTGTTGCACTCTCTTTCCATTACTCTGGTACTAGTTATTCTTGGTCTCACCTGTCCATAGGATGTTGTTCCAGAACTGTGAAGGCTTTTTTAGATTTAGAGGTTTAGATTTAGAGTTTTAGTTTAGAGAGGTTTGGCAAACTCTAATCTGGCCTTCCTGTTTTTGAGGCTCACCAATGGTTTACATCTTGTGGTGAACCCATCTGGATTCATTCTGCTGAAGTATTCTCTAGAGGTATTCTTGATCTGGCCAACTGTTGTCAAGGCTTGCTGTCTGTGGTCTTTTGAATCTTTTGGTTTTGCTGAGCTCACCAGTGCATTCCAAATAGAGATGGTCGAATTTTTCAACTTGCTAACTTTGTGAGCTGATTGCAAAGCCCCTGAACATGGTATTCTCACCAAAAAGAGATGTAGAGAAGGACTTTGGGAACATTTGAAAAAAAAAGTTTTGCTCTAGCACATGTATTTTTTTGCATAAATTTATTAAAAAATAAAGTCGAAATTGCGATTTTCTACATTTTTACTTGACTTTGAACTTTATTTGTGCTTCTTGTGTTAGAGACATACTTTCTTTTTTGTAGTATACCCCCAACCCTTGTGTACATCTCCAGCAAGTTTGGTGTTGATACCATGTTCAGAGCTTTGCAATAAAGTCGAAATCGCCGAAATTTTCTAAAAAAAATATTCGACCATCTCTAATTCCAAACAGTTGTTTTGGCCACGCATATTTAATATTTTTTTTGCCATCTCTCTGATGGGTTTGTTTTTTTTTAAGCCTAATGATGGCTTGCTTCACTAATAGTGACAGCACTTTGGATCTCAACTTAAAGGCCCCCATACACGGGTCGGATTCCGGCCGGATTCCGGGCCGATCGATTCCGGCCGCGTGCACGTGAATCGATCGTGCCGGAATCGTGTGCAGCCCACCTTGTCCGTCCGATCACGTCCGATCGTTCGGGGGCCCAGAATCGGATCCGTCAGAGAACCAACATGTTGGTCTTTTTGATCCGATTCTGCACAGATCAGGGGGAGTTGCCATTTGTGAGGTGGAATCGGAGGTGGAATCGGACACGGAATCGTCCCGGAATCGTGCCGGAATCCGTTGGACAAGGTGGTATGCAGCGATGGATACTCTTAATTGGCCGATTGATCACACCTGCGATTCCCGGCAGAATCGCCGGAATCGATCGGATGATGAATCGATTGGACATGGAATCCGACACGTGTATGGCTAGCTTAAGAGTTTACAGCAACAGATTCCAAAATAGCCCACAAATAGCACACTTAAAATTTATTTTGGACAATTTATCTGCACATTGTAATTGGGATAATGAGGCCATGGAACAGCTGAGAATCCAATTGTCCCATTACTTTTGGTCCCTTAACAAATTGAAGGCACATATGCAAACTATTGTAATTCCTACATCGTTCACCTGATTTGGATGTAAATACCCTCAAATTAAACCTGTGGTGGTTTATACAGCCAAAAATTTTTCAATTTTGTTGATGTCCCAATATTTATGAACCTGACTGTACCTAACCACTAATTCTGGTGTCTTAAATAATCCAGAAGCAATTGTGGTCCCCCATATATTTTATCATTAACCCACATTACTCATGTAATTTAACATCAACCCAGTTGCTTCATACACTGCACAAAAATATACACTGTTGTATCCGTATATGCTTTCAGCCCGCAGCAGCTCGGGAAACGACAGTGTGCTCCCGCAGCTGCACGGGTGATGACTGCCTGTGAATGACTGCAAAATAGTGCAGGCATTTGCTGGTCATCTGGATTAGGACCTCATGAAGGTCCTATCGAGCTAAAGCCAAAAAAACAACTGGTGGAAGCCTACTATTGTGTCCGTCGGTGGGTTACATTTATGACTCGTTTACCTGGCCAGTACTAATGAGCCCTTACTCTGGCAATTCATACACAATAAAGTGTTCCAACATTTACCTTTTTAAAGCAGAATGCACTCCAGAATAAACCCTGATGCCTTGTAAAGTCCAAGTCCTTGTAGATGTCCAATACGCTCCAACATTAACCCAGGTGTCTCACGCACACTAGCATCTATCACGTCATATGCTCAAGTATGCCCTATTACTGAAGACATTACAGCAACATCAACCTGATGTCTAATTCATTCTGACATAAACCCTGCTGTTTCCAACACTCCAGCATCAACCTTGACACATCATATGGACATACAATAACTCTAATACTTTTTACATTTATCCAACAGCAAAGCAGGTGACTCATACAATGCGCTATAATGCTTCACATTGGAACATTTATTAAAAGAAAGGTTGTTCCCCCTTGGTGGGACTTTGAATAGAATGCATGTGAGATACTTGTACTAGACATCACCAATTGGATAAATTTTGCTTGTTCGACTGAATCCAGTCCATTTATTAATCATAAAAACAACATCGTAACATGCATATCGTCCCATTATTAGTGTGGATCATGGATTTTATGTGCACTCAACGTGCAACATGTTTCGCCAACATATTGGCTTCTTCAGGCAGGGGCACATACACTAAAAACAGGGCATGATTTTCACATTATACACAGCTTTGCATAGACCCCTATAGCATACGACTGTAGTGTCGTGCAAGTGCAGTTTGTAAAACACGGCCAGGTTCTCAGGGTGGATGTCCTCTGCTCGCTCACCAGGTTCCACTCACAGCCCAATAAATCCAAGGCCCACGACAGCAGGTAGGGGTTATTTGCAGTTTTATGGAGGATTATATACAGGCTTGCGCCATCACCCAGAGGCAGGGATGGGGTTCAGGCATAGGAATAAGACGTTCCAAACTGTGTTGCTGACGAGCCACTGGACCTGTGGCTGGGTGTTGGGGACCTTCTCCAGAATGCAGCACTGGAGACCTGTAGTCATCTCAGGAGCCAAATAAGCCCATAAGTTTCTAAAGGACTTCTATTTATGTCCTTGGAATGGGGCTGGCATAAGACCTGTTACTGGGCAGGAATAACTTTTGCTACTTTTTGGAGGGAAGGATGGAAGTACACACCCAGACATGAGTCATGGTACCAGTTTTTCGTAAACAACAGGTGTAACCCTTA
>CM070038.1:50181917-50194606 GCA_036250615.1 Ptychadena robeensis
GAAGCATCGGCGGGTATTTGGCAGACAGGTGAGTTTTTTTATAGCTATCTCGGGATGAGATTTATCAGCTTAGACGCCGAGATAGCTCAGGCAGAATGCTCGGAAGGTTAAGCTTCGGGGTGCCCATGCCTTGCCTGGTAAACAGGAAGTGATCACACTTCAAGCAGATGTTCTAAAAAAACAACTTTATTGAAACACAAAGGGAACACAGAAGCAGAAACTCTTCCACAATTCTCACAAAGTGGCTTTTGATGTGGGAACAGCGGTGAGCGTGAAAGCCGTCGTGGATTCCGTCCTCCCGCTGCCCTCGTTTCCATTTGTTAGTTCAGCACTTTCAGATTTCGCTCTTTCTTCGACGTTTTTCATGTTTTATTGAAATTTCTTAGATTCATAAAAGCTGTAAAATTGGAATTTGAGGGGACGGAGTTCAGCATTACTGCAGTGCGATGAATGCAATCTACATAATTACCTATAATACAAGACTTCACTTCTCCTCTGAACGGGCCGTCACTTGTGTTCCAATTCATCGCTTCCACCAGTTATTACAAAGATTCCCCGCTTTGTGATCGACCTTAAAAAAGCTGCTTTCAACCTTATGGTTCTTTAGCCCGGAGGCCGACACTAAAAACATCGGAGTTAATGGCTGCTAAATTCCTTCAGAAGTCGGGAGAAACCGATTTAATTTCCGTCTGTAAAAAGAGAAAAGATGGAAGGACGGATTTCACTTTGCTGGTAATTGCGCAGATTAGAAGCCACTGCTGAAAAGGAAAGCAAGCACCGGCTGTCATTTTGACAGCAGCAACTTGCTGGTGAAAGTATCATTGTATACTATGTTCCACATCCGTCGGGACCCCCTCCACTAAGCACATTTGCTTGGCAGGAGGTCCTGACGGAGCACATTCACTTACCTGCTCAGCGGATGCTGTGTTCTAACAGTGCCAAGCCGTTCTGCCGATGCAGGGGTTACCATAGTGGAGTACATTGAACCTCTGCCCGGCGGATGCCGTGTTCCCACAGCCCTTCTCTACATCTCCAGCAATTCTGATGATGATACCATGTTCAGGGGCTTTGCAATCAGCTCACAAAATCAGCTAGTCGAAAAATTCCACCATCTCTCGCAGCCACTTTTTCATCACCATATCGGCGGTGTAACGGAACTAGAGATGGTCAAATTTTTTGACTTGCTAACTTGGTGAGCTGATTGTAAAGCCCCTGAACATGGTATCATCACCAAACTTGCCAGAGATGAAGAGAATGGTTGTGGGAACATTTGGAAAAAATAAGTTTAGCTCTAGTACATGGAGTTTTTGCATAAATTAAGTTCAAAATCAAAGTCGGAATTTCCGATTTTCAACATTTTGGCTTGAACTTTGAACTTAATGTATGCAAAAACTGTTTGTGTTAGAGCCACACTTTTTTACAGTATATCCCCCAACCCTTCTCTACATCTCCAGCAAGTTTGGTGATGATACCATGTTCAGGGGCTTTGCAATTAACTCGAAATCATCGAAATGGTCGAAATGGTGGAAAAAAGAATTTGACCATCTCTAGATCACAATGTGCCGGGTCTCGTTGTCTGTGCTGCATGTTGGGGACAGATAATACAGTATTTTCCGGACCATAAGACGCACCCAAAGTATTGAAGAGAAAATTAGGGAAAAGACACAGCGATTCAGATGTCAGTGAGTATACAGTATGTTCCAGCAGAGTGTGCAGGCCATGCAGTATTTACTAGAGATGGTGGAATTTTTTGACTAGCTGACTTTGTGAGCTGATTGCAAAGCCCCTTTGAAAAAAATGTCGACCATCTCTAAACGGAACACACACGGATTTACTTCTGAATAACAAGTTCATTTTTCCGACCCTTCCAGCTCCTCTGCGTGCGACAAAATAATCATCTTTCTGGGGTGCACCTCCTCAAGCGACACGGAACATTTCAACGCGTTGCGCTCAAAATAGAACGTCTGCCTCGTACACAAGGCAATGCGGAATATTAAGATGATCCATAATTAATTCGCCGCAACCGAGGTCTCCATTAAACACTGGCCGAGGAGTAGAAACGATCAATTGAATTTGTGGCGCAGAGGAGAAAAGATGAAGATGAAGAAGAAGGCGGCCTGGCAGATGACGGCTCTCCGCCTAGTCAGCCAGTGAAGTGAATATTTGGTTTGAGGATTAGCGCGACTTAGGTTCTGAGTTGAGTTGAAATAGCAGAGACCGTTCTGCTGTGACACGGTGAGCCGAGCTATTAACCATCCATCAACAGCGGGGAATTCTCACTCTCACATGGATTATTTGGGGGTTGAAGCTGCCATCGCCAAGAGAGGAAAGCTTCTCTGTGTTTAAAGGACGACTCCGGAAGTTTATAGTCATTACCTGGTCACATGGGGACACCCACAGAGGTACTTAAAGAGTTAATTAAAGCTACAATACAAACACAGAGGAAACGCGGCCTAAAAGAGCATTTAGATTCCTGCCACAACAGTGTCTGGTGGAGATCTGAGTATCCTGAGCTGCAGGTAAGTAGCACACAGACCATCTCCATCCTGAAGGAACCAGAGCAGCCATGGTGGGTGGCCTTAGGAACACGTACACAAGATCTGATTATCCTGAGCTGCAGGTAAGTAGCACACAGACCATCTCCATCCTGAAGGAACCAGAGCAGCCATGGTGGGTGGCCTTAGGAACAAGTACACAAGATCTGATTATCCTCAGCTGCAGGTAAGTAGCACACAGACCATCTCCATCCTGAGGGTATCAGAGCAGCCATGGTGGGTGGCCTTAGGAACAAGTACACAAGATCTGATTATCCTCAGCTGCAGGTAAGTAGCACATAGACCCCAGGTGCCCAACTTGAGGCCCGGGGGCCACATTTGGCCCTTTAGGTGTTCTTTGGCGGCCCCCTCAGTCCTCCACTTGCTGCTCCTGCAACCTAACTGTTAACCCATAGGGCATAGAAACTGACCTGTCTGCTGACCTGTCTGGGATGATCGTATAATATATTGTGGCATATAACATTTGAATCAAAGGTTATGTGCCCCATCGATATCATCAATGGAATGATATCTATGAAGCACATATCCTTTGATTTGCATTATCACATTACAGTGTTCCCTAATGCTTGAAGTATAATATAAAACAAGTTTTATTTTCTAAAAATGAAACACAATGTATTCTATCATCTATCATTAAAACATGGTAGTATGCTAGTATTGGCGGTACTCTTCCCTCCACCATACAGAGGTAGGATGACAGTACAGGTGGATTCTCGACACCACCTACAGAGGTAGTATACAGATATAGGTCATAGCAGAGTACTCTCTCCTCAACCAGTACAGATAGGGGTCGGGTTACGTATGCTCAGATGTATTTCTCCTCACATTACAGATGGGTAGTATGCAGTATTGGTACTCTCTCACTCCACATAGAGGTGCAGTACACACGTACTTTCCGGACACCATACCGTAGGGTAGTATAGTTGCGCAATGTGGTAGTATGCAATCATCGAGGTACTCTCTCCTCCAACATGAGAGGGGTTAGTATAAGGTAGGATCACGAGTACTTTCGCCTACACTCATTTACAGAGGTAGTATGCAGTATGGTTGTGTGGGTACTCTTCCTCCACCCAGATCAGTGATTGGTAGTATTACAGTCTTGGGGTATTTCTCTCTTCCACCAAGATCCCGTGGTACTTATGAACAGTACTTTTCCTACACCACCATAGACAGATGTTAGTATGCGTAAGTATTGGGTAACTGTCGCTCCTCCATCGATACAGAAGTAGTATGCAGTATAGGGGTACTCTCTCCTCCACACAAATACAGAGGGTGGGATAACAGTAATTTATCCTCACTATACAGAGGGTAGTATGACAGTATTGGGCAAGTTTTTTTTCTTGGGTACTCTCTCCTCCATCTACAGAATGACTTGGATAGTATGCCGAGTATGGGTGGTATTGCTCCTCCACCCATACAGGATGTGTGTGTGGTAGTATTGGCCAGTATACGTACTCTCTCCTCCACTCATAAGAACTAGTATGCCGCTATTTGGTGTACTCTCTCTCCAGACCATTACAGCGGTAGTTAAACAGTACTCTCTCCTTACACCATTACAAGACGGTATGATAAATACCCTCTTCTCACACTATACAAGAGTAGGTATGCCCGATTGGGGCACGCTCTTCGCCACCATACAGATGTAGTAGCCACGTTATGGTGTATAGCTCTCAACTCCTCCACCACAACAGATTTGGTAGTATACAGTACTGCCTCCTCCCCATTACAGAGCGGTATGTATGCAGGTTAGTTGGGCGCACGCTTCTTCCCACCATTACATGATGTGTATGCAGTATATGGGTGTACTCTTTCCTCCACCATGTAACAGAGTGTGAGTATACGTACTCTTCTCCTCCACTCCTATTACAGAGGTAGTATGCTGTATTGTCGTGTGTGGTACTCTCCTCCACCATCTAGAGGAAGTAGCAGTAGGAGGGTACTCTCCTCCACCTTACAGATGATGGTCAGTATTTACAGTTACTCTCGCCTAGCACGCGCATACAGAAGTAGTATGCGTGTGTATGTGGGTACTCTTATCCTCCCACCCATACAGAGGTAGTGATACAGTACTCTCGTGCTTCCACTCATACAGAGGTAGTATGCAGTATTAGAGACGGGACTTCTCCTCACACACCATAAATGGAAGGAGTAGTGCAAGTATTTGGGTTACTTTCTCCTCCACCATACAGAGGCTGTATACAGGGATCTCTCTGTTCACCAATACAGACGCGGTATTATGCAGTATTAGGGTACTCTTCCTCCACCATAAAGACCGATGTAGCTGCAAGTGATTGGGTACTCTATTACTCCGAACCATTACAGGGGGTATGTGTATACAGTACTCTTTCCTGCGACCACTATACAGAGGGTAGTTAGAGTGCAGTATTCGGGTACTCTATTCCACCATTACATGACATTCCCTTTTCGTTTTTGAAATATCGATGCCTAGCTACGATAGGATGAAGTTATTGGGGTACCCTCTCTCCTCCACATACAGCGGTAGTATACAGTCCTGGTGGGTACTCTATCTCACCATATGACGGATAGTGATACGTAGTACTTTTCCTACACATACAGAGGTAGTTAGTGCAGTCTTGGGTGGTACTCTGTCTCCATCCTCACCATACAGATGGGGTTCCCAGAGTAACTATAATCCTCCACCAAAGGACGGTAGTATGCCAGATTGGGGTTACTCTCGCCTCCACCATAGACGTAAGTTATTTACAGTTACTTTCTCCGTTCACCATACAATGGTAGTGATCAGTATTGGGGTATTCTTAATCCACCATACAGACCTGGGTAGTTAATGCAGGTCATTAAGGGACACTTCTCCTCCACCCTACAGAAGTAGTGATGTTTTTCTGGGCAGTATTTGGGGCTACCTCTCCTCTCACCATACAGCGAGGTAGTAGCGTAAGTCAGTACTCTTCCTCCAATTCAGTTACAGATTGGTAGTATTGCCGTATCTAGGGTATATCTTCCACCTGATACAGAGGATAGTTTGCTAGTATTGGGGTTACTCTCGTCTCCACCATTAGTCAGATTGGTTAGTATACAGGTTTGGTGTACTCTTGTTCTCCACAATAGAGTAGGTAGGTATACAGTACTTTTCTGCTACACCAATACAGATGGTGGTGTGCAGTCTGTGGGGTAATTCGCCGTCCCCATAGAGTTAGTATTACTAGTACTTTCTTCCCCCATAACAGAGAAATGTAGTATGCAAAGTATAGGGGTAGCTCTTCTCCTCCACCATACAGAGTGGTATACAGCACATCTATCTCCCACCATTAACGCGGATTGTGGTTAGTATGCCAGTTATTGGGGTACTCTTCTTCCTATTGAGTCTTCCTACCATAGAACTTAGTGTTACAGTATATCTGACCTTACCAGTACCGAATGACCGGTCAGGTATGCAGAGGTATATTGGGGTATTCTCATCCACCATCACGATGTTGGTAGGTGGCAGTATTGGAGGTACAACTCTCCTCCACCATACGACTACTAGTTAGTATGCAGTATTTGGGGTACTCCTCTCCCCCACATTTACAGAAGATAGTATACAGTACTCTATGCTTCAACCATTACAAGAGAATAGTATGATAGTGAGTAGGGGTACTCTCTCCTCCACCCATACAAAGTGGTAGTATGCAGTATGGGATTGTGGGGTATCTGACTATCCTACACCCCATAGAGGTAGATGAGCTTTAATGCGAGGTACTCTCTAGACCTGTTCCACAATACAAAGTGTAGTATGCAGTATGTGTGGGTACTCGTTCCCCTCCACACCTCATACCGAAGAGGAAGTATTACGTACTATCACTCTTCGTCATACATGAGGCCATTAGCAGTTATTAGGATGTTACTCTCTCCTCCACCATAGCCCTGGTGAGTTACAGTACTTTCTCAGTCGCATACAGAATGTGGTAGTATACAGTATAGGGGTAAGGCTGCTCCTCCACCAAGAAAGAGGTAGTCATACAGTTAGTATTCTCCTCCACAGTACAGAGGCATATGCAGTATTATGTTGTACTACTCTGCTTCCACTCATACAGAGTAGTATACAGTGTAGGGTAATCTCTCATCCACCATTACAGAGGTAGTATACAGTATATGGGGGACGTTCTCCTCATCGTATACAGCGTAGTATGCTAGTATTGTGGTACTCTTTCCTCCCCTACAGATCAGCCTGGGTAGTATGCTGTTTATAGGGGTTACCTCTGCCTCCACCATGCAGAGGTAGTCTACCGAGTAGTTGGTCGAGTATCTTTCCTCCACCATACAGAGGAATTCTACGTTAGAATCTTCTCACCACATTACAGAGGTAGTATACAGTACTCTCGCCTCCACATTGACAGAGGTAGTATACTGTTTATTGGTATGGGGGGGTACTCTCTCATCGACTTCCACACCTACCGTTGGTATGCAGTATTAGGGACACACTCTCCTTCAGCAATACCACGAGGCATCTATGGTACTTCTCCTCCACCATATAAGAATTTTCGGTAGCATGCGGATTGGGCTTTACGGGGGGAACTTCTCTCTGTTTACCAATACAGAGGTCGCCTTGCCTAGGCATGCAGTATATGGTGTTGTAGGGTACTCTCTCCGCCCACCATACAGAGGTTGTGTAGTGCAATATTAGCTGATGGGTATCTCTCTTCCTCCACCATGACAGATCGGGGTAGTAGTGAACATATTGGGTAATGTTGGTAGGTTACTCTCTCTCCACATTACAGAGGGTAGTATAGCAGTATTAGGGTCCTTCCTCCATCAGTTACAGATGGTAGTATACAGTACTCTGCTCCTCACACATTTACAGAGTGTGGGTAGTTAGTATAACAGTATTGGAGGTGTACTCTCTCCTCACCCATACATGTTGAAGGTAGTGGTGTAGTATACAGTATTAGGGGTTACTTCGCCTCCATCATACAGAATCCTGCGGTTGTAGTATACAGTAGTTACTCTCTCATCAACCATACAGATGTCGGGTTGGTGGTAGTATGTCAGTATAGGGTGTACTTTCTCGCTCCACCATACAGATCAGGGTAGTATACAGTACATGTTCTTTCTCCAGGCCATACAGAGGAAAGGATGCAGGTATTCGGGTATCTTCTCTCTCCATAATACAGTAGGTAGTATATCAAGTACTCTCTCCTAGCCACATTACAGATGGGGTGCTGCTGGTAGGTAGTTATGCGGTATGGGGGCCGTATTGGTATGGGTACTCTTCGCCGTGTCCACAATACATGTTGGTATTGCCGTATGGCGGGTCAATCTCTCCATCCAATTACAGAGGAATTATTCAGGTTACCTCTCATCTCCACCATTACAAGATATTGGGGTAGCATGCAGTATGGGGGTTGTGTGGGTTACTCTCTCATTACCTATAAGGAAGCATCTTCTACAGTTAAGGGGTACTTCGTCTCCTCACCATACAGTGGGGGTAGTATGCAATATTAGGGTACTCTATCAGACTCCACCATAAAGATGGTAGGTATACCGTATGTGGTTGGTGTTGGGTACTCTCTCCTCCACCACCTACAGAGGTCGTATTCCGAGTGTACGATGTTTCTTCTCCACATACAGAGGAAGTTGTGCAGATTAGGTGTACTCTCCGCCATATACTAGAGATAGTATACTAGTATTCGTCTCTCGCTCCTACCATACAAGAAGATAGTATTGCAGTATTGGTGTCCCTTGGTACTCCTCACTTCCACCATCATCGAGAGGAAGTATGCAGTATTAGCTTGGTTACCCTTCTGCTCCACTCTACAGAGGTAGTAACAGTTACTCTCGCGCGCACCATACAGATGTACGTCGTGGTTTATGGGTAGTTATACAGTACTCTCTTATCCACAATACAGATGGGTAGGTATGCATAGTATTAGGGTTACTCTCTCCTCTCAGCCCATACTGTCACTATATCTAGTTCAGGTCTAGAGTCCAGTAGCTAAAACAGCAATCGAACACAGGGTGAGCAGCCGTCCAAGTAAGAAAGAAGGCACAAACTGAGGGAAAAAGCCTAATAGAGTAGTTACAATCAGTAGGGCCAATGGTGGGCTCAAAGACAGGAAGGGAGTGATGGAGTAGAGTAGTTCAATAAATCAGAAGCAAGGGTTCGGGACACAAGTAATCAGAATTCAGGAGCGAGATGAGCAGACAGAGCGAGTTATTGGCATAGGCAGCAATCATCTGGCATTGACTGGCCAGGTGGGGTCTGGCTGTTTAAGGAGAAGTCCTGAGGGGGAGTGGCCAAGGGTGTCTGTGAAACTAGGTGATTGCTATCAATGGGTCCATATGGTATCCAGCAAGCTAAAAGAGCTCTTGTGATGGGGCTCAACAGTAGTGGCGAGGTTATTTCGTTGTTATTAGTTTTCGATATTCTCCATATTATTTAGTAGTTTTATTGTTGTTTTAGTTATTTTAGTTTTTTTAGTCCTTTTAGTTTAGTTTGTTTAAGTATCAGTGTTTTTTAGTTACAACAATGGGGTAAGATGGATTCCCATGGGTTAGCGACATCCTGACCATACAAAGGTAAGTATGTAGAGTATTGGTGTGTCGGTACCTATCTCCGACACCGCCAATAGTGGTTGGTAGTATACGTACTGTATCCCTCCAGCCCATACAGAGGTAGTTATGCAATATTAGGGTACTATTTACTCCACCATAGAGGTCGTCTGCACGTATCGGGGTACTCTCTCCTCCCCCAAGAGGTGAGTATACGTTAGTACTTTGCGTCCTCCACCATACAGTGACGGGTCATATGCTAGTGTGACAAAGCACCCACCAGCGACAATCAGTCTCCTTGAAGACCTTCTTTCACAGTCGCCCCAGGCTGGTGGTCCAAGCACTGGGAGCCTCCTGGATGCCTTCATCCTGTGAACAGTGCCAAAGCAAAATGGAACCCGATTGGTTGGCGGGGGTTGGGGGATGTGAATGCAAACACTTATATCAATCTCTCACGCATCTCGGTGGTGCTGTTATATGTGTATATTTTCTCGGTATCATCTGCCACCAGTCGGAATGAGACCTGTGCCGTATCCTATCTAAACTATCCCTGTGGGCATGACAAAGTTAATCAAATATGAAAAATTTAGATATAAACACATGATCTCTACGAACCGTGCGGTAGCGTTCTCCCAGGTAGCTCAGGATTTTTTTGTGGGTCAGCAGAACAGGGTACAGACTGAAGATGGATAAAAATATTTATTTGTAAAAGCATTAAGAATCGTGCATGATGAATCTAAAGAAAATAAATTTAACAAAAAAATCAACATGTAAAGGAACAGGATTTCAATAGTAAAATTAAATGGTGGGTATAAAAACAGTGAAAAAGATGATCCTGTCCGAGAGGCAAGATTTTAACGGAGCAGGGTCCTTAGAAACGATGTCCAAATGTTGTAATCAGCTGGTCCTACAATCTTGGAGTTGCATTGGCGGTGTTGTGAAGCTAAAGACACAAGAAGACTGGGCCAGTTCAACGTAGGCGAAAGTTGCGCAGAGATGAAAGCTTGATTCCAGGACAAGACCAAAAGGGAGTGTGGAATCCAAAAACGTCTAAGGACATAAATGACGAATCATGAGTAGTGGATTGGGGGTTGCTTTTAACCCTCTTCTTCCTCCCGGGGAGGCGTTGACACAAGCTTTACCAACAGCCTCTCTACTTGGTGGTATCAGTAGTGTCAGACAAGCCCCCTAATAGACTAGGAACGACAGCCATGTACTATGTGAATGATGTATAACTTGAGGGAGGAACATGGACCATGATATGGGGCAAGGTCGACTCTCAGCCACCTGGGTTTACTAAAATTTACTATGTATATACAAACATTATATAGAATATGTTATGCCTCTGAGGCCAATCTTAGAGACTCAGCCCAGAAGAACGGACGACAAACACATTCCACCCTGTGTTCCAAATATGCATTTCCTATGAGGGTCACCTCTGCGAGTTACAGCATCTCCCTGTATTGATAATATGAGGTTTATAGGTTATAATCTCTCAACCTATTACTCGAGTGCAATCAGGGGTCAGCTTCTTGCTGTTCACTGTAAAACCTATCGCTAACCATCCCTCCCTACTCTCCAGAAACACCAGATGACGGACAAGGTTTATTGGGGTGGTTTGCACGAAAGTGGGAGTATGTTCAAGCGTGGAAGTAGGGTGTCTGCTGAGCATGTTACGACCCCTAGATGTTTACACTTAAAGGTGTGGCACAACCAGGCTGGTTCTGACCATTAAAGTAAATATGATAGGGTTTCTGGGGGAAATTGTCCTTGAAGTGTGTGGGTTTTTGGACAAGGATATATTATATACAAGCATTACACTAGCGACTATTTCGTCACATGCTAGGTAGTAATGTCGGGCTACTTCTCCTCCTGACCAATACGAGATGGGGGTTAGCTATACATGTAACTTTATCCTCAGACCAATCAGAGTTGTGGGTCGGTAGGAGGATTTGGGTCTCTTCTCCTCCACCTATTTAAAGACATTGGGTAGGTATAAGTATTTCTCCTCCACCTATAGAGGTCGGTAGAATGCTAGTATTGTAGGGGTACTCTAATACAACGAATAGATTGGTAGTAGACAGTATTGTCTCCCCCCGCCACAATACAGATAGAGTTATAGGATTAGTATTGGGTGCTATCATGTGGTTACTCTCTCCTAGCTCATGACTATAGGAGAGGTATATTGACACCTACTTTTTTCTCCTCCACATTACAGAGCGTCATATGGACAGGATAGGGTTGATTGTGACTCTCTCCTCCACCATACAGATGGTAGTATACAGTAGGTCTCCTTGCACCATACAGAGGGTTAGAAGAATGGCAGTATTGCGGGTACTCTCTGACTCAAACCAGTGAGCCTGCTCCATGTGCGTGGGTAGCTAATACGTATTAGTGCTCAGCGCCCACCATATCGAGAAGTGGTGGTAGTATTATAGTGATGGTTAAGGTCGGGATACTCTCGTCCCCTCCACATAGATCAGTGCGTAGAGATTACAGTGACTTCTCCTCCACCATTACAGAGGTCATATGCAGTTATTGGGTAGCTCTCTTGTCCTGCGAACCATACAGGGTTAGTTACATACTTTCTCCTCCACATAGGTATGTAGTTATCCCAGTATTGGGGTACTCTCCCTCCCAGACATAGAGGTGTATACAGTACTTTCTCCTCCCCATACCAGAGGATAATGCAGTATTGGTCGTTACCTCTCCTTCACATACAGTTAGTATGCAGTATAGGGTACTCTATCGTGTCCAACATAGATTTTTGAACCGGCGGTAGTTATACTAGTACTCTCTCCTCCACCATACATGAGGTGTTGTATTCAGTATTGGGGGTACTCTCTCCCCCACCAATACGGAGTGTTGGTAATGTATATAGGTATGGCTGTGTGTGTGCTGTCCGGGTTACTCTCTCCGTCTCACCATAGAGGTAGCTTTACCGTACTTTCTTACTTCCGCCATACAGAGGTCATTATATATGGCAGTATTAGAGGGTACTCGTGTCTCTTCCACATACAGATGTATGTTATAGCAGTGTTATATTTCTGCCTCCACCATAGGATCGGGGTAGTATACAGTATTGGGGTACTCTCTCTCCACGATCGACTGATTAGTATACAGCTACTTCGTTGACCTCCACCAGAACAGAGTGTTGGTATGAATTGACAGGTACCTGGTGGTATCTATTCCTACACCATACAGGTTAGTATGTCGAGTATAGGTTTACTCTGCTCCTCACCATCGAGTCCGGGGGTATGTATACCAGTAGACTCTCTTCCTCCACATAAGAGGTTGTTATACAGTTTGGTCGCGGTATACTTCCTCCATTCCACCATACAGAGTTGTAGTACAGTTATGTTTGGCGGGTACTCTCTACTCCGACCATAGACCCGTGGTAGTTATGATACAGTACTTTGTCTCATACCATCCCATATACAGATTTCGGATATGCTAGTAGAGTGGGTGGGTACTTTCTCCTCCGACCATACACACAAGGTCGTATATTCCAGTACTGGGGTACTCTGTTCTCCAACATAAAGATGGTAGTATACAGTACTTCTACTCTCACACCTAGAAGTAGTATACAGTATTTGGGGGTACTCTTCTGACTCCACGCATAGATGG
>CM070038.1:50214385-50233599 GCA_036250615.1 Ptychadena robeensis
ACTTCGATCAAATTGATGATCGATTTGTTGCAAATTGAACCATGTATGGCTACCTTTATTTTCAGGGAAACACGTTAGGTAAATTTTCTTACCTGATGAATTGTGTGATTCTATTCGGTTAGGAATCACAAGGTTAGTCACCATCTTATTTACTTTTTAATTGTTATAGTGCTACCCCATCGCAAAAGTACAGCTCTCGAGGAAACCGTGGTGAGGTGGTGACATCTTATGGAGAGGTACAGGGAACATCATGGAATGGTGGAAGTGGAAGAAACACATCAGTAAAGCTTCTCGCACCACAAGAAGAGTCGCTGAATAAGCCTTATAAATACATGTTCCAGAAACTCAATGATGTCCGGGATGGTAGGACCCCTGCCTATGTTATGTCTAGGTCATTAGTGCCAACGCTTTTTTGGCTTGCAGGCTACTTTTAAAATAGCTAATTCAGAATGATTTACCCACAGTTGGTAAATATATATATATATATATATATATATATTTATTTGTTTTAGATATATCACAAGTATACTCAATATTTCAAATATATATTGTTTACCTTGCATGAAAGCATTGAACATGAATGGCACAAAAAGGCAGAGCTCCGCAATTGACCCTTAACCTCCCTAGCGGTTTGCCCGAATTCAGTTCGGGCGCAGTTTGATCGCTCCTGCCCTCAGTCAGGTTTGGGTTTATTTGCTGTCGTTATCCTGTCATGAATAGACAGCCTTTTACATTATGTGCTGTAAAACCATTGTGATTTCTATGTCTTTTGCTTGTTTTTCCAAAAAGTTATTGGAAGCCTTAACGCAACCAAAATGCATACAGCTGCATGACGATTAATGAGAAATTATCTGCCATTCTCACCGATCGACACCCCAGATTTTTTAAAATGGTCATTGTTTACATTTAATATTGTTGCTTTTGTAACAATATAAACTATTGCTGTGGTGGCTCCTTTGTAGGATGGGAATTAGGTAGTTCTCTTCATTTCATGCTAAGCTTCCCAGACAGAAATTTAAGGGAAGTTAGGACTTGTCCCCACAGGCGAAGCTGTCCCTTGGGTCGTGCGGTCCCGTGAGCCGCTAGCTACTAACAAAGATCACAAGCATTTCAAATCGCGGCCGCAACCGCGTGCAGCCGTGCAAGAGGGGACAGTCCCATTGAAAACAATGGAGGCGGAGCACCCGCAACTCAACCGCGCGGCCAAATTCGACTGTGGGGACAAGCCCTCACCGTTTCCCTGTTCTACTCCACTTCAAGGGAAAAAAAAATAGAAAGGTTCCTTAAATATGTGAACAAGAATCTTGTGTAGCACAGACGAGGTTCTCTCTAATTTGTCTTTTAATTTTTATGACAACTAGTTGTGAGCAGTAAAATAGAAGAGTTGGGGGAATCTCTGAAGAATCATTTCCACATCGAAGAATTCACTTCAGTATCTTTTCCAGCTCAAGTAAGTCTCTCTTTCTCTCTTTTGGAAACAAAATGTGGAAAAAGTGATGCGCTGTGAATACTTTCTGGATACGCTGTAATTAAATCACATCGAGTAAAGCAGGGTACAGACGGTTCGATATTCAAGCCGTCCGATGGTCCCTGCAGCAGCGTGATGACGTCATCACGCTGCTGTCAGATATCAGTGGAGCCGGGGAGACGACTCTGTTCTCTCCCCAGCTGAGCTGATGCTTTGCCTGGAGACCCAGTGGTCTTCCTGCAAAGCAGCGGACATCAGCCGTATTTAGGGTCATGTCCGATATGGCTGTTTTCGAGCTAGGTTACTTCATCCCACTCGAAAACAGCAATTGCCATATATTATGTGGGCCAGATAGATGGCCGTGAGCACGCACGGCGCTTGAATCGGCCATTGATCTGGCCCATATCTGCACGTCTGTACCCTGCTTAACAGTGGTTAACAAAAACTAAATGATGATTGATTTGTCGGTCAACTATTAATCTATTGTCTGTACATAGTTTTTAGCGTTTATATAAAAATGTAACAAATGTGATATAAAGATGAATAACCTTCCTATTCTTCTGTTAGGAGACAGTAACAGTTCTTGGACAGATTGCTTGTGACAGTAATGGGAAATTGAACGCCAAGTCAGTCATTCTGGAGGGAGACAGAGAACACTCATCAGGGATGTTTGTCCCCATTGACTTGTCGGACCTCAAAGAATACTCACTTTTTCCTGGACAGGTAAATGGTTTCTATTGATTTCACCAAAACTGTGACACATTCTTAAGGCTATGTCCCCACTATGGTGATCTCCCTTGATTTTAATCGCGGAGCAGCAAATGCCACCATGTATTTCAACCGCATTTCTGATTGCGGGCAGTCACGCCCGACCACCCCTTTTCGTGGCCATAGACATGAATGGAGGCTTTCAAAAATCATGTCTCAATTAACCCCCCTAGCGCTTCTGCCGGCTCCATCTCATCCAGCGTTTTCCTGTCAGTATTGCAGTGGACTAGATGGAGCCGTAAGGCAAAGATCAGAGCCCGGGCAGCACATACTTACTGTTCTGTGCTGTCCCGGTGGCTCTGATCCTCTCAGCTGGCTTCTTCACTGAAGCCGATGTCACCCCTCAATCCCCTCACCCCCGGAGTGGCGTGATGACGTCACATCTGAAAAGGGGGCCGTTGGACATTCAAATGGAAATCACACCAGAACAGTTTTCTATGCAGAAGACTGTTCCCCATGTGATTTCCAGATGTGCTCTTTGAAGTTAACCCTTTCAGAGGGTGCCAAATGGCATTGTATTGATTACAGTGATAACTGTATCCAATACAATTCAGAGTAAAACAAAACACATTTCCAATTGTAATAAAACAAGAAGTAGTTTAAAGATATTATCATTCAATGATACCTTTTTATTCGTTTTTTTAATGTAATTTTTTCTAACACAATTGTGTGTTTTGAACATTATTATATTCAGGATGTCTATTAGACCCTTGTACGGACAGATTTTGGGAAGTAACAGGCCTACTATATAAATGCGCTTTGGGTACAGAAATCTGGACCTTGCTAGAGAGGTTAATTAAGATTGTTTTTTGAAGGCTCCTTCAGATATTTTTAATGCATTAGGAATAATATAGTATAATAGTAATATGTATGTACATGTGCCACTATCGGCCCCTCTGAAATTGCTTGCCCGTCGTTGTATTTGTCGCCTTAGAAGACGGCGACTATGTGACCACCCACGGCAGAAAGAATATTCGGTAGTAAAGGTTGTGCACCCTCTGAGGTGAGCTCTCAGAAGGAAGATCCACGTGCAGGCAGGTCTTCCTTCTTGTTCTCCTACTCTCGGACAATGTTTGGTAGCTACGTTCTACCAGCCACCCGCCAGCACGGCTGGAATCCACCAGGCCGGCAAGCTTGCTAGGTGAATTGAGCTGACAAACAAAGCTCCAGCTCTACATAGGCTATGTCTTTGTAGAGAGCTGCTTTGCATGGCAGAGCGGGAGACCATAAAACTAACAGCGCACGGTTTTCCTGCCTCTTAACCTCCCTGGCGGTTCACTGAGGTCCAGATTTCTGTACCGAAAGTGATACAGTGTTTTGCCTTTCTGCCCCCATCGGCGTCACCGATGACGCCGATGGGGGCGGAAAGGCTCTGTGTGCCTGCAGCTCTGTAGAAATGCTGCAGGCACACAGAGAGCCAGCGGTTGCGCCTGATTCCGGCATGGGTGCAGTTTGATTTACGATCAGACTGCGCCTGTACCTGCTTCGGGCGTAACGCTAGGGAGGTTAAACCGGCCATAGACGCTATGCTAGGCGGGCGTTAATCAAACAATCGACCGCAGCATGATGACATCATCATGCCATGGTCAATCGTTCTAAATACACCATTTGCGATTCGACCACCAATACTTTGGATGGGGACCCTGGTCCCCATTCAAAGTACTGGCGATCAACCAGAGAAAAACGTTTGTTCTCTGGCTGATCAAAGTTTTGTGTGACTATGAACGGTTGCTCCAGGTGGGCGTGTTCGTTTTGCGATTGATCACCAAGCGATCACCCCGAATGCGCATGGTGATTATTTGCAAAATCGGCCACAGAACTTGTTCTCTTCTAAAATTTATCCAAGTCAAGACAAAAGAAAACAAATTAACACAAACACTTCATTCTGACTGACATCCTCTTTGAAGATATCCTAATTTGCATATGAATGTCCCGCCCCCCCCCGGACGCGGGGCGTGGCACATTCATATGCAAATTAGGCTGGGAGAGACATGCCGGCAAGCTTCTCAGCACAGAGCAGAGAATATGTGCTACTTTGTGCACATACTCTGCAGCTCTCATAGGCAATGACAGCAGTGCCGGTGATCGCTGCACAGCACACACCGGGTGACAGTCACCTTTAAAATTTGAAACTCCCGCCCTCAGCAGCGACGTCAGCGCCGAACCAGGAAGCCAGAGCAGGAGATCAGAGGCAGTGCAGACAACGCTGGATCCGGGTGCAGATCGCTCCCGCTGCGCATTTCTGCTCACCGGAAAAAAAAAAAGTGTTCCTTTTAAATCTTCCGGTGACGTCATCACGGGAGTAGGCAGGCAGAGGACATAGACCGAGGGGGACATGAAAGGTGGAAGCTGCAACGATCGATGAGCTTCAGATCACTCCAGCAGTGTCTGTTTGCCCGAATCCAGTTCGGGCATATCGATAGTTGCAGCATCAGTTTGCCCGAACTGGGTTCGGGCATAGCGCTAGGGAGGTTAAGCAGGGAACACACTCGTAGATATGGGCTAGATCTATAGCCACCTTGAGCACCATGCGTGCTCATGGCCATCTATCTGGCCTATATCTAATGCGGCCATCCCTGTTTTCCAGCGGGATCAATCTTGCTGAAAAACAGGGATATCGGACATGACTGTAAACCATGGTCAATGTCCATTGCTTTAAGAACAAGGACAGAGGCGCACAACCTAGTGCAACGAATTAAAAAAATGTGAAATAGGATAAGATAAAACAAATTGAAACAAAATGAGACAAAACAACAGACAAGATACTCACATTGAGAGAGGTTTACAAGGCTGGCTCTCTCAGGGCCATGTGCTTTCCAGGAGGACCTCACTTCCTGGTTGGGGATGAGATCACTTCCTTCTTACAGATACTGGGGGGCTCAATAGGAACAATGGGACGCGTTTCGAGCAGTGCTCTTTTTCAACCATAGGGGAAGGGGTGCAGAGAGTCTCTGGATTTATACACACACACATAGAGGAGTGCCCTCTCCTTCATTAGCATGCTGCAGGTGAGGGGGGGAGGGGACAGGAGAGGCCAGGTCAGCTCAGTGGAGTATTGAGCAATAGCTTGAACAGGGATACAAACAAACAAACGGATAATTAAATGGTACACCTGTATGTAGAGACAAAGTAAAGCATGAATACAAGTTAAGAGTACAATGGACAATGATAATGTTTTTTTCCCCTAATGTCCATTGCTTTGCATGGGGACCGCGGGTCTCCATTCAAAGCATCGTTGGAGCTGGAGACACAGCAGTGCTGCGCCCCCAGCTCCTCGGGTGTCATTGCGCTGCTGCTTTTTTTTTAAATGATTGTGAAACCAGGGCTGTGGAATCGTGGTCGGAGAAATTTTTGGTTACCCGGAGTTGGCAAAAAATTTACCGACTTCGACTCCTACTTAATTTAAATGGGAATTAAAAAAAAAATTACATCAAATGTCGCAATTAATAAACAGTCATAACGAACAACTTCGCTGCTATAAGAATAAATGCATGCCGTGCATAACATTACAGCGCCCACAGTGAACCTACCCTGAAGGCCCCCACACACATACCGAGTGGGGGCCGACAGACCAGCTCAGATGAGCTCTAGACTGCAGCGTCATGACGTCATCATGCTGCTCTCCAGAGCTGACAGCATCGGCCATCATTGAAACGCCAGTCTTCATTGAAACTAACAGCATCGGCCAGAGAATATCGGACATGTCCATTCTCTGGCCGGCCGAGCTGTGGGGTGACAGCGGTCTGTCGCCCCATGTGGGCACCCCTGATGAGCGCGCACACCCATCGGTCGGCAGCAAAATCTGCCTCCGCTCGCTGCGTGTATGGCAGGCTGGTAACTCTCGCTGATAATGAAGTAAATGATTTTTGCCGGACTAGAAACGCTTGTATAAGTGAAGGGAATGGATTGCCAATAGTTCAAGACTGAATCTGTAAAGCATTTGAGAAACCGCTGTCATTCAGCTGAGGCGACAAATACTTTGATTGTTAGCTTCAACTTTACACATGACTCTGGGGTTCAAGGGAAATCATGAATCATGTTCGAAGTGCCCCTTCGCCCTGCCTCTTCTTGGAGCCTTTCACTGCCCTGTCTTCAGCAGAAGATCAGAACACTAAAGCTTGGCACACATGGGTAGATCTGTAAAAAGATTTGAGTACAATCAATCAACGTGTGCGCTCACGGTGATTGATTGTACTCTAATCTGTTTACAAACCTACCCGTGTGTGCCTCCCTTCAGGCGGGATCAATAGATCCGGCTCGAAGGAACTTGATTGAACCGGGTTCCAACATGTTGGAAACACCACGTTCAATCTCCAATACTTTGCATGGAGACATGAGTCTTCATGGAAAGTATTGAAACCGCTGCGGCTCCTGCCTCCTCCACAGCCGTCGGCTGTCAGTGTGAAGGGGGAGGAGCCAGCACTCCTCACTCGGAAGCTGTGTGAGTGAGGTAGCTGTATGAGACAGGTTGCTTCTCCCCAGCTTGTGGCGTGTTGTAAATCACACACTGCAAGCTGGGGATAACGGGTCCCCATTGAACAGGAATCAATGTGCCCATGTGGTGCACATTGATTTCCGCTCAATTGATCCCCGATCAATGACAGCGTGGTGCCTAGCTTAAGGATAAAGCAGCAGCATCTTTTGCCCAACTCCCTTTCTCTGCTTCAATTGGCCATTTCAGTCCAGTGGTTTGGTTTCCTGACCAGTAGTTCTGTGGTTAATGTATATCGCCTTCCTTTCCTTCAATGGATGGATACAATACATTAGCATATTACATACAGAGGAGTCGGAGTCGGAGGAATCAGAAACTGAGGAGTCGGAGTCGGGGTATTTATCGACCGACTCCACAGCCCTGTGTGAAACACAGAAGTAACTTTGACGAGGCGGGCATAGAAATATTCCGGCTCCTCTATCCGTTAAAACCCCTGTGTTGAACGCGGGGATTTAAACGGAGTGCACAAGCTGCCCAGTGGTGGCAATGGGGCTTTGACAGGGCTGTCTCCACAGCCCGTGAGAGATTCTGATCTGTTGGTCCCAGCCTCCGTCAGGTTATTGTTGACGTAGCCCATCTGCGTCCACAGGAGCGTAGCGGAGGCGTACACTGACATGAGTGGATGCCGGTGCATAGTGGAGCCCTGGGCTAAGCAGTAGCATGGAGCTACCAGCCATCAGCAAGAGAAGGGGGAAGAGTGCTGCAGGTGGATCTTCCTTCTGAGACCTTCGCCACCTCTGCAGAATGGGGGCATTCGTCATATAAGATGCAGACACTTTGCACTCTGCAAAGTGCGTTTTACAAGGCGTAAAATACGGCAAGTCTTGTTTTAAAAAACATAGTTTACAAGGTCCGTAACTATCAATAAATTATATGACTTTCAGTCACCAGCAAGCAAATTAGATTAAATGTTAAATAATTAGATTAACTAAATACTAAATAGATAATAATGATAAATGCAAAATAACAAGGTAAGGTAACTCCCTATTAAACTTTATCTTTAAGCAATGATACCTGATTGCTTATTTATTGGCAAGCCGCACTTGTGAAAATAAGTCCAATTATTGATTTCCTGTCTGACGGAAATGATACTGTGCCATACTGTAAATTTTCACTACCTATTCTACAGTACTGGGGCCCTACTGCAAATCTTAAACCTTCTCCTAGCAAACCCTGTATACTGTGGTTAGTAGAACTATTCAGCTAAACATTTAAAATGTGTTTTGTTTCAGGTTGTAGTTATGGAAGGTACCAACAGCACTGGTAGAAAGTTTGTTGCTTCCAAACTTTATGAGGTAAGAATGTAGGAACACTTGATATATATTTGTACATTTTGATATATACTTTTACATTTTGATATATACTTTTACATTTTGATATATCATGTTAATTATAAATTGATGGATGTTATCTTAATGTCAAAATAACATTTAATTACTAATGCAGATCTATTTATGGTATTAGTGACAGAAGAACCATATTTCAGGCATAGGAAGGTAAGATGCACTCCTGTAGTGTTCCCTGTATGCAGCAGTCCCTCCTGTCTGATAAGTCCTCTCTCTCCCTTCTCTTATGTGCTGTCTATTGACAGGAAGGGAGTGGGGTGAGCAGGGACTGATCAGAGACTGGGATGGACTGGGATCTGTTGCCCCATGTAGGCACCCGTGATCCACGGATGATTTTGCCGACGGCTTCAAGCTCGTGTGCACATCGATCGGCAGCAAAATCGCCCTTTAGATTTCTCTGTCAGATTTTCTTTAGATCTCCTTTTCTTTTACCAAAACCATGTCATATGAGGGACTTTCTAAACCATCAAGTCTACCTGTGTTCAATTGCAGAGGACCCGGCACTACATACGGTAGATCTAAAGGATATCTGACAGAGAGATCAAAAGGTGTATGGCCAGTCGTACACGGTTCGATTTTTAAGTAGTTTGAATGGAAATCTATTCTTGTCCACTTGATTGAAAAAAAGTTAAAAAGTGATCGGACATTTTGGTCAATCATACAAGTCGAATTAATTCCTATGATGGAATTGATCCTTTTTAAGATTTTTTAATGTGGTGACCTGCAATCCATTGACCTATCTTCCTTGCTGATGCCAATGCTGACAAGTGGGATTTGAAGTGGTAGGTCCGCTTTAAGTCGACTTACAAGATTTCAGCTTGACTTTGTACATCATTTATGCAAAAACTGTGCAATATATTATTGTTTTTAACAAATGTTTTCCAGTTCTACACTTCTACATCTCCAGCAAATTTGTTGACGATACCATGTTCAGGGGCTTTGCAATTTACTCACAAATTCAGCCCATGAAAGTGATTTTCTTCACTTAACTGGAGTTGAAGCCGAAATTAATTTTTTCACGTATATGGAATGTAAAAAAGTTTCTCTTTAAATAATGAAATAATTCTATCTTGGCACACAGTATGAACATTAAAATGACTACTGATGTGTATATATTTTTTGGTAATTGTTCTCTTACAATTGTTTTTTTCAGGGTGTCCCACTTCCATATTATGAGCCAACAGAGGATTTGGAAGGTAAGCACTTAGAGCTGCACACTGTATAGATGAGGTGTTAAACAATGTAGGATATAGGTGGATCCTCCATGTCTTGCCTTGTGATTAAAGAGCACATGTTCTTCAGGAAAAACTCAAGGAATACAAGTTCAGTTGTTGTATTTAAGAAGAAAGGATGCTGTGACTTGAGTTTCAGGAAAATATCTACTCACTGGTTTACATCTGGTATAAAATCTTTAATTCAGTTGAATATCTACTACCTTTTTAGTTCATGTGGGATCATGGGTGGATGTGACCAACTGTGCGTGATGCCCTCATCATGTACGTCCGGTCGTGCAGAGATGGGGACTTTGGATGGGGAAGCAGGTAATGCAATCGATCTAAAATTTACGGACATGCCCGTAAATTCTTAGATCTATTTCCTGGCCGATTCATGGCCAAATGTTGGTTTTAAACATTAGATTTGTGGCCGATTTCGCAGCAGATCAACCACCATGAGCGTGCACAGTGGTTGATCTGCTGCGAAATCGGCTGCAAATCTAATGTAGGGAACATACAGCTCGATATAGGAGCTGTTTGAGGTTCCCTGCAGCAGCGCAATGATATCATACTGCTGCTGCCCGATACCGGAGGAGCTGGAGACACAGCACTGCCGTGTCTCCAGCTCTGACGATGCTTTGCATGGAAACCCTCGGTCTCCATGCAAAGCAATGGACATGGACCATGATTTACAGTCATTCCCGATATCCCTGTTTTCAAACGGGATTGATTGGTTCCGCTGGAAAACAGGGATGGCCGCATTAGATATGGGCCAGATAGATGAGCGTAAGAGCCCATATCTATACATGTGTTTCCAGCTTTACAGTCTGTCCAGCTTTAGACATATAATTATAAAGGGAAAAGCCTGCTGGAAAAAAACATAAAAGGTAATAAATAGATGTGCAGAACTGTCAGCATCAATTACACAGTAGAAGTAATGTCAATGGCCAAAAAGACCATCAGGTGTTGTATGGAGCTGAGTAAAAATGGATCATTATTAGGGTGGGTCTTTCAATGAAATTTTGCATAGTTGAATTTCAAATATGCCATTTTGACTTTTCTTTGAAAGGAAGTGGACCATATACCGGCAGGCAGTCAAAACCAGACAGCATCAACCCCCCTCCCCCAGGTGATATGTAGACCTGGTTTTCTCGATCAACATTGACAATTTTACTGATGTAAGAGCGCCAAAGTTGATTAGGAAAGCTGGGTCATGTTGCTATATTATGGTGATATACCCCATATATATCATCAAAGGTTATGTGCCTCATAGATATCATCAAATATTATAATGGAAGCATAGGCGCTCAGGCTCAGGTTGCTGATTGGATTTCATGTATGCCAATTAGCATGCTCAGCTGAAGCCTCCTCTTACAGCTCTAAGAAGATCCTGGGCGAGGACGCGTCGGCGGAGGATTTTTGAACCGTTGGGTTCCTATGTCCTATGCATTAACAGTTAGGTTTTGTGGGCCGCAAGTGGAGAACCAAGGGGGGCTACTGAACAATGCCCAAAGGGCCCCCCCAGGCCGCAGGTTGGGCACCTGGGTTCTATAGTGTTTATCGCGAATATCGGCACTTTTTATTGCGACAATCTTGAATATAGTGCTAAACCTTGATAATTGCGAATATATAACATTCTGGGGAAAGTACTGTGCATTGTGTTTGCAATATGTGCATGTACAAGTGCCGATTTGCACAATTAAGGTAATTTAAATTATGAAAAATCAAAATTTCACAATTCGAACGGGAAAATCTAAATTTAAGTCAAATCGAAATTCACTTTATTTGGACCATCTCTAGGCATTATGAGGTGTGGGAGATGAGGTAGCATGGAAGTGTGCAGCTTCTGATATAAAGTGGGACTGTGCCCCCCCCCCCTGTAAAAGACAAATAGAAACAAAGGACACTACCTAGTGCACAAAGGTTACGTTAAGAAAAAATAGTACTTACAATAAGGGTACATTTACACTGGCGATTTTTTTACCGCCAGGTAAACGACCCTTTAACGTGACACGCGCCACCTTAGGAGTCCGCCGGGCGGTTTTCGGGCAGCCGTGCCATAGGAACTCTATTGGGTCTTTAATAAGACGCCCTGTAATTGCCTGCACTGTTTTGCAGACGATCGCAGGGAGTCGTTTCTCCCGCGGCTGCGGGAGCGCACTGTTGGTTCTCAAACTGAAGGCAGCTCGAGAACTGACAGTCTAGACTAACTTAGCCTAAAGGAGGTACAAATCAGGCTTAGCAGAGGCCGATCTCCTACAAGGCCATGTGTGTTCAGCCGTGTGGATAACAGGATCACTACTCCTTGCTAAGCCTGCCTCCATTATTGTTTCATCTTCATCTTCTCCTTTAACATTTTCTGTTGTGCACCTTGTGTCCTTTTTCTATTTTTCTAAATGCCTAGACTGGAATCAACAAGCTTAAGGTGGGCATACACCTTAATTGATGAACCCTCAGCTCAATCGATTACCGTTCAAAACTTTGGATGGGGACCATTGGTAATGTCAAGCGAACAGGGTTTACCAACAAGTTGTTTTCCTGTTCGAACGAACTTTCTTTGAACAGGATCAATTTGCATACAATACAATATGTACACGTATGTATGGCCTCCTTTAAAATGCCTTCAGATCAGGGGCATACAATTGATGGATTATAATATACCTGTAGGTCACAAAAGCGTAGGTCACAAAACTTTTCTGAATTGTTTTGTGCTTTACATGTTCATGCTTAATAATATGTATTTAAAATATAAAGTATACTCAGCGCGTATATTAATAAATATGGTTGCAATTTTTGTTGTTTGGTAGGAGCTTAAAAGTACCATATTTTTCGGATTATAAGACGCACTGGACCATAAGACTCCCAGTTTTTAGAGCAGAAAACAAACCGGCGTCTTCATTGAAGGTAACAGCCGGCCCACAAAGGGTGCCCGCCAATGCAGTCAGCTAGGGAATGCAGCGTGATGACGTCATCACGCTGCATTCCAGAGCTCATCAGAACTGGTCTGTCAGCACCCACTCTGTGGGTGTATGGCAGGCTTAACTGTCACTGCGAGAGATGTTAGGCTCTTCCAGGGGTGCCACGGCGCTCATCAAAAGTGCCAGGGAGAGAGGAGGGGCTGCAAGGGACCTTTTAAAATTACTCATTATGGGTAAGTTGTTTTTTGTTGGGGTTTTTTTTTTATCAACTGCACTTCTAGTGCTATTCATGCAATCATCAACTTCTGGTGGTAGGTCTGGGATGCAGGAATATTGAGCAGCGATGGTTGTTGCATGAATGATATTTCACAGGAAGAATAAAGCGTGTGTTCGAATGAATAGAAGAATAACATTTCTGGATTTGTTAGACCTACTTGAGTTGCACTGCATAGCAGATCGTTAAACACAATCATTGTTCTGCCGTCTTACGAGCTTCCTCTTGTGGCTCGGTTGTCATGGTGGCACAATAATATTCAACCTTCTGTGGTCGTGTATCTTCATATACTGAGGTCTACTTTGCTCATGAGCATTAATGACACAGATAAGCAGTTTTTGTTTTACTTCCCATCACAACTGAACTCTGTAATCCATTGCTGGACAATTCACGCTCACCAGGCTGCTCTGTCTAGTAGGAAGCATTCCCTTGTCACTAGAGATTGTCACAAAATCTCCACTTGTTGAATTGTGAGTTTGTGGCAAAATCCCAGAACGTTTTTATCATCGCTCAATTTACTGAATAATACAGCCTGAGCAAAACAAAACTATTTGTTACCCCGGTCATTCTTAAGGCCCCCACACATGTACCAAGTGGAGGCTGACAGAGCAGGTCAGATCAGCTCTGGAGTGCAGTGTGATGACGGCATCACACTGCACTCCAGAGCTGACAGCATCAGCGGGCACCCTTTGTGTGCCGGCCGTTAGCTTCAATGAAGATGCCGGTCTCCATTGAAACTAACGGCATCAGCCAGAGATTATTGGACATGTCCATTCTCTGGCCAACCGAGCTGTGGGGCGACAGGGATCAGTCGCCCCATGTGGGCACCCTCGATCGGAGGCCGATCGATTTGCACGCCCATTGGTCGGCGGCAAAATCGTCCGCCGCTCGGTGTATGTATGGCAGCCTTAACAGAACTGTAAAGACAAAGGTGATTTTTATTACACAAACTCCATTATGGTATTAATAAGCAAAGTATTTAATGTCCATAAAACACGGTCCAATGACCATAATTCACAACAAAGAGTTTCATGGGTTCCACTAGTTCACTAGGCTGGATATGGAAAAAAAAGATTCCTTCACACATGGTAACAAGTAATCCCAACCGATCGTGGAAATTACTAAGGATAGTGAGGGGTCGTACAAAAAATATTGCTCTAGCACCCAGGTGCCCAACTTGAGGCCCGTGGCCACATGCGGCCCTTTTGGTGTTCTTCGGCGGCCCCCTCAGTCCTCCACTTGCAGCTCCTGTAACCTAACTGTTAACCCATAGGGCATAGAAACTCACCTGTCTGCTGACCTGTCTGGGATAATCGTACAATATATTGTGGCATATAACATTTGAATCAAAGGTTATGTGCCCCATCGTTATCATCAATGGAATGATATCTATGAAGCACATGTCCTTTGATTTGCATTACCACATTACAGTGTTCCCTAATGCTTGAAGTATAATATAAAACAAGTTTTATCATTTAAAAATGAAACACAATGTATTCTATCATCTATCATTAAAACATGCTTATACAAGTTAGTATAGATTGAAAATGTTATGTGCTGCCCTTAAGTGATGCCGAGGGCCGCACTTGTGGCCCTCCACATCAACTCAGTTGCCCACCACTGCTCTAGCACATGTAGTATGTGCATCAGCTCAAATTTCAGGGCCCTTTCACACTACAGGTGTTGCGTGTTGTTTTTGTAAATGTGTGCGCTTTTACAGTACTGTGTAGAAGACCAATGGTGCCATTTATTCTGCATGTTGGATGGTGGATCAGAGTACTGTATATACGCCTTTATTTATTCCCAATAGCAATATGGTAATGTGAACGCACAGGGCAGTTTGTCAAGATCAAACTGACATAATTGGGATTTATTTTGGTGTATTTTTCACTTTCGATCCTTAACCTCCTGAGCGTTACACATGTGGCATGCTTTTTTAAAAAGTGTGCCACGGGTGATCATGGTGGAGCTCTTCAGGAAGTCCCAAGCACGACTCCGGCATCACCGGTGACGCTGAAATCATGCTGGGAAAAAGCCTCGCCCCGCCATTAACAGGGAGGTCTATGGCGCCGCCTACCCCCCGGTAGACTTGGAAGGATCGGCGTGTATGCCAATCCAAAGAATCGCTGGGGGAATCCGGCAGACAGGTAAGTGCCCTCATGATTAATGAAACTCCTCCTGAGATATCTCGGGCAAAACTCTCAGGAGGTTAATGGTGACATCTCCGACGACACTGCGTGATGCTGCTATGAAGACGCGGTAGCTCGCAGCTTCGAAACACACGGGTGCGCTGCTCAGAACACTGACACTGACTGGCACGTCTGCAGCAGCAGCACAAGCCTTTACTGTAAAGGCTCCCATACATGGGTCGATTTTCCACCCGAATTTTGACCAGTCTATCACCGCGTGCGTTCATGAGATCGATAGGCAATCAATCGGGTTCTGGCCACCCTGAACGACCAACTAAACAAAATCAACAAAAAAAACGGATCGGCCATTGAACCGACATATTGGGTTTTTTTGGTTGATCGTCTGGCAATCAAAGTTCGTTGGGGGACCTATAGCTCCCTATGCAGCAGCGTTTCCGATCGATGGATTTTTTTGTGGAATTGTCCATTTTGGAGATTGGCTCATATCCAAATCGGCCACAAATCGGCCAGCTGTGTTACATTGTAAATGTGATTGTCTACTATGATCTACTGCAATAAATAGAATATTGTGTATAAAATCAACTGCCTAAAAAGTCCCTAACCTACCCAGGCAAGGGGAACTTTGTTCTTTCTTGTTCTTTGATATATATGTCGGGATGTGGCACATTAGTTAAGAGGTGGTCTCTTCTCCCTATGTCTACGGAGTATACTAGATTTATTCTTAAAATTAAAATAGGCTTGTAGTAATTTTTTGCTTTTTGTATTAACTTGTATGTATTTGTTTAAAGGTGGCCATACACGAGCCGATTTGTCACCGATCGATTCCCAATCCGATCATTTCAAGCGATCAATGGCACCCCACTTTGGGAATCCGATTTGTGGTCGATTTGTACATGGGCCAATTCCACTAAAGCCCCCCATACACCTTTAGATCACTCCATACAATTTACTTTAGATCTACCAACAACTATGTAGTGCTGGGTCCTCCCTGATAGAATACATAGTGATTGGAAGGTATATATCACTGCTATGTAATGCCGGCTCCTCCCTGATAGAATACATAGTGATTGGAAGGTATATATCGCTGCTATGTAGTGCTGGGTCCTCCCTGATAGAATACATGGTGATTGGAAGGTATATATCACTGTTATGTAGTGCCGGGTCCTCCCTGATAGAATACATGGTGATTGGAAGGTATAGATCACTGCTATGTAGTGCCGGGTCCTCCCTGATAAAATACATAGTGATTGGAAGGTATATATCTCTGCTATGTAGTGCCGGGTCCTCCCTGATAAAATACATAGTGATTGGAAGGGGTAGAAAGCTCCTCATATTACATGGTTTTGGTAGAAAAGTTGATTGTATAGAAATTGTATGGTTAGATAGTAAAGGCTGCCATACACAGCCCGAGTAGGTCAGACAGACCTACTCCGATATGCACCGTCATCACGTTTGCACCCCGGTGCATTATGGGGCCCCTTCAGTCGGCTGGCACCCTTTGTGTGCCGGCCATAAGCTTCAATGAAGACGCCGGTCTTCATTGAAGCTTATGGCATCGGCTTGCATCGGCCAGAGAATACGGACACGTCCGGCCGAGCAGTGGGGCGACAGGGATCTGTCGCCCCATGTGGGCACATGCCGATTAGCGGCCGATTATTAACCTGACCGACGGCGCGAGCGCGCACGCCCGTCAGTCAGGTTAAAAATCGCCCGCTTATCGGCATGTGTATGGCAAGCATAAGGTGTATGGGGGACTTTAATCCATCGATTGGAAAGGCTGCTGCATAGGGAGCTATGGTTCCACCAACGTACTTCGATTGCCAAACAATCAACCAAAAAAAACCAACACGTCAGTTCAATAGCCGGTCCGATGTTTAGTCGATTGCAATTTTGTTAGAAGGTGAGGAGATTGCATAGTCTTCATTGTATGGTGTGGGAGTATTTCATACACAAAAAGAAATTCAAATCAAGGCAGGTGCGACATCCTCAGGGAATTCCACCTGAGAAGAAGGTTGAATCACTGGATCATCGGATAACAGTAGGTGCCGAACCTGATTACATTTCTGAGTAATGTGAGAGCAGACAAAACAAACCCGGCAGAATCTGAGCCTTTGTCACACTTCCATGGAGGTAACACTGAAGACCGCATGTCTGTGAATCATACAATAAAATCATGTAGTTCCAGGTTTATACATGACTTGGCATGGGCAGTGCTGCACTACTGTTTGAGATTTATCTGTCTGTATCTATCATTGGATTTTGGAACATGCGCGCACACACATTTTTTTCATAACTAGAGAGGAATCTAATTGAACGAATTGTTTTTCAATGATTACACTGCACATCTGTTGTCATATCTAAAGTCAAACGTTTGATAATCCAACAAAAGTGACCAAGCCTTGATCGGACATGTTGGTAAGTTTGTCGATCATATCTGAAAGACCCGCAGTTTCCATGTAAAGCAATGGACATCGGCCGTATTAACGCTCATGTCCGATATGGCTGTTTTCGAGCGGGATTGATTTGTCCCGCTCTAAAACAGGGATGGGCGCATATTATATGGGCCAGGTAGATGTCCGTCAGTGCGCATGGCGCTCAAATTGGCCATCGATCTACCCCATATCTTCACGTCTGTACCCTGCTTAAAGGTATGTTTCCATTGACGCCGAGCAGGCAAAGTCTATGTGCTACTTTGGGATCCCTGCCAAACAATACACTTAGTGGAGGGGGTCCCGACGTATAATGGAAACATAGCCTAAAAGCAGTTTTTAGCAAAAAAAAATTAATAAATAAACATTTACACATTATTCACCAATATCAGGTTGTTTGACTTTAGATCTTGGAACAAACTGCCCTTGTGCCGGAATTGGCGCAATCGCCGTCTCTCCGTGAGCCTGTAGCATTTCTGGAACGTGCATCGCTTTTGCCCGCACACACCACTGGCGTCTACTTGACATTGGCGGTGTGAAGTGAGCAGGGAAGAGAGCCACGATCGCCCAGAAAGTGGAAAAACCCATAACGGCCAGCAGGTTAAGAAAGCAATCAATTGTTTTTAAATCGATCGCACTGCAGAAGCCGATAGAATTTAAGGGTTGATTTGTATGACAACCTTAATCCTACCCTCACCACAAACTAAAAGTGCTACTGTCCAGTCGTGACTACATTTATCATCCGTAGATACTGTTCTAGAAGGACCCCACCGAAACAGCATATGTGTCACTGGCTGGGGTCAGTAGGTAGAAAGAAAAAGCCTAACGGTGGCCATACATGGCTCGATTCCACGGCGATCGTTGTGCGATCGATCGCAACATGGTGACCCAAGAATGGCCAAACAATGGTGACCAACTTAGGGAATCGATCCCTGGCCGATACTTTTAATGGGAACCCTAGCTTCCCTAATGGTGATTGAACAGAAAAAAAAAACATACATGTCGATTCCCTTTGCAATCTAACCTCCTTAGCGGGAATCCAGATTATCGGGATTCCTTGCCTGTTCCAGATAAGCCAGCGGCATCCTCCAACAATGTCCATGCAGCTTGTTCTTGCTGTATGCATTTCCCCAACCCCAGAGATGAGGTTGGCGGCGTTGGGATGCCTAGGTCACCTGTATTGCCCGATCAGCATCCAACGTATCCAAAATCCTCTATGTCAATTATGACACCAAGTAAGTGCGGAGGGGGCTTGTGCATGCAGGAGATCAAAACAGATTACATTGAAACCTCTTTAAATTGCCCAGATCACTTTTAAACAAAAATAAGTGTTACAGTGAGTTGATTTTTATTTGGGGGGGGGGGGGGGGGGGGGGTGGGGGGGCGTGTTGGGGGCCATTAATGCTGAATTCTTTCTTTAAGGTGGCAGAACATCAATCCCATTTAGTAGGTTATGTGATATTGTGTGTTGTCCTATATAGAGAAAGGACGTTTCTTCTATCTAATGATCGTTTGGGATGAGGACAGCCATCTCCTTTTGTAGGCAAATTAAGGTTCCATTCATTTGTATAAACGGTTCATTAGATCATAGTAGTCACTTGTCATATCCAGGATCCAGAGAGAATCTCAGAGATTTTAAAGCATTGGGTGTCCATTGTAAATTACAGTAACAATAGGAAATGCCATGTGTCTGTCTGTAAACAATCGTGAAACGTAATTTATGTTTGCCAGAAGGCAAAATCATGTACATCAGCCAGAATAATCAGATTAAGGGAGAAACAAAATGGCCATAAACTCCTCTACAGCCTTTCTTTTATTGACCTGGTTTGCTAATAACAATGGTATTTGATAAAACTCTGCTGTACCGTGTTGTGATAAAATTACCACCTATTAACACAGAAAAACAGCAGGAAAACAAAACTATTTAGAATTGTATACAACCTACTTGTGGAAGAGATACTGATCATGTATAAAGAAGACAAGCAGGGGATGACCACATCTAACCATGATCTGAATTATCTTAATCCCCCCATACACCTTCAGATCACTCCATACAATTCCCTTTAGATCTACCAACAACTATGTAGTGCGAGGACCTCCCTAATAGAATACATAGTGATTGGAAAGTATATATCACTGCTATGTAGTGCTGGGT
>CM070038.1:50241649-50254425 GCA_036250615.1 Ptychadena robeensis
TTATCTGCTGGTACTCATCTGAGGAACTCACTAAAAAAGTTATGTGCACCCCTGCATATAGATATGTATTGAGGAGACAGTGTATGCAGTTATAAGGCGCCTTGTTTAATATGCATTGTATTGTTTTTTTTATTACTAATGTAGCTATTGTACTACCTTCCTGTTTTTTCTGTCTTATATGGGATGTAAGCTTCACAAGCAGTGCGAAAGTGCAGTCCCTTTGCGGCATATTACAATGGTAATTTGGAGAACATCCCCCTTTTAAATCTATGGGCACATATTGCATGGGTCTTTTGACAAGTCCATTGATTTTAATGGATGTGTCATGAGCTGTGACGCCTTAGGAAACTTATCAGCACCACGCCATAATCCCCCATAATGTTTAGCATGAGCAAACCACAGGAATTTGATGCAATTCATGACTAGGCCTTACAATCATGTCCAAGTATCATAGCAATAAAAAAGCACTTTGTTGGTAAGCAGGCAGCAACAACATCTAAACTTTGACCTTTCTAGTTCTAGTCTTTAGTGCTTTTTTTTACTACTTCCTGTTCTGGTGACCCAGCAGGATTTGATATAAATGCTCCTGATTATGCCCACAAACGGCAATACACTAACTTCCCCCTTACTTTACTTTGGAAACTACCAAAGTAAATACTAATTATGAGACTCAAAAGCAGGGCACACGTGGCTCGATATTGGAGCTGTTCGAGGTTCCCGGCAGCAGCGCGATGATCTCATCATGCTGCTGTCAGATTTTGGAGGAGCCAGAGACATAACACTCCTGTCTCTCCAGCTCAGCTGATACTTTGCATGGAGACTCCACGGTTTCTTGTGAGTGGCTGGGCGTGATCAGGCGCGTTTCAAGACATGATTGGGGCAGACAGGAGTGCCCCGAAGAATGGGGGTGCGTTTAAAAATTGTGGCTCAATAAATTGACACCCATTTCTTAAAAGTGTCCACTTATGTTTATGGGGTTATCAGCCACAACTGCCTGTGGTATGTGATCAAAAACGTGGCCAATTGCAGCTGTGGGGATGAGCCCCATCAAATGCATGGGCACGATCGCCTGCGATTAGGAGGGTTAATTAATCGCTGGTGATCCCGGCTCATGGCCTAAGTGTGCACAATAAGCACGACCGCCCAGCGAATGCAATGTGGGGTTTGTGGAATTTTGTGCTTGATAGACCTGTCATGGAGGAGTTATCTTGCAGACTGCCATACACCCACTGACTGGGTGCCGACAGACGAGCGTCGATGAGCTCTGGAATGCAGCGTGATGACGTCACCGTGCTGCATTCCCGGGCTGACTGAATCGGTGGGCACTAATGGAATAACTAATTCAGTGGTTTACACTCTTAAGGATTAGACGTACCCTCCGAATGAAAGATCTATGCTAATTTTTTTAGCTTCTACATGCCAACTGTTGTTTTTTAGATCATACCCACCCACTTCTCATCTCCTGTCCAATTGGATAAATGGTGTATGTTTTTAGTATGCTTAAGCACATAACAATGATTAAGTGATGCAAACCTAAAGCCCCCATACACCTTTACATCACTCCATACAATTTTCTTTAGATTTACCAACAACTATGTAGTGCCGGGTCCTCCCTGGTATAATACGTAGTGATTGAAAGGTATATGTCACTGCTATGTAGTGCCGGGTCTTTCCTGATAGAATACATGGTGATTGGAAGGTAAATGTCACTGCTATGTGATGCTGGGTCCTCCCTGATAGAATACATAGTGATTGGAAGGTATATATCACTGCTATGTAGTGCCAGGACTTTCCTGATAGAATACATGGTGATTGGAAGGTATATATCACGGCTATGTAGTGCCAGGTCCTCCCTGATAGAATACATAGTGATTGGAAGGTATATATCACTGCTATGTAGTGCTGGGTCCTACCTGATAGAATACATAGTGATTGGAAGGATTAGAAAGCTCCTCATATTACATGGTTTGGTACAACAAAAGTTCATTGTACAGATTTGTATGATAACATTGTATGGTATATGGGGGACTTTAATTAAAGGAACTTTTAATGACATTTTTACAAATCATGTGCAACTGATAGTTCTTATCTGAGAATACATTAGTATAATCTTCTGTCTCTATGTTGCTGTGAGTGCGGCAGTGTTGCTCATTTATTTGCATAAGTCTGTTATTTGTATATCACTTGAGTTCTGCTTTGTATAACCCCCTCTTTCATGCCAGGTGTTTATACTAAAGTGTAGTAGTGAAGCTGAAACCAATAAGCTTTGTATGAGTGTGTCTACCTGAGAAAGTTTATAAGGTCTGTCCCATCTGTGAATCATGCCTGTGCATAATAGATTTCCTTTTATAGTTCAGTGCGGTCTGTTAATCACATTAAAATAAGAATATGCTAAATAGTGTAAATTAACGGAGGTGAAGTATATATTACTGAATTTCTCACATGATCATGCTAACATGTTTTGTTTTTTGAATGACCCTTAGTGGCACAGCCGGTGCTCCAGATCGATTCAGTCGAATTCTGAGACAAATCCTAAGTCAGAGAAGGTAAATATGGATGTTTATATGAATGCATGAAGGAGATTCCAAATTGTGATCATATGGAATATATAGGACAACTCTCTAGCTCACACTAGGGGTCTACACTAGCTTCCATGAACCCAGGATGGCCATGGATATATCATATTTTTGAACCATAAGACACTGTGTTGTATAGGATGCATTCTATACATTGGAGCGTCCAATGGGTGAAAAATATTCGGTTAATCTGCTGATCTTTTCTAGGGCGGCACCATTGACTTACATTTAAATGAGTCATCGTAGTTTATTGTCAGCACATACCTGGGCCATCGATGATGCCGGGTTTGAGAGGGGGGAAGGAGGAGATTGGCAGGCGGAGGGCAAAATGCCAAGAGGGTTAAGCATCAGAAAACACATAAAGTCTCTGAGGGTCCTTAGTCACTCTGCTGTGCTTAATGCCAGGCTGCAATAAGTCTAGTATCACCAAATGTGTAGTCTGTTTCATTCCACTGCTGGTCCTGTCTGTAGTGGTAAGATGAGGAGGAGGGCACATGAGCTCCATACTGAAAACTCTTTTTACAGTCCATTAATTAGCATAGCAGGGGGCAGTATATAGGGAATTCCCATGAAGAATATAGAGTTGGGGAGTAGACACTATACCAGACAAACTAAGGCCGGGGGCCAAAACTGGCCCATTTAGTGTTTTAATTTTGGCCCCTGAGTCACCTTAATGTCAAGACTCTCTGCCTCTCCTCTCCTCGTTCCCTGCAATAGGTGGAAATAATGCCTAGAGGATGATTGTTTGGGTCCCCTCCTAGAGGCTGTAGCTTGCCTGCAATAGAATGTTTAAAAGCTTCTATTTATTATTATTTTTAATATGTTTTCTATTTTAAAATTCCTTTTCTGGCTAAGGCTATGTTTCTATTATGTTGGGAAAGATCCTCCGCTGAGCAGGTAAGTCTATCTGCTACGTTGGGACCCAACGTATCAGATAGACTTACCTGCTCGGCGGAGGATCTGTCTTCATTGCGCCGAGCAGCTCCGCCGATGTAAGGCTGAACATGGTTGAGTACGTTAAGCCTCCGCCGAGCAGGCAATGTCTGTGTGATATGTCAGGACCCCTGCTATGCGTATACGCTTAGTGGAGGCGTCCCGACGTATAATGGAAACAAGCCCCAAGAGGGACACCAAAGCCGGACGGCCCTTGCAGGCTCTGGGCCTGGCCCCTCTGTCAAATGTAAAAACCCATTGTGGCCCTCATGTCCAAAAGTTTTCCCACCCCTGGACTGTACCTTACCATAAACAATACTAAAATGCAAATCAGCCACAAGCACTTAGACACAGACTAAATGTTATTCAGACGATGCTTCGACACCTACACAATTGTTTTGTTCCATAGAAAGTGTTAATTGAATTAGATCTACATTGTGCATATAAAAACATTTAAAGATTTGGGATAATGTAGCAAGGAGAAAGGTGCAGGAATGTGACTTTGTGTTTGTTTATAATACACATTTCTTTAAACTAACAATGTCTTCTTTCCTAGTTACTATCCATTATACCCACCTAGTGAGGAGATAAATATTGACTTTGAAGCCATGTATAATTTTGCTATGATGCCAGTCACGCCGGATGTCTTCATTATACCGTCAGAGCTCCGCTTTTTCATCAAGGTTAGCAGCAGCTTTCACATGTCTCTTCTCTATATCTGTATGGACACGTACAATGCTAGTGTTAAGGTGCCCATCCAAAGAACTGACATTCAAGCAGGATTTACCGACATGTTCAAAAGACCTGTCTTCCTGCAGGATCGGTTGATCCCGCTCGAAGACGGGGGTGGCCGCATCAGATGGGCGTGAGTGCGCACGGCATGACGTCAGGGCTCTTTAGCCAAACTTTTTTTTGTTTTTGTAATGTTTGGCCATACACCTTTAAGAAGGGAACACACAGCTCCTATATCATTCGAGGTTCCCTGCAGCAGTGTGATGACGTCGTCACGCTGCTGTCAGATATCAGAGGAGCTGGGGGGCGCAGCACTGCAGTGTCTCCAGCTCAGCCGATGCTATGCATGGAGACCCGCGGTTTCCATGCAACAAACATACGGTTTGCGGTCATGCACGTTATCCCTGTTTTTCCCTGACCAATCAATCCCGCTCGAAAACAGGGATGGCCGCATTTGATATGGGCCAGATAGATTGCCGTGAGCATGCACGGCACTTGAAACGGCCATCGAGCTGGCCCATATCTACATGTGTGTTCCCTGTTTGAGATCTCTCTGTCAGATATCCTTTAGATCTACCAACAACACTACAACATGTAGTGTCGGGTCCTCTGTGAGTCAACACAGGTAGACTAAAGATGGCCACACACGGATAGATTCCTGTGCAATCAACCGCCAATCAATTACAGCGTGGTGACGTCACCACACTGTGTAATTGATCGCGGGTCAATCGCACAGTAATCAATGTGCATCACACAGGCACATCAATTACTGGATGATGGAGACCGGTCCCCCAGCAGCCAGCTTCTTCGGCTGGCTGGCAGCGCTGTACCTGAGTTGGAGACACAGGCACTGACCCAACCAGCCCCCCCTCCTCTCTTCTCTCCTCTGGCAGCTATCTGGATCCGTGTTGGCCACGCCCCCTTCACACAGACGGCCGTAGCTAAACACAGCTTGTGTTTAGCTGCTCTGTCCCTGGCTCCAGCTGTCATCCATTTCATTTAATGGGGATAGCGGGTCCCCTATTCAATGCAATGGATTTCGACCAAGGTTTTCCAACATGTTGGAAACCTGTTGGTCGACAATTTTCGAGCAGGATCCATTGATCCTGTTCGAAAGGGGCAGTGGATGGCTCAGATGAGGTAACAGATGAGAGGAGAATCAGGAGCCGTGAGCGTGCACGCCGCCCGATGTTCCTCTAATCTGTTACTTTATCGAGCCGTGTGTGGCTAGCTTTGGTGTTTAGAAAGTCCCTCATATTACATAGTTTTGGTAAAACAAAAGGAGATCTAAAGGAAATCTGACAGAGAAATCTAAAGGTGTGTTGGGACCCTAAGATATAGAAATGAGAAAAGGCTGATTGATAATAAGCTCTACTTAATGAACACATACATAGTGATTGGAAGGTTTAGAAAGCTCCTCATATCACATGGTTTTGGTAGGACAAAAGTTGATTGTACAGAAATTGTATGGATAGATTGTAAAGCAGGGTACAGATGGCTTGACATTTAAACCGTCCGACGTTTCCTGCAGCAGCGTGATGACGTCATCCCGCTGCTGTCAGATATCGACAGAGCTTGGGAGACAGTACTGCTCTCTCCCCAGCTCAGCCAATGCTTTGCATGGAGACCCGCGGTTTCCATGTAAAGCAACAGACATCAGTTATTATTATATGGGCCAGAAAGATGGCCGTGAGCGCGCACAGCGCTCGAAGCGGCCATCGATCCGACCCATATCGGCACGTCTGTACCCTGCTTAAGGTGTATGGGGGCATTAACAGATGATTGGTTGCCCATCAGGATCACACATTTTTCAACCAACTCTCATTGTCAGCCTCCCTAATGCTAGCCATACACATGCTGATAAGAGGCCGATTTTTAATCTGACCGATGGGCGTGCGCGAGCCTAATCTCTGGCCGGCGCGAGCCGATGGAAGCCGATGCCATAAGCTGCAATGAAGACGGCGTCTCCATCGCAGCTTATGGCCGGCACACAAAGGGTGCCCAGCCGATTGAAGGGGCCCCACAATGCAACGGGATGCTAACGTGATGACGTCATCATGTTAGCATCTCGGAACACATCGGAGTAGGTCAGTCTGACCTACTTGGTGTGTGTATGCCCAGCATAAGCCAAATTAAGCCTAAGCAAGAGGTTTATCTATTTATCTGGCCAATGAGTGTACTGTAGGATCCAAGTTTATTTGATTTCAGAGATTTATTTCTGTTTATGGGTCCGCACGGCCTTTGGCCATTGTTTGGGGAGCTTAACCTGCCTAGACTTTGATTTTATGTAAATGCAGACGTACACATATAGACCTTAAGATCATAGATTCCCAAGAGCCTTAGATTATGGGGGGGTTCCTGAAGAGATAAAAAAAAATTACCATTCAAACTCACATGCAGTGTAAAGGTAGATTTTTCGTTCAAATCCTGAATAAATGATTGCCGTGCATCGAATCGAACGCAGCTTTCTTCTAACGGGATCAGCCGATTCCGCCCAAAGAAAGCTCGAACAGAACCAACATGTTCTCAATTGGCAGTTCTTCGAAAGGGGATCAGGGTCCCCACCCAAAGTATTGAATAGAAATTAATTGTTCAAAGTGGTGCGCTCCGATTTGCCCTTCAATCGACGTACGCTGGAACGCAGTGTGGTTACGATGACGTCGCCATGTCCGCTTGATAGTTCACCGCTCGAGCAGGTATTGATCCATGTATGGGGCACCCTTAGGACAGATTCACAAGGGTGGCTGAAACTGAGCCGCTGGGTGTTGCACACATTGTGCAGATAGTCAGTACTCAATCACTGACAACCGTCCGGTGGGCATAGTTGACGGCCAGCCCAGAGTGGCACAATGGGGGTTATGTGTATTCACCTTTACTATCCATTGTATCATTATAGACAATATTTGGCAATTGTCATTGCTTATTGTGTCCACAAAAGGATTACGGGCACTGCTTTCCAATGATATGCTCTCCTGTCTAATTCTGTTTCAGTTTTCTACAGGGGTTTCAACTGATATTAGCCCAGAGATGTCCAATACACAGCGGGCAAAATAAAAAAAAAACGTTGGACAACGTCACAGTCCATTTATTTGATATAAAGTTTTATATGAATATATATTTTATTTACATTTTATAAATATATCATTTTAAATACATTTACATTTTTATTAAAAATTATTATTACACAGCAGGCCATTTTTGGCCCATGGGCTGGAGTGACACCTCTGAGCTACATACACACTGTATACACAGGGATGGGGCACACTTGGATTACAAAAATGTGTAAGTACATGTGTGCCCCCATCTCTATGTGTACAGTTTGTGTGCTTTGGTCTGGGGGAAAGCAATCCTGTACCCCTCTTCCCAAGCTCTGCCTTCCCTGCAGCCCCCCTACCAGCTGCATTCAGCATACCTCTGTCCTCCAACTCTACAGTAGAGAACTACAGATCCCAGCATTCTCCAGGCACTGGAATGCACCGCTGAGCAACCGGAACTCGTAGTTCTCTACTTCCAGAGTAGGAGGATAGATGAGCAATAAGTGCACTTGTAGGGGGTCTATGTGGATGGCAGATCTACCATATATGCAGGACCAAAATATTTTCTTGGCAAGCAAAATGCATTGTACACATTTCTTATATAGATATTATATTTATAGGCATATACATTTTAATTGTGACATTTTCTGTAATTATAGGTTAATTCAGATCAGTAGATGGTACAGTGAATGCCTGTTATTGATCAGATATACAATCAGAATATTGATTGGTAATTTGATCAGTAGCATAGTATATGCCTAGCCTATCCTTAAGCCCCCCATACACCTTTAGATCACCCCATACAATTTCCTTTAGATCTACCAACAACTATGTAGTGCCGGTTCCTCCCTGATAGAATTCATAGTGATTGGAAGGTATATATCACTGTTATGTAGTGCCGGGTCCTCCCTGATAGAATACATAGTGATTGGAAGGTATATATCACTTTTATGTAGTGCCGGGTCCTCCCTGATAGAATGATTGGAAGATCAGAAAGCTCCTCATGTTACATGGTTTTAGTAGAAGAAAAGTTGTACGGTACTGAAATTGTAAGGTGTATGGGGTGCTTTAGCTATACCTGGGGGGAAAGTGCTAATGCTGAATAATGAATGAGCATGACGGCAATCAGGTCTTAATTTAATGCGGTTACACCCCAAGAACCAATCGGTTTGGGGGGAATGCCTACTTTATAGATGCTAATATAATTGTGTGTGGTAGTGTTCTTTGAGAACATGGTACCCTTGATTTTCATGTTTACAAGTCAAACCCCAAGATCTAGTTGTTTAAATCATTGTGTAGTGTGTTTAGTAATGATATTTTGTATGTAAGAGCCATGGCTAAAGCTGGCCATAAAAGTGTAGTTTTCTTCACAATTCTGCTGCAGATAAACTGTGCGTGATGATGTCATCACGCATGGTCAGTCGTGAAGAGAATCTGCCAGGCACCCTTTGTGTGCCCCCCATAACTTTGGATGGGGACGCAAAGTAATGGGATTGGTCTAAGAAAATAAAGCATTAAATGCGTGTATGTTTGGGCCATGCTGAATGCAGCGTTCACACGACATGAACAATTGACTCTCATGGCAAAAACAGTCAACGCATTGCAGCGCATCAACACATTGCAATACAGCAGTATATTGACACGTTGCAAAGAGGCACTGACGTGTCTGTGGGTGCACGTCCATTGCTCACTATTTAGCGCAGGTGATTAGGCATTGGAGAATCAGATTTGACTTTGTGAGTTGATTGCAAAGCCCCTGAGCATGGTATCCTCACCAAACTTCCTGGAGATGTAGAGAAGGGTCCAGGGGATTCAAGAAAGAAAGTAATGCTCTAGTACATGCAGTTTTTGCATAAATTAAGTTCAAAATCAAGTGGAAATTTCCAAAAACTACATATACTAAAGCAATACTTTCTTTTTTCAAATGTTCCCACAACCCTTCCCTACATCTCCAGAAATGTTGATGTTCAGGGGCTTTGCAATTCACTCAACGTCGACTATTCGGAGAGATTTGACCATACTGTCTGTTTATAACCCATTTCACCTTTTTTTCCATTTCAGGACATTTCAGGATGCATCTGTATCAATCCTGGCCGCCTGACCAAAGGACTGGTCGGAGGAACATACGCTCGCTTTTTAGTCAGGAGAGAGCATGCAGAGATCAGGAAGACACCGTGCCTATCTGCTCAAGTAGTGAAGATATGAGAAGTGTGTATACATTGACCTGTGCCAGTCAGGAATGGGGGATGCTGCCATGAACTGTTCTCACCACACGTGTACATATACCATAAAATGTGACCACTGCTGTACCCATTATCTCATGTCATGTACCTGCCTCTGTCTTTGTCCGTTTTTGTATTGTATAAATAAAGCATATACAAATACAATCCCCTCAAAGATCCCGCCGCCAGTCCGTCCCCGCCCCTAAGCGCGTGTGATTGGCTGAGGCCGCGAGTTACGTGCGGTGTGTGTGTGTGGCGGAGCAGTCAGTCTCGGCTGAGCTCTGGCAGGGGAAGGAGGGATTGTCGTGTCTCCGGTTTCGTGACGGCTCTGTTCTTGGCGAGTGAAAGCCGGAAGTGGTGGCCACTCCCAACCCACGTCCTCATCCGCCGAGTCTGCAGCGGGCACTCCGCTGTGCCCCACCACGGAGCGTCCCGCAGGTGAGTGTCGTCTGTTTACGAGAACTTTCCGTACGTGACGGTATATGCGGGCGATACGAGCCCCTGACTAGTTCTGTTTAATGGTTCCTGCGTGTGCACCGTTCTCCTTATCACCCATTCTGCTAGCCTATTACATAACAAAGTCACCCCACACCCTGAATTCTTCATGTCATGGATGAGGGGTGTGGCGGCACGTGTCACTTTACATCGATTGGGGGGGGGGGGGGGGGGGGGGGGGGGGTAAGGCTTTGATCGTCAGGAGGAAACACAATTAGATGGTCTATTGGTGATCTATACCAACACCCCATCAGTCACCAAGTCACAAGTCAGTGTGACAGCAAGGGGCGCCTCATTTGCATATCATTATCCAATTAGACCCTTCGTGTTGGTTGACTTTTGTGGGTTCTATTCGCAAGGAATGCAATCGCCTGGTTCAAGGTAACACATACATAATGTATGTGTTTATAGATTAACTAAAACAGTGGTGGCAAAGGTGGCACTTGTAGCCTCTGTGGGCACCTGAGCTGTCAGCCAACACAGAGGCAGACAAGGGGGTCAGGAGAGAACTGCAGCACAAAGCTGGCAGTCAGCTCCCCGGGTTGTCTGTTCTTGCCTTACTTTACATACTGGTGATTTCTCAGCAGGGGATCAAATACTTAAGCAAGGAGCACACATATAGATATGGGCCAGATCGATGGTCGCTTTAAGGGCCATGCACACTCACAGTAATCTATCTGGCCTGTATCGAATGCGACCATCTCTGTTTTAGAGCGGGACCAATCAAAACAGGGATATCGGATATGACTGTAAACCACGGTCGATGTCCATTGCTTCGCATGAGGACCGCGGGTCTCCATGCACAGCAGTGCTGCGCCCCCCTAATTGTCCAGAGATTTTATTTTTGGGGTCCCCCTGCCACAGTTACAAAACAATAATATCATTGTAGGTGGGGCAATATCTTAATCAACTTGGTGAGGTATCCTGTCTGTCAGTTTTTTTTTTCTCTGAGTTTAACTTAAAAAAAACGTCTTCTCCAGCCCATCCTGTAATCACATGCTCTTCAGTCTGCTGGGGAAGGTTGTGGATGTTGATTATACGCCCTGTTTGTTTTGAATGGTTTGCCTTATTGTAATGTGTGTCATAGTGCCGTAAAAACTATACTATCAGTCTACAGACCCTCTATAGGGGCAGCACTTTCATGCAGGGTAGAGTACTTGTGTTTACTTTCTGACAACTTTGTGAAAAAAAGTCTTAAGCATCTACCTATTTAAAATTTCCAAAATTAACTTGAAGCTCCACGTAAGCACATGGGGTGGCAATCATTGGGTAGGGTTCTCTTAAATGAATGGCATCACTAGGCACGTGAAGGTGGCCCATTTAAAATGTCTAGGTGTCCTAAAAGCCCCCATACACCGTACAATCTTTCCATACAATTTGTGTACAATCAAGTTATGTTCTACCAAAACCTTGTAATCTGAGGGCCTTTCTAAAGCAGCCCATACACAGGTCAGATTTTCAATCAATCGACTTAAAACGATAAATTTTTTAATCGATTGCTTGAGAATTGAGTTTTGCCCACCTGGTTAAATTGACTTAAGCTAACCATACACGTCTAGATTTTCTGTTCAATCAACTTAAAAAGATACATTTTTTGGGGTCAGGGAAATCTGTGATTGATTGTATGTTTGTTAACTGTAGCAACAGATATTTGATCAACTTTTCTGTAGATAGACTGAAAGTGTAATGCATTTCAATACAACCAATTTAAATTTACCAACACGTCCAATCCTTTTTCAATCAATTTTTTTCCCAATTTTAATTGGTTTAGGTTGATCTAACCATGTGGGCTGCCATAGATTTTCAACCAATCAACCAAAAAAATTGATTGAGTTGATTGGATGAAAAATCTAGACATGTATGGGGGGCTTTAATCCGATCAAAATTGAGTGAAAATTCAGTCGTTTTTTGATCGGACTGGATGGTAAATTTTGATCGGTCGATTGAAAATTGGATTGAAAAGTGTGGTCAACCAATTTTTGATCGATTTGATCTAATGGAAATTGTATGGATCTTAAGGTGTATGGGATGCTTAAGGGTCCCCATACACCTTGTCAGATTTCCTTTAGATCTTTTCGTTTTACCAAAACTTTCTAAACCATGAAGTCTACCTGTGTTCAATCACAGAGGACGTTCTACTACATAGTTGTTGGTAGATCTAAAGGATATCTGATAGAGAGATCTAAAGGTGTAGGGCCAGCTTAAATCTTTTGTTCCCCAAAAGTTTTGCCACTAAAATTGGAGAGGCTTGTGAATGCTTGACCATTCCTAACCAAAGCTGTCCTCAAGTTCTGCTTCAGGTGCCAGGCAGGTAAGGGAGGCACCTACCTATATCACTTGAATCACTAAGGATGTTGTCTTCATAACGTGCCCTGTTGGTTAAAGTTTGGGAAGCGATGGGTTAACCCCTGCCGAGTAAATGAGCAGGTTGGTGTTAATGCCCCACCCAATGGTTAGCCCACCTTTCCTTGTGGTCAGATCTGTTCAGTCTTCTGATCCCTGACTTCCTTGTTATTTCCAGATAACACATGCTTCATTAAGGACAAATGTGAATTGATCTGTAATTATACTTAAATTAGATGTTAGGGCCTGGCTTGTTAATCATCCTGCACTTAGATCTGTGTGTTAACACCCCCCCCCCTACACCTTACAATCTTGCCATACAATTTTTATACAATCCACTTTTCTTCTATAAAAACCATGTAAAATGAGGAACTTTCTAAACCTTCCAATCACTATGTAATCTATCAGGGAGGACCCAGCACTACATTGCAGTGATATAT
>CM070038.1:50272158-50282789 GCA_036250615.1 Ptychadena robeensis
AATGAGCTGGGGGCAAGCAGCAGCCGCTGGTCCACATGTGACCCTATTTGGGTCCAGATCTGGACCGGGGTCCGCCTATTGTGTACCCCGGCCATAGACTTTAATGGAAACGTTTTTACATTGTAGGCCTGTCATTTCCCAAAGTGTGTCCATACCGGAGTCTGGTGACATCCTGAATATAATAACATGTTCACATTCTTTGTGAATAACTCACAATATCAGATAATGAAGATTTCAATAATTCACTTTATCAGGTAAATTAGTGCTGCAACCACTAGATGGCGCTGCAGATGTGCCACGTTACATAGGAGAGCATGGGGGGGGGGGGTGATCCGTTCCCCTGCAGCTGCCTCTTCATTAGATCGGAGCCACATGGAGCAGTGAGTTTGCTCTCCTGTGGCTTCGATCTCTGCCTGACAAACAGCTCGTCCACTGCTGTTCTGACAGGTAAGCGATGGACGAGCTGGGGCCGTCAGGAACTGAAGGGGGGTTAAAAAGAAAGATTTGACAGATTGATCTCTATGCCTAGAAATCGGAAAAATAAAAGAACATTTACCTCCATCAGTGGGACTCTAATTTGGTTACCTGAATGTACATTTATATAGTAGCCAACACAAATAGATAAAGTTATAACTGACATTTTGTTCATTGGATTAAAATCCACAAGTTTCAAATTAACCCTCTGGGCGTTACCGGCTTTTCGCACAATTTTTTATGGCACGAAAAGCCGTTTCTCCCACAATCGCAGCTGAGTAGACTGTACTCGTGATTGCCAGCTCTCTGCCCAGCCCTCTTCATACCGCCGGTGTCAAATAGATGACGGCAGTGTGTGGGGAGGAGAGCGGCGCCATCTCCATTAACATGGAGGTCTATGTCAAACTGTTCCCTTGCAGGGATAAGGCACACTGGTCTATTAGCATGGGATTCTGCATCACGGCAGCCCCCGCCATTGCTTCTGGCGTGACATCGGTGTCATCAGCAAAAAAGTGGTGGAGTATGCAGCACCAAAGATCTCCATTTGATGGAAGACCGCCGCTTTCCTGGTGTCATCGCTGACGCCTGGCGATGTGTACAGGGGAAGAGGGAGGACGGGGACCACCAGCATCATAAAAAGTACAGACATATGTATGGCTGTTAACCAAAAGCACACCATAGACTTTAATGGGACTTTACATTGTAGGCCTGTAATTCCCCAAAGTGTGTCCATACAGGAGTCTGGTAGACATGGACCTGGATATAATAACATGTTCAGATGCTTTGTGAATAACTCACACTATCAGATAATGAAGATTTCAAAAAGGCACTGTATCAGGTAAATTAGCACTGCAACCACTAGATGGCGCTGCAGATGTACCAGGTTACATAGGACAGCATTGTATTACATTCAGTTCTGTACACTCGGTGTTCCCGCCCCCGCAACAGTGTCACATCGGGAGAGAGAAGCAAGTAGAGGACATGGGGACAACGGACCATTTATTCAGGTGAGTATTTTACATAGGGAATCACATTGAATTATGTTCTGAATGCAAGAAAACACTATTCAACATGATATTTATTTAAAACTCTGTGCTGTGAATACTTATGTACTTTCTGAATTTTTTCAATAAATTTGTCAAAAACCCAGGTAAACTTTTTTTTCAGGTTGTCAATATGGGGTGTTGTGTGTGAAATTCTCAGGCAAAAACATGAATTGAATGCATTTTGGAATAAGGCTGTAACAAAATGTGGAAAAACAACACCGCATAGACGTGTGTTATATACATCACCAAAGTATGAGAAACACCTGTGTACTGTGGGTTGAATTCAATCTCCTACACCCAAAACCAAGTCGTACTTTTATCAGTCCGCATAATGTTGCACCATTTCTCCTCAGGCCGGTCAATGTGTTCTTTGGCAAATAGTTTCCTTTTCTGAACAATGTCTGGAATGACCCATTTTACTCCGACTTTCAGAAAAACAGACTAAAACCAGCATGTACAACATTTTCTGCATTCCTTCCTTCAATAAGAGCCGTAATGGACACCTATTCCTCGGCAGAATGAACACCTTTATTTATGCGGAATCTGGGGGACCCCTTCATTGTCTGATCCCCAGTAAGAAAAGTGCAGTTAATTTTACTTTAATATGCAAATGACATGCAGATTAGACAGTCATGTGCTGCAACTGGCGAGTTTGACTAGCTCGGCTTCAAGCTGGGATCAAAAATGTGCCCAAAATATAGCTAAAGTGTAGTATTGCTACTTTGGGACGCATATGGTGGGGAACATTTAGTCATTGAAGAAGAGGGGCAGCCTGTACACCCCCGATATCTGAGGGGGGTGGGTAATGCCGTGCCATCCTATGAACATGGGCTAGAGATGGAGCTAGAGTGTAGAGATGGAGCAGCGGTGCCACCTTCCCTACACCCCTGTGTGGGTGGACCTAGTGGGAATCTGCCTACCGCTGCAGACTGGCGAATTTGTGCACTTTAGCGCTTGCCAGCTACATATTTAGGGTATGTCTCCACTGCATTGTCTGACCTCTGCGCTTAACATAGGGTGTCCCGATGGAGCACATATACCTGCCTGGCAGATCCTCTGTTCACAAGGAGTTGAGCCAATCCGCCGATGCAGGGGTTAACATGCAGTATGTTAGCCCCTTCATCGGCGGATATGTGAACAGAGGATCCACCGGGCAAGTAATGTGTATGTGCTCTGTCTGGATCCCACCAAGCACTGAGCTTTACATAGGGGGTCCCGACGGAGCACACAACAAAGTGGAGACATACCCAAAAGTGCCAAAACACATCCCATTGATCCTACTGAACCCTGCAGCATCTGTAACCAGGAAGCGATCTCATACGTAACCAGGAAGTGATGTACATCAGTACAGCACACACACACATAAATAATTATTTATTATTATTGTACTGACACCACACACGCATGTGCCCCACTACGACTATGTGGACCATAAGGACCCACCGACGTCACTATGTGAGGGGACATGCCTGACGTGAGGTGCCAGAGAAATCTCTGGCCCCTCCCATCGTGCATGCCCCCTCCATACATCTATACACTGTACTATACAGTGAAATCTTATAACGTTTCTATATACGATAAACTGTAAAAAGGTCACATAAACAAGCAACGGGTGTGATGGATGGAAGGAGGGTGCAGGGTGGGGGTAAAGACTGGCCCGAAGCTCTATTTATGGACAAATCGACACACAAGGGGGAGAGGGGGGAGAACAAAACTCTTCAGTCTTCCTCCTCCAAAGAGTCCATCAAGTCATAGTCTCTGAGCGGACTGTGGATCAGCCTGCGGTAGTCCTCAATGGACATCTTCTGCCGGGCACACCAAATAGCATCCTTAAAACAGCACATGACCCTCCAAGCTCCGCTGATCTCCGACTCTGTGTAAGTGCCGCCAAACAGTTCCGTACAGTGCACCGAAGTGGGTGACAGCGGCAGGTGACACAAACTGCGACAGTTCACGTCCCAAGGCCCCAAACACGGCCTGCGCAAAGGGACACTGCCAGAAGAGGTGCAAAACAGTCTCCTCCGCAGTGATGCACCAGGGGCAGTGCCGGTAGCCAGACAAGTTCCGGGCATCCTTGCTAAGTTTCAAGAGGTCAATCCCGGGAGATCTTAAAATGGTTGTGCGCCCTGTGTCCTTCTTACATACACTGCCTGGCCAAAAAAAGGTTGCATGCTCTAATATTTAGTTTATTTCGCTGTGTTTCGATGCGTTTCTGCAATGTCACAAGATTTATTTCCATCCAGTGTTGCATTCATTTCTTACCAAGATCATGCGTTGATGATGGTAGAGTCTGACCGCTGCGCAAAGCCTCCTCCAGCTCGTACCACAGATTCTTTATGGGGTTAAGATCTGCAATCTGTGGTGGCCAACCCATGTGTGACAATGATGTCTCATGCTCCCTGAACCACTCTTTAACAATTTGAGCCCGATGAATCCTGGCATTGTCCTCTTGGAATATGTCCGTGCTATCGGGGGAAGAAAAATCCATTGATGGAATAACCTGGTCATTCAGTATATTCTGGTAGTCACTACAGGGAATGACCGCTGAGGGCAATTCTCACCCATGGGATCAGTATCTTAGCAGAGGATTGGAGACTTTTGACACACCCCAGTCATGGCCTGCAGTGGGGAGAGGAAATAGTGCCACCCCTCTAGATTGGCCTATGTAGCTGATTGTTGGGTACTTACCTGCACCACCCTTGTTCCTTCCAAACATCCGTGCAATATCTGACTAAATGGGTTGTAAAATGTAAGGGGATCTCTACCACAGGGGATGCTTTCTCAGTAACCTGTGCTTTCCTATTATCATACATTTGATATGTCATATGCCAGGTGCCCAACCTGCGGCCCGGGGGAGCACATGCGGCCCTTTGGGTGTTCTTCGGCAGCCCCCCTCAGTCATCCACTTGCAACCCCCAAAACGTAACTGTTAATGCATAGGAACTCACCGGGCCATCAATCCCCCACTGACAGGTCCTCATCCAGGAGCTTCTGAGAGTGGGAAGAGGAGGAGAGACGATAAACTTCCGTGATAGTAGTACGTTAATGCCAATCTGTGACCCAAGTCCCTCGCCTCTCCTCTAGTGTTGGCAGGGGATCAGCAGACTGGTAAGTGCCTCTGCTCCCAATATTTTACCATTGAAAGGGGGGGGGTGATTGTATAATATATATTGTGGCACATAAGAGAATAAGGGCATATCCTTTTTCTAACCAGTATAGGTTGAAAATCATTTACTGATGCCGAGGGCTACACTTGTGGCCCTCCATATCAACTCAGTTGGCCACCACTGTGTTATATGCATTCATATGATGAATTTGGTATGAACATGAAGGACATGAAATGGATATTTAATATTAGCTTATTATTTCATTTTTTCTTATACAGAAATGCCTTACAATCCCTCTCTAGGGCCCAGCCCAGTGTCATTTAGGGAATATGTTCTCCCAGAGAGTATCTTGTATATATGGAATGTATTGGATGTGGCACTGGACTATTTATCATGACTTTGTCCTCAATGACACCCAGTCCTCAATACTACCTTGATGACATAACCTTCATAACTCATCAAAGGAGACCTTTGATATAAATCCCTAACAGGGTTTACTGGCATACATACGTCAGATACGATGTATTATTTTAGTTTTTCCTAAAAGGTCTTTATTCATATATAGTCAGGACCATTTGTTACACAAAACATGACAGTAAGAATATAAAAGATTCTTGTTGATACGTGTACAGTCGGCTTAAGGGATGCTGTATGATCCATGTACAGTAGTAGTAATGTCCACAATCCTCCTACATGTTTCGCCCCCTTGGGCTTCCTCTGGGAGGGTGGCTCTATAACATATATATAAAAAAACATCCTTCAGATATCTTAATAAGTCATTTAGTTACATCTCTGTCTGCTGCATTACATTAAATATTCACATACATACATTAAATAGTAAAAAAGTCTATCCATCACTATTTTCTATCATATCGCATATATGCAATAACTTATACCTCTATGTATTTTGTTTCTACATTCGTTCTTAATCTCATGTCAGTATATATGCCATAAAATTCAACATGTTGATGTATATCGTTTTAACCATCATTAAATCTAATAAAACACATTTTACCCATTTTAACCATCAATAAATAATCTATATAAGCAATCTCATAAAACACATTGTACTTAAATTACTTTCAAGAATCAACTAGCATCCCATTGTCCGTGTCCATCCACACCATAGAGGGACACCACCGCACCTGCGTCCAACAAGCTGGTGGGTACTCCCTCCTGAAGGGGGTTATGTTGTTATAGGCCCCTGCCACCTAACCGGTCCCTGGTTCTATCCCCTTGGCGGGTTCAGGTGAGAGGGTTCACCCTAGCCCAGTGGTGGGCAAACTTATTTGACCAAAGAGCCAAATTGTTACAATGCAACGCTTGAAATATATGTTGAGAGTCGGAGATCTGTTGGTGGGGGTAGAGGGGGGGGGGGGTCGGGGTGCTGTTGAAACTGACAACAATTGAAATTGATGTCTTCTTTCCCTAAAACTACCTAAAGCCCCCCCATACACCTTAAGATCGATCCATATAATCTCCATTAGATCTACCAACAACTGTGTAGTATAGTGGCCTCCCTGATAGAATACATAGTGATTGGAAGGTATATATCACTGCTGTGTAGTGCTGGGTCCTCCCTGATAGAATACATATTAATTGGAAGGTATATATCACTGCTATGTAGTACCAGGTCCTCCCTGATAGAATACATAGTGATTGGAAGGTATATATCACTGCTATGTAGTGCCGGGTCCTCCCTGATAGAATACATAGTGATTGGAAGGTATATATCACTGCTATGTAGTGCCAGGTCCTCCCTTATAGAATACATAGTGACTGGAAAGTTTAGAAAGCTCCTCATATTAGAACAAAATTTGATTGTACAGAAATTGTATGGAAAGATTGTAAGGTGTATGGGGGGCTTAAGTCTTAGTAAAAATTTAAACCTATAAAACGTGATATCATACTTAATAACAATATGACAATGACTGACGACCAATAACCTGAACCATAGCTTTGCATCTCCTTAGTAGTGTTGAGCTCGAATATTCGAATTTTGAATATATTTGGCAAATATCGGCTATTCGAGAATTCGCAAAGTTTGCGAATATGGCGGCAGATATTCGCAATTTTGAATATTTGCGTTGGGATGCTTATGGCCATAGATTGCGAATATAGATTCGCAATGCAAAAATAAATATCACATGTGACCATTAATTTTAAAGGTGAGGCGATTATAATCTAGAATGGCAATCACGTGCATTCGCGCGCAACTTTGCACGATTGCGAATATAGAACCAAATATTAGAAGAATTTTTTGCGAAATATCGCAAATTTGAATATTGCCTATGCCGCTCATCACTACTCCTTAGAAAGTTTGGGTAAGTCAGGTTTGTATGTTGTTGATTTGAATGTAAGCCACATAGACCACATATAGGTAGGTAGAGTGCCCCCTTGTAGGTAACCAGAGTCCCCCTCCCCCTTAAAGATAGCCAAAAAGCCCCCTGTAGGTAGCCATAAAGCGCCTCCCTTGATGGTAAAAGGAGAGCCCCCACTTATTAGCAGTCACAGGTGTTGGTGATAGCGCAGGTTTTTTCCTGTTGGGGGGATGGTGCATGAATGGAGAAAAATAAAATAAAGAATTGGTCCCTATGCCACTGAGCCGGACTGAAGGGGCTAAAGAGCCATATATGGCTCTGGAGCTGCACTTTGCCCACCCCTGCCCTTGCCCAATGTTCCAAGGGTTCACTTGGCTCCCCAATGGGGTCTAGGTACAAGATATAAGGGACAGGTCACCAATTGCCCTGACCATGGGCCCCCGGACTTCCCTCTAGTTGTCACACTCACCTGGAGAGATAAACAAATTCTATACTACCCTAAACTGGTTAGCTGTAATACACTTTTTTCTGTGCATACGTTAAATGCCTGGGGCAGAGGAGGAATGTGGGGAGAATATTTGGAGGGGTATAGTCATGTGACTCTACCTGGAACCATAAATGTGAAGGGGTCATTACCTGCGGAATGGAGTCTGTGACATTTGGCCAGTCTGAGCTTGTCTACTATGAGGACATTTACAGCTGTGTGGTGTGTTGGAAATGAACTCTCAGCTCTGAAATGGTTCAATGTTATCTTGTGCCATGTGGTATTAACCTCCCAAGTCATTTCTTTTTTATTATCATTGCCTGGGACGCTAAGCCGGAGTGACGTGGCTGGAGGACCAAAATCGGCTAATCTGGATGCTGTGTGTGGCACTTGGATAACGCTTTTGGTCATGAAAACCTTCCCTGAGCCACATGCTGGAATACCACCAGAGAGGTTAAATGAAATTTAGGCTATGTCCCCACATGATCACCTCTGGACACGGTGCGGCCCGCAATCTGGGAGATCGCGGCCATAGACATGAATTGGCGCAGTTAAAAACCGTGTGTCATTCTAACTGCTCCTAGGCAAGATGTCCTGTCTCACCCCCCCCCCCCCCCCCCCCCCCCCCCCCCCCACACTTGCCACACTTGCCCCCTGCCATTCCGCGATCCTGGGTGCTAGCGTTCTTTCCACTGCGATAGGAATCACGGCACATCTCCCAAGTGGGGACATAGCCTTATGGACCCCACACACGTACCAAGCAGGGACCGACAAACGAGCGAAGGAGTGCAGGGTGATGACGTCGTCACACTGCATTCCATTGCTCAGAGTATCAGCGGGAACCCATTGTCTGCTGGAAGTTAGTTTGGACGTGGACGCCGCTCCCTATTTAAACTAATGGCATCAGCCATAGTTTACAGACATGGCCGTTCTCTGGCCGACCGAGCTATGGAGCGCCACAAATCAGTCGCCCCATGTGGACACCCGCAAACTGCGGCTGATTTTGCCGCCGACCGACGTCTGCAAGCGTGCACGCACATCGGACGGTGGCAAAATTGCCAGCAGCTCGCTACATGTATGGGGGCCTTTACACTGCCATGACTTGGATAGGAAGTAGACATTACAGGAAGTAATGGAAATATATCTACCAAGACCTTGACCATACAGATTTTAGCACTACAACACTCCATTTTTGTCTACAATTGGCTGTTATTTTTATTTAATTACTTTCATTTTTGTCTAATTTAACATACAAGACAAAGCATTGTGTTTGCTCACCTACACCTGTAGGGGCGCGCGAAGGGCGAAGGTCCCTTTAAGAGCCCCCCAGCATGCACCGGGGGTGCCGGCAAAGCTTCCAGGAAGAGGAGGTGCTCAGTCGGCAAGCGCAATAGTACGCAATTAACCGATCTGCCAGCCGCCTTTCCGGTTGCCATCAGGTGTCTACCCGCAGTGGGGATTTGCCGATCAGCTGTGGCCCTCCTCAGGCTGAGGTATTGTCCTAGGACCTCCCCTGCTAGGTGGGGGTCCTTCATTTACCAGTGACTACTTCTTGGGACATTTGTTCTGGACTCAGCTTGGTGTTGCATAATCGGTGAGGACTATAGAGCACCACTGTTGCCTGTATATGGAGAACCCGTTAGGGTCTCATTGTTGAATAATAAGTTTTTGAGCATCAACAGCCGCCTCTGCTTGATTCCTGTGTCGTTACACACCTAATCAGGTTGTTGTGTAATTCAAAAATAATAATAAATGACTCTAATATTAACGCAAAGACATACGATTTTTCCCAGGATACTGTTACCACAACTGTTAACCAAAATGTGGGAAACAAACCCTGTGTGTGTCATGTCTATGAACTTTGTAAAAGAAGCCCCACGGCTCCACTATGGGCTGGCATACTCTGATATCAGCTCAAGCCTCCATTATGTTCCTGTGGACACGGGTGGGCTGCGTTGACAATAACCTGAAAGAAGCGGGGACCGACTGATCGGGGGCTCTGATGAGCGGTGGAGACAGCCCTATCAAAGCCCCAATCGGTGGCTTGTGCACTCCGTTAAAATCCTTGCATTCAACACAGGGGTTTAAATGGATATTGGAGCCTAGGGCTAAAGGCCCTGTGAATTGGGGGGTTCTAGGGGTTCACTTTCACGTTCACACTAGAGTCCAACAGAAATCCCAAACCATGCTTTTTTGAGTCAACCAAACAACAAAAAGGCTTAATGGCAGCTGTTGCAAAATAACAGTCTTTCATGTATCCCCAAAACAGATACCCCAAATGAGGCGTCTTACAGGTTCTTGACATTGTGTCCCTGACCAATAGCCCTTGTAGTCCACAGGGGGAAGCGATCCAGCTTGTCCTTCATAGACATGTCTTTCAGCAAGACCATGAGTCCCCCTGATGAGATCACCTGACCTCATTATATGGCTGGGTTAAGCTCCCCATACACCTTTAGATCCCTCCATAAAATTTCCATTAGATCTACCAACAACTATGTAGTATAGTGGCCTCCCTGATAGGATACATAGTGATTGGAAGGTTTAGGGCTCTTTTCCACTGATGTGGATGGCTGCCATGCTATCCGCGTGGCTGCAGCTGCTCCCGACCGCACATCAAGCTGTTTAGCATGCGGATGCACGCGGACGTCCCTGCGGTAGGATGTGGACTTCAGGCATGCCCCATGTCCAGGGATGCGGTCGGTTGCAGCATCTGCACGAAAACGCTGTATGCGGGCGTTCAGAACCGCACCGCATACACATCCACACCACATCCACACTCGGCCACACAAGTGGAGCCTGGCTGATGCTTTGCCTATGGATGCGGTCGGAGGGGCTGCAGCCGCGCGGATACAATCGCAGCAATCCGCACGATTCCGCATTAGTGAAAACAAGTCCTTGGAAAGGTCCTCATATTACATGGCTTTGGTAAAAGAAAAGCTGATTGTACAGAAAGATTGTAAGGTGTATGGGGGCCTTTACCTTAAAGGTGACCAAGCATGAAATGGGGTGACACATATGTACCATTCAGGACCCATCCCTGGCGTCCTGTACAGCCCCCATACACGTAGCGAGCTGCGGCCGATTTTGCCGATGACCGATGGCCACGGATCACGGGTACCCACAAAGCTCGGTCAGCCAGAGAACAGATACAGTGGAGGAAATAATTATTTGACCCCTCACTGATTTTGTAAGTTTGTCC
>CM070038.1:50284201-50308566 GCA_036250615.1 Ptychadena robeensis
TGGACAAACTTACAAAATCAGTGAGGGGTCAAATAATTATTTCCTCCACTGTATGTCCGTAAATCTCTGGCCAATGCCATTAGTTTGAATGAGGACCGGCATCCTCGTTTAAACTAACGGCCGGCACACAAAGGATGCCAGCCGATACTGTGAGCGATGGAGAGCAGCGTGATGACGTCATGGCGTTGCACTCCACAGCTCATCTGTCGGTCCCCACTCGCTACCTGTGTGGGGGCTTTAACGGTTTCTGTCAGCTTGTCATAACGCTCAGCAGGACAAATCCAGGGCTGAATCTGCTTGGCAGGGATACAGACAGCAATATATACTATAATATTGACCCTCCCCCGCTCTACGCAAAACTAAAAAAGAAACGTTACGTTAATGTTCCTATGATTCTGTGTGATAGAACTGCAGCTATGCGGATGACTTCACAGGGGTTCATATTGCTCACTCAGCACATTGTTGAGAAAGGGTATAATAATCTCATGGAAATAGAAAGCAGGACGCCTGGAAAGAGTTACAAGCTATGAAAGATGAATGCGGTCTACATTTGAAATGATTATTTTAAATACTGTTCTAGAAAAAAATAAAATGGCTGATATTATTAATATTAACAATATTAACATAATTATTCACACCCCTGGCAAATTTTTACTTAAAGTTACTTTTATTCAACCAGCAAGTTATTCTGTGACAGGAAATGACATAGGTGTCTCACAAAAGATAATAAGACGATGTACTCAAGCGATAAGTGTGGAAAAAAAATTTCTCAGCTTTCATTTACATTTGAGCAAAAAGTGTAATGTCCAAAAGTATTCATACCCCTCTTACTAATCAATAGAAAAGCCTTTATTGGCTATTACAGCGTTCACACACTTTCTATAATCACAGACCAGCTCCTCGCATGTCTCCACAGGGATTTCTTCCCATTCATATTAAGCAATGATCTACAAATCTTTCAGGTTGGAGAGTCTTCTTGCCATCACCCTGATCTTTAGCTCCCTCCAGTTGGATTCAAGTGAGGACTCTGGCTGGGCCACTCCAAAATGTTAATGTTGTTGTCTGCTAACCATTTCTTCACCAATTTTGCTGTGTGTTTTGGGTCATTGTCACACTGAAATGTCCACTGGTGCCCAAGGCCAAGTGTCCCTGCAGACTGACTGATGTTGTGGTTGAGAATCCTCATGTATTGCTCTTTTCTTATGGTGCCGTGATTAGGTTCCATGGTCTATTGGCTGAAAAACAGCCCAAAGCATTAGGTTCCCACCACCATGTGTCACAGTGGGGATGGTGTTCTTTGGGGTAAAGGCTTCTCCTTTTAAAGACTTCTTTTAAAGACTTCTCCTTTTAATACAATTTTTGTTTCATCTGACCATAACACAGAAGACCAGAAGTCTTCTTCTTTATCCAGATGAGCAAAGGCCAAGCAAGCTTTTGTATGCCTTATCCGGAGAAGTGGCATCCTCCTTGGTCTGCATCCGTGGAACCCAGCAGTGTGCAGTGTCCGTTGGATTGTCTGCCTTGAGACATTGTCACCAGCAGAGCCCAGATTGACCAGGATGGCCTTGGTGGTTGGTTCACCTCTCTATCTATCCTCCTGGACAGCACAGGTGTCACAGTGTCTTGTATTGTTTGATAATACTTTGCACTGTAGTCACTGGAACATGAAAACATTTAGATATGGCCTTGTAGCCCTTTCCTGACTAGTGAGCAGCCTCACTGAGCTCCTTTGTCTTAGCCATGATTGTCCACAAACCAACTGCAGAGAGCTGCTGCTTTTCACATGTTGAGTTGATTAAGCTCCCTAGCAGTTGAAACGAACCCAACCCACTGAGAGATTCCGTGCAGCGCTTACTTACCCGATCCAGCGTCGTGGAAGCTTCGGTTGACTGCAGCAGGCTTCCGGGAAGGGAAGGGGGGGAGAGGGATCGGCATGGGGTTTTTGGGGGAAATCGGTGATTAACTGTTAGATATGCCAACTGTAGTAACATATTTGATCACATTTTTTTGGATTGACTGAAAGTGTAATTAAATTATGGTTTCAATACAACCAATTAAATTTTTCAGCACGTCCAATCATTTTTCGAAAATGTTCCTAATTTTAATTGTTTTAGTGCGATCTAACCATGTGGGCTACCATAGATTTTCAATCAATCAACCAAAACAACTTATTGAATTAAGTTGATTCAACGTAAAATCTAGACGTGTATGAGGGCCTTAGGACAGACTGTCTCCAAATGGAGAAAGTTTGTTGCTACTTTCCTTAGGCGTGGTCATCCTGTAAAGATGACTGCAAAAGCACAGCGCAGAATGCTTACTGAGGTACAGAAGAATCCTAGAGTGTGAGCTAAAGACTTACAGAAATCTCTGGCACATGCTAACATTTTTGGTAACACATCTACCATGAGGAAAATATTAAACAATGTTCCACAGCTCTACCGACAAAATATTCTGTGGACAGATGAAAGTTGAGTTGATTGGCAAAAACCCACAACACTATGTGTGCAGAAAAAAAGTCACAGCACACCAAAATCAAAACCTCATCCCCACTGTAAAACATGGTGGAGGGAGCATCACCGTTTGGGGCTGCTTTGTTGCATCAGGGCCTGGACGTCATCACGCTACTCTCCATCGCTCACAGCATCGACTTTGTGTGCCAGCCGCTAGGGGACGCGGGTCCCCACTGAAACTAATGGCATCAGCCAGAGATTTACAGACATGTCCGTTCTCTGGCCGACTGAGCTTTGGGGCACGATCGGCAAAATCGGTTGCCACACGTTGCTTGTGTGGGGGCCTTAAGGAAAAAGCATGTATGTTGCCTTCCTTTCCTTCAATGAATGGATAAAATACATTAACATATTGAATATGGAGGAGTCGAAAGTATCAGAAACTGAGGAGTCAGAGAATTTATCTACTGACTCCACAGCGTTGGTCCCCATCCAAAGTAATGAAATCGATCTTAGAATTACGGACATGTCAGTAATGGATTCAATCGATTTGGCGGCTGACTTCTGGATGATTTAAAGGTTTGCATCCCCTTTACGTGATTTTTCGGCCAATCGACCCAGCGTCCCCATCCAAAGTTAGAGCTGGCAAAATCGGGTATAAATCAGCTGGGCACCCTTTGTGATCCAGCCCTTACTTTGGGCGGGGACACCGGTCCCCATCAAAAGTAATTAAATTAATCTTAAAGTTACGGACATGTACAGAATGGCTTAGATCGATTTGGCAGCTCATTTCGGGACAAAATACAACTTTTAAGCTTTAAATTTCCACCCAATTTGTTGGCCGATCAAGTGCCGTGAGCGTGCAAATCTAAGCGTGTATGGGGGGGGGGGGGTAAATAAAGCTAATCTCTCTCTCCTTTCGCTTGCTTCTCTTTTTAATTTTTCTTTCTAAACTCCCTCTCCTTTCCCATTAGACAGATCTCTCCCTCTCTTTCCATTGTAACACTGAGGGCAGCAAAGAAGTCGGATTCTCTGTGGCCATGCAGGTTTATGAAGCAACCAACACAATTTCATGACAAAGCGCGCACTTCTTGCCGCGCATGCGCAATACCGGATGAGCGCCTCTGACCCAACTTTCCTGAGCCAGCGCGTGCGAGGAAGCCCCACTGCGCATGCACGCCCGTGACGTCACGCCGGAAGCGCGCAGGCGCCGTGTGGGAGCGCTTGTGTCGCGGGAGAGACTGAGAAGATGGCGGCGGCTGTAGAAAAGATGTGAGTGGAGGAAATGGGAGAAAAGTGAAGTGGGACGGTGGCGGAGGGAGGAGAGAGACGGCGGAGAAGCGGCCGTGAGGGGGATATTCTCCGGCGGGAAGTCTCCTCACAGAGGCAGGCTGCTATAGTGTGCCTGGCTGTGTCCTATATACACTTTCTGGGGATGGTCTTGAGGCAGGCTCGGCTGTATTATCTCTAGTAGGACTACAAGTCCCAGCGTGCCGTCTACTAGTAATGTTAGCCGGTGAGGAGACCAGCTTTATTAGTAAATACAGTGACATTCACACAGCAGTCATGTGACTTCTCATAAAGACGCTCCATGCAGCGTTGTCACCAGGGATATTATGAAGGAAAAGAGGAGAAGATAACAATGTTTACATTTCAGAGGAAACAATCAGTTTTTCTTTATTTGCTGCTACTGTGAGAATCATCTGCCGGGTCCCTGGCCGGCCATTGTTTACTTGGCTATTCACTCTCTATGAATGGCTGCTGGAGAGGAGCAGATGCTCTGCCAACCTCCACTTTACATCCACAGTCTCCCTAGAAGAATATGTATGATTGGGTGTAACATATTATATTATTTTTACTCCATGATTAATGTTTACGTCCACACACACAGCTGGGTTTATGTGAGGACGACAAAGTTACCTACGCTGAACAACTTGTGATGTCCAGCGTAATATCTGTGTAGGATGGAATGGGGCTACCTGAGGATTGCCTTCCATTTTGAGGCGGGGGCCAAAATGTAAGTGTCCTTGGCGATGTCCTCCAGTGTGGCATGGGGTACATTTCAAATGCGAAACGCGGTTACCTGTGCGACACTCAGGGGGCGTCTTACCTGCGATCCTGTGATGTCCTATGTCGGCTGGCGATTGCTTCTGCCTGGGGACTTCCTGGGATGCCTACATTGTATTATCTGACAAGGCATTGGGCTGGGCCGTCCCAATTTCCCTGGCATTATCAGTGACACTGGGGGCATGGGCAGGGTGCCTATTCCTGTATCATATGAGATGCATAGGAACAGGCGGTCCCCATTTCCCTGGCGTTGTCAATGGTGCTGGGGTGTCAATGGTGCTGGGGACATGGCAGAGTGCCTATATCATCTAAGAGGCATAGGAGTGGACAGTCCCCAATTCCCTGGTGTCATCCGTGACACTGGGGGGCATGGGCAGGGTGCCTATTCCTGTATCATATGAAAGGCATAGGAGTGGGCAGTCTCCATTTCCCTGGCATAATCAGAGGCGCTGGGGACATGGGCAAGGTGCCTATGCCTCTATTATAGCAGTGGGCAGTCCCCATGTCCTTGTGTCATCAGTGACACTGGGGAAATGGGAATGGTACCAATGCCTGTATCATCTGAGATGCATAGGGACAGGCGCTCCCCATTTCCCTGGTATCAATGGCACTGGGGGCATGGGCAGTATACCTATGTCTATATTATCTGAGATGCATAGGAGCGGGTAGTCCCCATGTCCTTGGTGTCATCAGTGGTATTGGGGACATGGGCATCAGTAATCCTTTTAAATTTTTCATACTCCTTTTGCCACTAAAGATAGGAAGAGATTGGGCCGCCAAGTGGGGTTAAACTAGAGTCATGATAGGAAGCCTGAAGTGATCACGTTTGTGAGCAATAACTTGTGCACACCAGCTCATTTTTCTGTGTCCAGTCACCGAAAACTATTTGGCAGATAATGAGAGAAGATGAATGATCGTCCTGGGTAAACTGACTGCTCATAGTCCTCGTCACATGACAGGGCAGATTGTTTAAAAACTAACTCAAATTTTCCAAAATTAAAGATTTGGGGGAAAAAAAATATAAATGCTCTTTCACACTACACTCTCTGTGTATTTCCATACACACTGCCATATACTGTGCTGTTCATTATACCTATTTATGATGTTCTTCTGTATGCAATTTGTATGTTCTGCGCTTGCTGTTCACCCAAAGCTTATATAAAAATGCACACACTAAACTGTCCAATGTGTAGCACATACACTATACAACCAACTTTTGTTCTAACAAAACCATGTAATATGAGGAGCTTTCTTAACCTTCCAGTTACTATTTATTCTATCAGGGAGGACCCGGCACTACATAGCAGTGATATATATCTTCTAATCACTGTGTATTCTATCAGGGAGGACCCGGCACTACATGGCAGTGATATATACCTTCCAATCACTATGTAATAAACCAAAACTCCATGGTGTCTGATACTTTGCATTTTTGGGTTTTTGTAATACATTGTGAACGCATACATTGCTGTCAATACTGGGAAAAGAGCCTAGGGCTAGGTCTCCACTGTATAAAAGACATGGGGGAGCACTGCCTATTCAAGTCAATGTGGCTATGATGCGCCTGTACAGCATTATAGTCTGCGCACCTACCACGTCCCACAAAACAAACGCTGTTAACCACATTTTTTATTTGCCTGATGCGGCAGCGTCACATGTTAATTCAAATATATTAAATATGATTTTATTTATATTACTGAAACATTCTGGATCCAGGGCCTGAATCACAGTGACTGCATCTCTTGTATTGCAGTGACACAGTGGTATAGCATTCACGTACACACGCAGCTGTGGGGATGAGCCCCATCAAATACATGGGCGCGATTGCTTAAAGGCTGCCATACACAGGTTGATGCCCATGAGATGAACCAGCCTTTGAGCTCAGCAAGATGACGTCATTGTACCGAGCCCGATATTGAAGGAGCTTGGGGCACAGGACTGCTGCGTCATCAAGCTCAGCCGATGCAAAGCAATGGACATCGTCCGTAATTTACGGTCATGTCCGATAACCCTGTTTTGGCCTGGTGTGGCCGTGAACATGCACGGCGCTCAAAGTGGCCATCCGTCTAGTTCATCTATGTGTGTATGGGCACCTTAAGTGGGGACAAAAAAAATGCATGAACATCAATGCTTCCATAACTGCAAGTGGAGACAAGGCCTTAAAGTGTATCTAAAGCCATTTGCCAAAGCTCCGTCACTAAGGTAAATACTGCAAACATCTTAAATGATGAATCCAACATCATGTTATCCACTGTCCCTTTTCGCTATTTTCACAAGTTGGGCTTGGATCAAAGAAAGATGTTTGAAGGTTTTACCTGAGTGTAGGATCCTTGTGCATCTGGAGTGAGGCAGAGACGTACCATGATACTTCTCCCAGCATCAGTTCTCCAATAGGGATTTGCAGAACTTGGTCATTAAGGTATAATGGGTTCTGTGCAAGCCAGGGCTGTGGAGTCAGAGTCGAGGAGTCGGAGACATTTTTGGGTACCTGAAGTCAGAGTCGGCAAAAAATTAACTGACTCAGACTCCTAAATTTAAATAGGAAAAAAAATAAAGTTCAAATGTCCCTATTAACAGTCATAATGAACGACTTCTCTGCTATAAGAATAAATGCATGCCGTGCATAACATTACAGCGCCCACTGTGAACCTAGCCTAAAGGCCCCCACACACGTACCGAGTGGGGGCCGACAGATCAGCTCAGATGAGCTCTAGAGTGCAGTGTCATGACGTCATCACGCTGCTCTCCAGAGCTGACAGCATCGGCGGGCACCCTTTGTGTGTGACATGTCCGTTCTCTGGCCGATCAAGCTGTGGGGGGAGCTTTGAAGTGCCCCTTCGTTCTGCCTCTTCTTGGAGCCTTCCACTGCCCTATCTTCAGCAGAAGATCAGAACACTAAAGCCGGACACACGTGTAGATCTGTAAAAAGATTTGAGTACAATCAATAAACTTGTGCACTCACGGTGATTGATTGTACTCTAATCTGTTTACAAACCTACCTGTGTGTGCCTTCCTTAAAGCAGAATCAATAGAGCCCACTCGAAGAAACTTGACTGAACAGGGTTCCAACATGTTGGAAAAACCCTGTTTAATCTCCAATACTTTGCATGGAGACATGAGTCTTCGTGGAAAGTATTGGAACAGCTGAGGCTGCTGCCTTCTGCTCATCTGTTGGCTGTCAGTGTGAAGGGACGGAGCCAGCACTCCTCACTCGGAAGCTGTATGAGACAGGCTGCTTCTCCCCAGCTTGTGGGGTTTTGTAAATCACGCACTGCAAGCTGGGGAGAACGGGTGTCCATTGAACGGAAATCGATGTGCCCATGTGGTGCACATTGATTTCTGTTCAATTGATCCCTGATCAATCACAACGTGGTGCCTAGCTTAAGGAAAAAGCATCAGCATCTTCTGCCTAACTCCCTTTCTCTGCTTTAATTGGCCATTACAGTGTTGGTTTCCTAGCCAGTAGTTCTGTGGTTAGTGTATGTTGCCTTCCTTTCCTTCAATGGATGGATACAATACATTAGCATATTACATACAGAGGAGTCGGAGTCGGAAGAATCAGAAACTGAAGAGTCAGAGTCGGGGAATTTATCGACCGACTCCACAGCCCTGGTGCAAGCAGTGGTGAACTTGAATACAAAGCCAGTTTTGGTTTTTAGATAGAGCAGCAAAGGGTTAAAGCACGGAAGAGTTTTTTTATTGCTGCTTTTTTCCCCATCTGGAAGAGTCGGTTAGTCGCAGCAATTAGTCACCAATAATAAGTGATGGAAAAATGAAACAATGGCGTTGGGGAGATTTCAGAATGAAAATCTATAAACGGACATACACATTGTGCTATTTGATACCAGGCCAGTAAGGATTGTTTTGCTGTTCTGACTCAATTTCTGTCACCTTTGTGAATGTGTTCAGTGCATTATATATTTGTAAACTCACCTTTATATTTTTGTTGCATACAGCATTGGTGAACAATATTACAGAGACGCCATGGAGCAGTGCCACAATTACAACGCACGCTTGTGTGCAGAGCGCAGCGTTCGAATGCCTTTCTTGGACTCCCAAACTGGGGTGGCACAGAGCAACTGTTACATATGGATGGAGAAAAGGCACCGAGGACCAGGTATGATATTACAAACAAAAAAACAGTTGGAGCAATGTGTAGAAAATAACAGAAAATATGTAAAAAATATGGAGGGCCACAAGTGCGGCTTTCGTCATCACAAAAGGGCCGCACATAACATGAAGGACAAAGTTGATTAGGAAAGCCGGGTCAACGTGCGACCACTACACATGGTGATATATGGAATGCCTCATATAGATCAACAAAGGTTATGTGACTCATAGATATTATCAAAGTAGTCTAGTGGAAGCATAGGTGCTCAGGTCGCTGTCTGGGTCACTCATTAACTTTCACGTATGACAATTAGTGTGCTCAGCTGGCCCCTATTCTCCTCTTACCGCTCTTTTCAGACAAGGACGCGTCACTGGAGGATCGGGGAACAGGTGAGTTCATATGCATTAACAGGTTTTGGAAGCCGGAAGTGGAGGACTAAGGGGGGCCGCCAAACAATGTCCAAAGGGCTGCATGCATGTTGGGCACCTGGGCCGTAGATCCTTATAGGCTATAAAGTTTCATGTTATGTAGAAATTTTCAGCCACAACATGGAATATGGATTTTTTAATACGGCTGCTATACTAGTGCTGATGATGCATTGGAAGAATGACTCATTTCTCTATGATCTCATTCAACGGGTTCCCATCCCAGGAACAATGTGTTCTTTCTATTACCGATTATATTACATTTGGTTAACAGGTCTGCAGCCAATTGAAAATCATAACTGCATATGAAAGAAGGAACTGTAAAAAAAAAAACCTTACTTAATTTGGAACCAGCATAATTATTTTTGAAAGCAGTAGTGACACTCTGCGACGTCACTTACTGTAAGTTTACATTGACAGGTTTGAATTATATTCACTTTGCCCTTTTTTTTTTATGAAGGTACAGCTCCTGGGCAGCTTTATACCTATCCATCTAGAAGGTGGCGGAAGAGACGGAGGGCACACCCTCCAGAGGATCCAAGACTTTCCTTTCCATCTCTGAAACCAGGTAACCAGGTTATTAGTTTGCAGTAGCTGTTCATTCAGCGGTCATTTCATAGTTGTGTTTACCAAAATTACTTCTGAGGAAGAGCCTTGGGCATGTATTGATAATATTCAAGAGGATTCTATGATTTTTTAGAATTCTTTAATTCTACAATACATTTTAAACCGCAGTTGACCACCTTATGAATTTCTGGTGCAGATCGGGTGCAAACCAAAGCTAGTCAATGCAGACCTTGGGGTCCCGCTCGAAAACAGCCATGTTGGACATGACTTTTAAATACGGCTAATGTCCTTTGCTTTACATGGAATCTGCGGGTCTCCAGGCAAAGCTTCGGCTGAGCTGGAGAGAGAACAGAGCTGTCTCCCCTGCTCTGCCAATATGACAGCAGCGTGTTGACGTCATCACACTGCTGCAGGGACCATCGGACGGCTCAAATGTCGAGCCGTGACTCAGTACACTGCTTTAGTGTCGGCCAAACTGTTTGCCCAATGTTCGCGGCCCGTCAACTAGTTGGACACTTCCAGTGTTTAATCCACCACCTATACTTTAAATGGAGGCAAAATTTGACCCCTCACCCCACAGTCAGTTGGAGCAATACATTCAATATTGTGATTTTCCCACCTGGGGCACATCTCCCATTCAATAAAAAAATGTGATTTACATTTACAAAGAAATAAAAAAACGTGGTGTCCTCTCCCCCCAGAGAATACCACACCCCTTTTAGCATAGGGTCTGATATGTTCTGGAAAAGGGGGACCACGATCAGTGTGGGTCCCCCTCTCCAGAGCATACCAGACCCCCAACTGGCATAAGGTCTTTTATGTCTGGAAGAGTGGGATCTGGAAGGAAAGGAAAGGGGGCAACACCCATACAGATATACAATGACCTAGATGAATGAGAACCTTCACATATCACTTAACTGTATTTTAATTCTTCACATTTTCCTGTTCATTAGCATCAGCAATAGTTAAGTAAATCTTTATTAGCAAGAAAATATGGATTTTTCGGACTGCCTTCTAAAAAGGCAGATGTTCAGGTCTTAAGATACTTATGTGGCTGTATTTTAAGTCTCGGGCTTGGGGCAGGTTTGCTCATTAATAAGTTAAAAGTCCCTATTTTGATATTTTTCCTAGTATAGGGACTTAACGTGTAAGGTGGTCGGGTGTCTTTTAGAAGTAATTGGCAATCGTCATGTTCTGCTCTGAAAATCGGACTTGACACTGTAATCTAGAATAGGATTGTCAGCGACCTGGGTATATAATTTGGCATAATATCATTTTCATGGTTTCTTTAGCATTTTTTATCAGATGTCTGCAAGCAGATAATGAATATTTGCCTGAACTGGTAGCCAACAATGAGTGTCCATTAGCAATAAAAACTATTTGGGCCAACTGTATGTAGGTTGGCCTTCTCCTTCGATTTTACCAGCACAGATTCATTAAAGACTTTCCTTATCTACTATCAGCTGATTGGTGTTTTTCAGTTTTTAACTTTTTGATGACTTTTCCAGAAAAAATCTTTTAAAAATATAGTGCAGATTTAAAATTAACCCGTCATGAGATAATGGAGGCTGCCATCAGAAAAATTACAGGTCTACTTCTACATTGCTATAAGTGTCTCCAGATTTACTTTATGCCAAACAATATGGATTTCTGACACTTGTTTACAACATCCATGTTCTGGAGTTTTGACTTTGGAAAGCAATGGCAAACAATTGTTTGTAGTTTTTAGGGTGAAGCCAGAAATTACATAAATATGTTAAACACAATAGAACGTATGGCAGATCTGGCCCATTGTCATCTTAGTGAAAAGGCTACTTGGGTTACCTGGAATGGACATGCCTATAGCAGTCGTATCGTCTGCCTGATCTCAACCCATTGCAGTAACCAAGCAAACAGGAGCCAGGGTGCCCTGTCGCCAAGGTCTCCGCCTTTTGGCTGAAATATGGCAGGTACATTTATTTTTATGCTGATGAATGGCAGTATTAATATTTTTTGTTAAAAGATGGAACAGCAAATGAACATGACACCTGGGGACACAAGAAAATTTAAGAACACAGTGTGGCCCAATAGTCGAGAAGCTTTCCCACCCCTGTGCTAGAGCATGCTTGGAGAGCTGGGGTGGGGATATGGTGGCAACATCTGGCATTACTCTGCCCTGGAAGATTTGTCTGCCCTGAAAGCCAACAATTAGTGTCCATTGCCATTTGTTTCCCTTGTATGGCCAGCTATGTTTAATTCCTTAATTCTTTGTATTACACCTTACAATCTTACCATACAATTTCTGTACAATCAAATTTTGTTCTACCACAATCATGTAGTTGTATCTTTCTAAACCTTCCCATCACTATGGATTCTATCAGGGAGGACCCAGCACTACATAGTTGTTGGTAAATCTAATGGAAATTGTATGGAGTGATCTGAAGGTGAAATATATCACAGATCTGTCTTCTCTGCAGAGGAAACTGAAATAGAAGTAAATATTTATGTAGCACACTCCATAAAAGCACAACCTAAATATTTGACAGAAATAAATATTGCATTAAAAATATTACAATAATACAGATAATAGTTATCAAGTAAAGTCTAAGAGCCCTTTTTATTCTATACTCTCTCTCTGCAGCTTCAGAGCGTTTTTTTGTAGGTAACGGACGTACTGGTACTGCTAACCATGTCAATAACCAACAAAAACCTACAAGTGTTTTGTCCCTGTAGTGCAGCGTTCACTAAAGACAAATCTCACCAAAATAGCACAGTGTTGCAATTTTAAAGTGTTTACCATGACGAAGATCTATGCCAGGCCATCAGGACGTTGTAGAAAAAAGTCACTTGTATGTCTGCATCATCTGAAGGTTACTTATATTAATATATATATAGGATTTCAACAAGGTTCTACCACTGTGTCTTTTGGTCAGCGCTGGGCATGTGTCTGTAAGATTATATTCTATTCAATTCAATGGGCCAGTTCATGCAGGTGACTGTGATGCACACCAAGCACAGACCAAAAGATGCATTAAAGCCATGGCCTTAAGGCAGGGTAAGCAAACTTGCCCCAAGTGTAGCTCAGGGTAAGTTTGCTAACCCCGCAAACCCACCCGAAGGTACACTAAGGGATACTAGCCTATCCCTGGCGATGGAGAGGCCGATCTTTACCAGGTCCTCATCAATGACACCAGGGATGTTCTGAAGGGAGCAGGGAGGGCGAAGGATCACAGCGGACCTCATTGCCATTAAATGTGCAAAACGCTTAGGATGTTAAGTATAGTTACTGGTTTTGGAAACTTCCTAAAATCATTGCAACTTCACACATTACTACATTACTGTTGTGTGGTAGAGTTATAGTGGCAGTATGCTCTTTTATCATCCATTTAGGAATGCATTTGTGGACTGCACAGAGAAGTTTTGTTAAATGGAATGTTTTTATTTCAGCTGACTCTGAACAGATTCTGAAGAAGGAAGGTCTGATTCCACAAGAGGGAAGCAGCCTAGAAGCTCTTCTACGAGCGGAGCCTATGGAGAAGAGAAGCGTTCCAGACCCACGTGATGATGACAGCCTCTCGGAGTTCCCCTCCATTACTGGCCGACCACGAAAGGTACAGGCCAACAGCATGAGGCAGCGTTATGTAGCGAGCGGGATTATCACGGTAAAGTCAGGGAGCTGACGCAAGCCTGTGGGGAGGAAACAACACTAATGAGGTTACCTCTACTAATACTTTGCAAAAGTAGAGAGTTCTACCATTTTAGCTATTGAATACAGAAAGTTTGTCCAAGTTTATTAGCTAACTGAAGTCAATAAAGAAGCAAGATTTTAAGGTCTCAGATCCCTTCTACATGCTTAATACAATTCAGTTTTTCTGTTTAAATGTAAATCTGAATGCTTGCTTCTTTATAGTTAGCCAATATAGAGTGACTTTAACTCCAAACTCCCTTTATTAATACTTCAAAATATTTCATATGTAATAATTGTTTTACAGTAAGCTGCCAGTCGTGCAATGCTGGTACTACAGTGCAATGGAGCCTCTAGTGATATGGTGTTATGTGTTTGTGTATATACAGTAAAGTGAATTGGTTTGCTAGGCAAACCTGCCATCATTTATATTTAAATCTTAAGCAACAAGAAACAACATTTCTCTGGAATCTACTAATCTCTGTGGGTGTGGCTAATAAGGAGTGTTCATTAAACCTGCTTCCTTCTAATACTGTGTAAGTTCCCAAAAACAGCTGTGACCCGTTGAGGCATTGTACCCACCCTAAGACAGGGGGTATATTCTTTAATTTTGAAAGTTGACAGGGTGCTTCTATAGATAAAAACTTGAAGCTAAACAAGAATAACAATGGACACACATTGACAGGGTCTCTGTTAAGTATCCAGTGTTTTAGTGAAGAAATGTTTTTTTTTCTTCTTTTTACTACGGCTATGTTTGCACAGCGTAATGGAATGCACGCATACCCCCTGCATTAATCGCATGCCTTGATGGGAATGTCTGCATGCCATATATATGCATGACTCCCCACCCCACCTGTTCTCATGGTGTACAGCAGGTTTGCGGCAGAGTGGACAGAGGAGGTTGCCGTACAGCTCTGCGTTAACCTCTTGGCCGGCAATCATGCTGTATGCCGTGTGAACAGGCGGAAAGTCATGCCACATATATATGGGATGCGCCGCCATCTCTGTCAAGGCATGCAATTAATACAGGGAATATCTGGGCATTCCTAAATGCTATGGAGACAGTGGATGTAAACACAAAACATAAAAAAAATAAACATGTATATACAACTCTCCTACATCGGGTCTTCATCCAGGGACAGTGACCTGACAGCTTTCCTGCCTGTTCGCTTGTGTGCCGCCATCCGTGGAGTGTCCGGTCCTCCAGGCTGCAAGATGGAGGAGCGAAACTCTTCTGGTCTCGCTCCCTCCACCACTCCAGATCTGAATCCAGTGATCATCAGCCCCTCCACGTCACCCCATGCAGATCTGTATTTGGGAAGTTTAACTGGGAAAGTATTTTTTATTTATCCTTCCGATCTGCCCAGAAGTGCTGATAAAAGAAGGCAGATGCAGAGGAGGTATGTCCAATTTAGATGACCATGAATTATCCAATGTGAAAGGGCCCCTGTTCCACTTTACCTGAGATAATAAATGACTGCCCCTCCATAGTTGGGTCTCTCGATGGCTCATACCGCCACCTAGTGTTGTGAATGTTTCATAACTACATAGTGTAACAAAAGTATTGCTTGCTGCTGGATTCTTTGTAGAGATAAAGTGTGCAGTGTTCATGGACAGTGTTATGCTATATTCATGTAAAGATCCTCGGCAGGTACCTGAGGTTTCACTTTGCTTCAAAATGACATTTCACTTTCATCAGCCAAGATTAAGATCCAGTACCCCCCCACACACACTTTTTGGCCAGAGATGCTTGACTTTTACAATATGCTGCGTCAGCCTTGTTCAGTTCATATTTATACCATGTGTTGCATGTGGATTTGAAGTTAGTGAGGCACATGACATGTGGAAGGGTGCACAGAGGTGCTGTTTTATTTGGCTTTACTCAGATGTAGGCATTTTTCTGATTGCAATTCCTTTACATAAGTGTGTCTCTTCAGTGACCGTGAGATGCATTTAATCTTTTGAAGTACTCTCATCTCTGGTTTTTCTTACCCTATGTTGTTTTCTTTATAAACTTTTTTGTGGTTTTATTTGCAGCATCTTGTGTACATTTTTCTACTCTTGAATATTAACCTTCTGAGCGTTCTCCCCGAGTTAACTCGGGCTGAGTTTCATGCTTCATGAAACTCCGCCCCAGTTAACTGGAGCCGCGCCCGAGGTCTCGCCGTCCTCTGACGGCGGTCGGGAGCACCGGCATGTATGCCGATGCTTCCGGGTCCGCCCCCGATCGCATCACCGGTGACGTGAAGGGCGCGGGGGTAGGCGGCGCCATAGACCTCCATGTAAATGGAGGGGCGTCGCCTTTCTTCAGCATAAGTCCGGCGTCTCCAGTGACGCCGGGCTTATGTTTACAACCCTGAGCTGAGCTGGCAATCGCGGCGGAGCACAATGATTGCCCGTGGCACGGTTATAAAAAAAAAATGTGCCATGGGCGAAACGCTCAGAGGGTTAATGAGTTAGCCTGTTTTCAAGCTGCGTTTTGCTGATCCATTTGTAGTTGTGAAAAAAAGAGAAGTTAATTTTCTTGTTCCTGGAAGTAATTAAGTAAACATGGAGTCTGTGTTATTGTACTGCTATTTGTTTGCTCCCTGGCTTACATTCTGATACTTGGGTTGCCAATTTCATGTTTTCATGCCAATTTCAAGTGTTAGGCTAGGGTTCACTGCGCTGAAATACCTACATTGAACGCAGGGAATTTAGCACAGTGCGCAACCCTGGCACTGAAGGTGGAGGGCTATGATATGGCTGTCAACAACCCTTTATAGACCCAATCACTTCAAGCTTCTGTTTATGTCCACATGGAGCATTACATTTATAGTGGCAGCGTCCATTAACAGTCAAGGGATGATTCAGACTGATGTATAACCTGCTCAGGCGTGTTGGTTATAAGTTATCCCATTGATTTAAAGTGACCGTGTTTCTCTATAAGGCCTTAATGGGGGTGGGGGAGGGATTTCACTCTCATTGGGTGTGCTGACGTCAATGTATACATGCTCATAGTGGAGCCCTAGCCTAACAATTGAGGGCTATACTTCATACAGACACTGTTCCTGAGCTCAAGCTGTGTAGTTATTTACAAATATCTGACACGGACATGCTTAAAGGCCCCCATACACGTCTAGATTTTTCATCCAATCAACTTAATTCAATAAGCTTTTTGTTGATTGAAAGTCTATGGCAGCCCACGTGGTTAGATCAACCTAAAACAATTAAAATTGGAAACAATGTGATCGAAAAATTATTGGACACGCTGGAGAATTTTAATTGGTTGTATTGAAATTGTTTATACTTTCGATCCCCAAAAAGTTGATCAACTATCTGTTACTATAGGTGGCACACAATCAATCACCGATTTTGCTGACCCCCAAAAATTTATCTAGACGTGTATGGGGACTTTAGGATTTGTGGCCACTTTTTCTAATGAATGGGACAGTGTCCACTCTGCGTTCTTATGTTCGCATGCCCCGCGTGGTGCAGCTGGAGACACGTTCATTGAAGATCAATGGACGTGTCTCCAAGACGCGTTTAAGCAGCACCCAATGCTATTCAGGCTCGGTTTTGGTATGCCTAATCAATAGGGCACACTCCCGCCGATAAAGTACAGTATACAGACGCCATTATTGAACCCCATAACACTAGAGACACAATAGCAATGCAGGACCGCGTATCCACAGCACGGCTTGTCAAGTTTAAACTGTTTTTTTATTTTTTTTGCTTGGTCCCTTTCTGGTTGCATGAGTTCCGGATAACGCTGTGTAACTTTTTATTGTGAAAACCTTTTCATTTTCTAACAAATGTAATTCCTTTTGGCATTCCAGTTTACAAAGAGCTCCAGCCTTTGTAAAGATTTCTGTTTGTAGTAATCAGATTGAAAAGTGTTTAATGTATTACACTGATACCAGTATTTACAAAGTCCAATTGTGTCCTTTGTACACTGACGTCACCTTTGTAGTTCCTTTAGTAAAGCTTTGTTTGGCATTCTATTTTCATGACTGCTCACTGATGTTCCACTAACATGATGGCCCATGGGGAATGACGAGCTCGTCTGAGGCTCTAGTTACTTTCCAGTAAGCGGAGCATCTGCTGAGCCTTTTACGTTCTGCTTCGGATAGGAGTCTGACGTTAATGTAGTGTTGGCCATAGATAAGCATGTAGTATTTAAATACCAAATGGTAAAACTGTAATATTACGATAACATCAGACTTTATTTGTGATTATTCTAGTGTATATTCAGTATTTGGTCTTTAACCCCCTTAACGGTAATTTGGGTTTTTAAATGACTTATGACACACTCTGAAATGCTTCCCTTCTCTAGGGGAGGTCAGGCTGTTCTTGGATTTAATGGTACCACCGGGGAGGTACTTTTTTTTAAAATTGTCATTCATTCATCTGGTATATACATAAAAATATGCAGCTTATCACCTAAATGCAAAATGTAAAGTTATGTTACAGCGAGTTTTAATCATTACATATCATCAGTGCCTAATCACAGTGCTTTCCATTGTGTACATTCTGGTTTTTAACCTTCTGAGCGTTCTCCCCGAATTAACTCGGGCTGAGTTTCATGCTGAGTTTCATGCATCATGAAACTCAACCCCAGTTAGCCGGAGGAGCGCCCGAGGTTTCGCCGTCTTCTGACGGCGGTCGGGTCCGCCCCCGATCGCGTCACCGTTGACGCGAAGGGGGCGGGGGTAGGCGGCGCCATAGACCTCCATGTAAATGGAGGGGCGTCGCCTTTCTCCAGCATAAGTCCGGCGTCTCCAGTGACGCCGGGCTTATGTAAACAACCTTCAGCTGAGCAGGCACGATTGCCCGTGGCATGGTTTTGAAAAAAACCCTCAAAACCATGAAACGCTCAGAGGGTTAATGATCCTAAAATATACCAGTAACCAGGTATTATGACAATAGCCTGTTTAGCTAAGGTACATTTATTCTAGTCTTAATCTTATGGAGAATACTTAAAATCAGTGTTTCCCAATCTGGGGTCCGTGCCCCCCCTGAGGAAAAAACGGTTGGCAACCTCTGGTCTAAAGTATTGGTGTTTTGCTTATTGCTGGTTATACACTGTTTTTGTGTTATTTTTTGCACCCTACAGAGAATTCTGGAGCCCGATGATTTTTTAGATGACCTGGACGATGAAGATTATGAAGAAGATACTCCGAAAAGACGCGGGAAGGGGAAAGCCAAAGTAAGGTTTTTTAATTATTATTTTTTTTTTTTACGTTGAAATATTGCAGATAGTGTTGGGTTTACCAACTATCCAACTGCTGCAGCTTCCATCTAAGACGCACTCTCCATGCACATAAATAGTTAAAATCAGTGGTTCCCAAACTGGGGGGCACGAAGGTATTCCAGGGGGGAGCTGGCCCTCATTCTTAACTTTGAATGGGGAGGGGCGGCTCAATGTTCCCAAATAAAAAAGGGGGAAAGTTTGGGAACCACTGGTTTAAATAAAGCCAAAGGTTACACTCAGGATGTTCAAATTTCCAAAACTTTATTATATGGACAAAAAATGGCACAAAGGAATCTTCCTCCAGGGCTCATAGAGGAACAAACCAGTAGGTGATGAAGTCATCTTTGTGCCCTTATTTGTAGTAATTTTGCTATCTCTTAAATTCCTAGCAATGTAAAATGGATTTGTCTAATTATGGATTTTCTTCATCTAAAGCTAAGCAGACATGGGTAGGTTGCCACGCAGTCGACCCCAGATCAATGTGCACCACATGGGTTCATCGATTTCTGTTCAATGGAGAGCCGTTCTCCCCAGCTTGCAGCACGTGTGAATCACAACACACTCTGCCAGCTAGAGAGAAATCCAGCCAGGCAGCCTCACAGCTTCCGAGTGAGGAGTGCTGGCTCCGCCCCCTTCACACTGACTTTAAAGTATGGATGTTGATAAAGGTCTGTGGTTTACCATAGTCAGTGCAAAGACAGACTTATATGTTTAGTTTTTTAATTAACATTCTCCATATTGGTGCATACTCATTTCTATATTCATGGCCTCTCTTGGGGTAAATGGTCCATCTCTTCTACTCTCATGTGAGCTTCTGTTGTGGGCATTAGTTCTGCATATAGAGGAGATTTGCACAACTTCCTGTTTAAAAGCCCTTTCCCAGACCAGATAAGAACAAAAGAAATAAGGACAAATACTTAACTTTATTCCTCATCTCACCACCTTGTTATCAGTCCCTGGAGCTGCTTTATTTCCTTGCCTAACTAGTTAGAGCATAATCATACAGGACAATCAGTCCTCATTTTATTATTTGTTTTGTTTAGTTAGACAAACTACAGTACTTGCATTTTGTGTACCATACTTTTTATTAATTTAAGTTCTTTAACAGCTTAAGTTTTCACTTGCCTTTTCACACAGTTCTGACCCATCATGCAACTATTTTTCCTTTTATCCTTTTTTTGTTTCTCCAGGGAAAGGGCCTTAGTGGTGCCAGGAAGAAGCTGGATGCAGCTGCAATGGATGACAGGGACAAGCCTTACGCTTGTGACAGTGAGTCAGATTTGCTGTGGCTCTTATTCTGTCTGATACGTTGTCCTATGACCTGTCCTGTGGTTTTATCTTGCCTAATAGTCTCTTCCTTTACCAGATACATTTTCTCCTTCCTTTTAGATTTCACAGGGAATTTAAATGTGTTTTCTTGGTAAAGCTTTGTAATGGAGTTGTACCATAGTCCTAAATATACTCGGTATACTGTTCTCACTTTTTTATTCAATCTGCCGTTATTGAAGGTAGTATGCTAGGCCGGTGCTCAGTTACCCTTGCTTACAAAATTCAATTTCTCTCCCCAGTCTGAATTTTGACCTCTTAAAGTGAACCCGGTTTTTATCTTGTGCAAGGTAACACATGTTCACCTAACTGACTGATTCCTTTGTTACATTATTGTTATTATTACTAGCTTTTATTTATAGGACATAGCACCAAACTGTAATCTAAAACCCACTTATCTCAAAGTGCCCATTTGGCAATCTAACCTGAATTGTGCATATACAAATCCTCGGGTTATAACTTGGGGTTCAGTTGTCGTTCACAGGGGATCAGTGCAGATACAAGCTTTCTGTATCCTAGGCTGCTGATGACGTTGCACAAAAGGCAAAGAACCAACTGGCTGTGTAAAGAAACTACAACTGCAAGCATTGCATTCTGCCAGTAGCTATAGAACTACACTACCCAGCATGCCCTGCTTTCTTTTCTAGTTGTTGTAGAACTTTCCGGGGGTATATCGTGTTTTCCAGATCCCTGCTCCTGTAGCAGTTGGGATGAGCCCAAACAGCAGAGGAACTGGGTTCGTCTCAACCGCTAGGGAGGTTAATAATGGTTTGCGTGTCATACCTTGCCAACTTGTACTGCTATGTGGAAGAAGGTTAAAGAGAATCGCGTGTTGATATGTTGGCAATAAACTGCTGTCAGATTTGGCATTCCCTCATCTACTCATCTGTTGTTGTAAGGGAGTTCCATTCACTTCCTCTCCTGTGGTGACACCTTTCCACCAAACAGGAAATGGAGGGATGCAGCACAAAATTTCATATGGTGCCGAGATGGATTCAGCAACCAACAGAAATAAACAAGTATGTAGAAATAGTCAATGAAATGAGGATGATATGAATGTGAATTTAAATGAAACCAATCACAATTTGATTGGATCAGTGGCGATTTACATTAAATTTGCTATTTAAAAAAAAAAATTATTATTTGTATATCATCAATTCTCTAGTGGGCTGAATTTGGTATAGTGAAGAAAATGTGTTTAAACAACTAAGGTTTGGACCCATAAGTGTTTCCAAAAGGATTCTGGATTTTATTTTATCCACATTGAACTTCTGGCAGTGTACAAAATGCATTTTATTGCTGCATGCTAAATATCATAATTCATAAGAGTTTTTCCTGTGAAGCCCTTTCTGTAAAGAGAAAATAACTGAACATCCTGCCACTGGTGTTCCAGTCACATGGCCAGAGTTAGAGAGCTTATAAAAGGTAATACTACTTATTTATCCATATCCTGTTTCCCCAAAAATAAGGCATCCTCTGAAAATAAGGCACCCTTAAATTTTTGCCTCATGCTGAAATATAAGGCACCCCCTTGTAAATAAGGGGGATCAGAGGGGGCAATCAAAATGCTACAGGAGGATCAGAAGGGGTTACCAAAATGGTCTATTTCTGTGCCATTTTGATTCCCCCCCCCCCCCTCTGATCCCCCGTGTCATTTTAAGTGATCCCCCCACCCTGATATCCCAGTGCTGTATTCTTCTTCATGGAAAAATAAGACATCCCCCAAAACTAAGGCGTAGGGCATCTTTGGGAGCAAAAATTTATATAAGACACTGTCTTCTTTTCGGGGGAAACACGGTATATATAGTAATTTAGACAAGTGAACGTATTAAATCTGTAGTGTGGTAACTGCTTGACCTATTGGGGCAATTGGTTAATCCCCTATGGCAGTTTTTAATAGAACATAATGTGGAATCGTGCTTCATGTTTGCTATTATAACAGGATATTTGATCAATGTAGCCTACTGTGTTATTAAGTATATTAGCAGAGAGGGCAATATAATTCAAAGTTCAGTTATAATAAACAGATTAGTTTTTTATGTTTATGGTGGTATGTTGAGAATATCTGAAAATATAATCTCAGCTCTTAGGCTGGGTCTACACAAAATTTTTTATTCTATGTTCGCTGCTGTGCATTCCCCTATTGGAATTAAAGTGCCAGTCCATACTGACTCGTAGAGTCACACAGACTCACGTGATCTGTAACACAAGCAAAACACGCGCGATGATAAATAATGGGGAGCGGTATTGCTGGCATGGGGGATACTGCGCCCTAAACTGACATGAACAGCACCCGAATAGTGTAGTTTTGACCTTGTTGTCACTTGGGAGATCTCCCGCCATTATAATGGCCATACATTTAAATGGGGTCACCTCCAAAGCTGTGGTCGTGCGCAGTGTAGCCCACAATCTGAAATGCTGCTTACCGCGTTTTGGAACGTGGCTGGTCATTTGACCCTGATGGCGGCCGTAGAGATGAAAGGATTGGACAATGTTAAAAAATTGCGTCTCCATCCATTTTTAACTGCACATTCACTCTCTATGGGTGCGATCAGCCGGGGGGTGGGACAGGACATCTTACCACCCCCACCCCCCCCCCACTGTTCCTGCCGTGGTTGGAATCGCGGGAGACTGTGGGCGATAGCTGGGTGCTAGCAATCTCCCGCAGGCACTGCTGTGATTCGAACCGCAGGCAAACATGCCCTTAGACAACACATAAAAATGGGTCAGAATAACTGACCTTATGTATTACAGTTACCTAGGGAAAGACTCTTGTGACATGCGTATTGTCATTTGTATGATAGGATCTATTGTATTTCCTGTTTTCTATCTAGTAAGGGAACACATTATATATAATCTTTAATCGTTCTATGTATGCTCCTTTAACGCAATCTTTTCCAGCATACTTCCTGCCCAATATCTGCCAGCGGCTTGTTTTGTAACAATGAAATAGTCTCTCTGGGGATCTGTTAATGTTGTATGTTCTATGAATCATTTATCTTAGGAAGCAATCAAATGACTAATGCCTTTGTGCTCAAGTTCCTTAATTGTTTCTGTTAAATTAAATGTAAATCGACAATTTTCTATGTTTTAAAATGTCTGGTTAATTTAAAGGCAAACTACTTCAAAATTAATGTAAAGCATTCAATCTTGTTGGATTATTTTGCTGTCCTTCTTTAACCTTTGATCTGGTTTGTGACCTAGGAATAATAGTTTTCCAAACAATGCTGTCACTGCAAGCATATTAAACTGCTTTAGGCCTAATTTGCCAATAACACGAACTTGCTGCCAACCACTATCCTCATACAACTTGCTGGTTGTTTCATCGTCCATATGTTTGGCTCTGACATCCACCAGCTGGGGTTTATGGCCAATACATTACGATGATTGAAATGGACAGGTGTTAAACATGTCATTATGACGTGTCCATAGCGCCCGCCTGTGGTTTGCTTGCTGTTCGGGTGCTGCTTTTAAAGTTGAGGAATTTGCCGTGTCACACCTATTCATTTTGATGAGCGAACATCATCCAAAAACGCATCAGTTTTGCTCACATCACATAATGCACCTGTTGTTTATCAATGCGTGATGCCGACGGATTCACAATGCCTGCCATGTCAATTCCCATAGGGGAATGCTGACGGTGTCCGCACTGTGTATGGTGTAGACCCAGACTAACTTACAAAGTCGAACTGGTCCAAGTTTCACAAACTAAATTTGAGCATCTCTATTGGTAAGCTGTTGCACATGGAGTTGCTTTTAACAATATTCATTACTTTATGTCTTAATAATTGGTTATGCATTATATACCACTGTACTGCAGAGGTATACAGCGGGAGACAGGAACTCCTATCCGTGCCCAAACATCCAGAAACCAATGAGATGCACGTAACAGCTGCGATACCCAGGGCACCATCTGTGCTATATCATGCAGCTGGATGGAAATCTGTCACACTGAACCGTAAGGAGACTGCAAAATGCCAAATATAAACAAGCAATTAGATGTCATTTTCCTCATAACTATCAAAAATTTTGCTAAATAGAAAAAGGGGGGCCCTGCAAGGAAAGTTTGGGAACCACTGGTTTAGGGGAAGGTGTCTTCAGCAGACTTGTATATACATATAAGTGTTATAAAATCATTGCCTCAGCTACTTTTCCCTCCTGAATATTTTTCTTTTCAGGTTAATCCATGATACATTTCTCAGGATCCCGATCACCACTTACACCTGTTAATTGGGCCGGTTTCCTAGATTTTACTCAGAAATTGAGTTGGAGGGATAAAAGTTAAAGGATTAGTTTAGCTTTGTTATTGTGACCTATATAGTTCTTTTAATACTGCTCTTAGCCTCTGTGAGGATGTAATGTGCCCGTATTTAAAATTAGTCCAGATTGCTCATCAAACGGTGAGCCCGAAAGCTGCAGAAGCCGGTTTGTGTGGCATTTTCTTTGTAAATTGTCCCCGTGTACGTGAACTCACTGATTACCTTGCACTGTGACCCCGTGTACCTGAACTCACTGATTACCTTGC
>CM070038.1:50308666-50320963 GCA_036250615.1 Ptychadena robeensis
CTGATTACCTTGCACTGTCACCCCGTGTACGTGAACTGACTGATTACCTTGCACTGTCACCCCGTGTACGTGAACTCACTGATTGCCTTGCACTGTCACCCCGTGTACGTGAACTCACTGATCAGCCTAATAGTTTTGACAAAATAAGAATAACCTTATGTTATTTTAATGCAGGTTTCTACCAGCCAGTACTCATACTAGACATGTTCCCTTCTTTTGTGTCGATTGGTTTTACAAAGAGAAAATATTTTTAGATTTTTGTTGATCACTTATTTGTGTTAAAGTGTTCATGTACTTTCTTTCATTGGGCTCCAACTATGTTGTCCATACAGACACATATTGTGCAGTTGTTATCCATGCCATTGTAGTAAGCTGGTCCAGGACTATAATGTCCATAGAAACATGAACAGCTGAAAGTGCCCTCAGAACAGCAGATACAAAAAAATATATATATAATATATATATACAATTCAGCAAACCTAATTGTAATTATGTCCACTTGAGCCACACCGATTGTTTTTAGCAGTATAAAGGTAGGCATACACTGGCCGATCCACGCCCGATTATATAGCCGCCAATTGCAGTGTGCTGGATGGGAAAGCTGGCCCACAAAAAATTGTTCTAAGGCACATATTTCTCCAAAGTCATAGTTTACCAGTTTATTAAATCAAATAAAATGTGGACCACGCGTTTAAAATGTGTTTTCATTCCGCTGTTGTAGCAGTTACTTTTTCTTGTTTGTTCTTTAGTAGTCAATGCTTTGATCTTTTATGTTGAGATGACAGGGGAGGTATAGAAAATGGTAAGACCTATGTTCTAGTGTCGTCCAGCATGTATGTATGGACTGGTAAGCTGCAGTGTATTGGTTACATTGAACTTAAGAGAATTGCGTGTATCCTGAATACATTACAATGTGCTCTTATACGAAGGTTTTAGTTGGTTGTGGAATTCCATAGTATTTCTACCCTGCTTCACCAGTTCACCTGTACTTTCCTTTTTGTATGTGTAGATGTGTATTGTGCAGATAATTTGCTCTTTGATATCTCTGTATACTTACATTTATAAACTAGTGTCCACAAAATGGGGTGTGATTGTATACAAATGTGCATTGCATGTATACTATATTGCTTTTAGTACATTTGGATGATTCCTTACATTTGACGGATTTTCTGATTGCTGAGTTTTCGCACCCTTGGACTTGAGTGCATCCTGTGTCCCTCTATGCCCCTCAGCTGATCACCAATCCCGTGGCAGGCTCTCTACTGTCATACACCCTTTTTTTGCTACACTTGCTCTCTGCTCTTTGTGTAGTTAGTCTACTCACTTCTATCTCTATTTCTTTCTCTTCTTTCTTTGTTTCAGACAGTTACAAACTAAAGCAAACTTCGAAATTCTCCGAAAGAGGTTAGCTGAACTTGCTCGCTTGTGGCGCTAGTTTCCCCATTTTCCCCCAACTCTGCCCATGTTCCTTGGCGCTAAAGCTTAGCATGTTTTGTGTTCTATCTTTCAACCATGCCGGCCGTATACACACACGCCATCTGTACATCATGCCCCCTTTTTATTGATATATTAATGTTCTCCTTGCCTGGCGCACAAGTTCCTAATTCTAATATAGAGTCAATGTGCGTGTAGTAGGATCGTATAGTTAGAAGCTTTACGGCATACCGTATTCTGTGCACGATAAGGCTATGTCCCCACTTTAGCGATCTCCTGCGATTATATTCACAGCAGTTGATTTGATAGAGCTTATCCCCATAGCGGCACATGGGCAAAGAAATGAATGGGCGCGGTTTCATAGAGAATGAATGGGCGCGGTTAAACATCATTGAATTTAGATGCAGTTCCATTCATTTCTTTGCCCACGATCAAAAATACGATGAGCCCCATCAAATAAATGGCCACGTTCAGGTGCGATCCGGCGGGTTGAGTAAGATGTCCTGCCACCTCCCACCTTACATGCTTTCCAGGTGCTAGCGATCTCCGCGCTGCAATTATAATCGCGGGAGATAACTGAAGTGGAGACATAGCCTAAGACACATGTGGTTGTGCCTTTTCTCAGCTGTGATCACTCCCGCTCTCCCCCCTGCCTCCTCCTAAGATAGACGGCACTTAGCAGGAGGGAGAGCAGGGAGTAATCAGAGTAGAGAGACACACACCGTCTGCTCGAAAGCTTGCAGCCAGTGTTTCTCCTCTTTGTGTGTCAATCGTATCACTCCTTGCTCTCCCTCCTCCCAAGTGGTGTTAAGCAGCACTTAGGAGGAGGGAGGGGGAGAATAGGGAGTGATTACAGCTTTTAGCTTTTCTGCATGAATGCACGGACATTATATTGAACGCTAAAATGTGGCATTTTGCCTATATACCATTATCACACAATAAAATGGTATATGCCATTTTAAAGTGGCCCCTTTGGTTACATTACACTTTTGCATGCATCGGTTCCTGACATGTTCTAATATACAGCGACATGATGTTTCTGTTAGGCTGTATTATTTAAAGGAATTTCTGAATAGCCAGGTAAATTTTCTGAGGCATTGTTATCATTCTGGTATTTCCTCTTCTCTGCCTTCTCGACCAACCAGTAGACTTCTGCTTTGTAACCTAAAAGGAATTTTTAAGGCGAGGCGATTCATCAAGACGCTGAACGGTGAACACAAGTATGTTGTGTCTGCCATTGATGAGCCAGCATCTTCGTCAGGAATCTTGATGGCGATAACCGATGTCGTCTAAACAAAGATGGTTTCATCTATCGCACACAAAAAAAGCAGCGGAGAGGAAAGGCTTTTAAAAAGTTTTTTTAAAAAGAAATGTTAACAAAAACAAAACATGGCATACAAACAGCAATAACAACTCTGGAACTCGGGATCAAAAAGCAAAAATTTTAAGAGGGGGGCAATCTTGGCCTCAAGTGCAGAATAAACAAGCATAAGTAAGTGCATCCATGTAGAGGGTGAAGGCTTTATCGTGGGCAGCCTTGTGATCTTTATGAAGGTCACACCATTTTGGTTACAATTAGATTATAGAATATAAAAGTATATACTAGTAGACCCCACTTCTGTCTCTGATTAGTAATAGTGCCAAAGACTAAAAATATGATGGGGTATGATATGACACGGTGGGTGCTCATTTATTAAACTAAACAGGTTTTGGTTTTTTTCGCACTGCTGAATGAAAACCAGAAAACCCATGATGAGCAGGCAAAATGTCTTTGTACAAAAGCAAGGGCCACTCAAAATACTTTAAAAGCTTAAACATATTTACAGCAATATCATACTTCTCTTTAGAGCCCATACCAGATAATATATAGTGACTAAAGTTTGCAACAATAAATGAGCCACAAAGATGTTGGCATTTGGACTTGTTTTGCCCATTGGGTTGGTCTGCTTTAGGGACACATTCAATAAAAAAAAAATGATAATTATGGAATTAAATACCCTGATTTAAGATTTGAAAAGGTTGCCTGGTGGCCTTCCATGAATGGTATTTACATGGTAATGAATGGTATTTACAGTCCAGATATCTTGGAGTGGTTGCGGTTACTTCTACAAACTAGGAGATACCACCTAGCCTGATGTACAACAGCCAAGTGGACAGGATCACTGCAGCTTAGGGCGTGGAACCACTGCCTCCATGACTTATGTTTCTTGGGTGCAACCGATTCTCTAGTGTTTTATGTATACAGACTTGGGATGTTGGCGGACGACATAAGCTTTGATTATCAATGTAAATATGTGCTACGTTGGGATCCCTGCCAAGCAATACACTTAGTGGAAGGGGTCCCCACGTATAATGGAGCCATTCCACTGATGCAAGGCTCAACGTAGTCGAGTATGCTGAGCCTCTGCGTCGGCGGATGACAAAACACAGCATCCGCCGAGCAAGCAATGTCTATGTGCTACGTCGGGATCCCTGCCAAGCAATACCCTTAGCGTAGTGGGTCCTGACGTATGTGGAAACAAGCCCTAATTCTCAGCATCAAGCCCCATAAGTAGAACAGTTCTATTGAAATACACATCTCTGATGTTTACTCATTCATATTTAACTTTTATTCAGTAGAAATCTACATCATATTGTTCCACATTGATGGACCCCTATCCCTGCAACTTAGTATTGCTAACAAATTTTCTTTATGGAATGCCCACAGACCCGATCCACATTACCTGCCTGCAGCTGTTCTCCCGATGTCCTGCCGATCCACGGCCTGGAGGTTGACGTACTGTACTTTGTTGACCTTCCATGCGGCAAATTAGCAGAACGCCGTGGTAACAGTGTTAGTAGGATGGGTCCGTTGGCATCCCCGCCAGGGAATGCGCTTAGCACAGGGGGTGCCGACAGACTGATAGCGCCGTGGAAACATAGCCTTAAAGATACGGACTTTGTGGCTTTCAAGGACTGAAGTTGGATCCACTTGTTCTATATTAAGCTTATATGTTTGCCACACACAAATGATGAAGATGAATACAAATGGATAATGAAATATAGGGTAGTAGCTCCTGTAGCAACATTACCAAGGGAGGTTCTCTTCAGCATCTCTGAGGAAACTTCTCAGGTTATCTACAAGTGTATACATATGTATGAAGAAAATATGAAAATGAAGAACCCACAAAAAGCTATTTGAGGGGTTTAAGTTTAAGCAACCTCCCACTGTAAAAAGTTTTTCCATAGGTTTCTCAAAAATAGACCAAAGTCTTTCTGATTTCACCTGTATTAACCCCTGTGGTGGTATTCCCGGGTATAGCTTGGGATACATTAGAAGTAAGTAACCCAATTATACACTCCGGGCAATCCCTCTGTGTTCTCCAGCGATTGGTCCTGGCTGACTCCCTTCATAAGCACGGGTATAGGTGATTGCTTCTGCCTGACTCCCTTCATAAGCACGGGTAGCCCCCATGTCCCGAACGTCATTGGTGATGCCAGGGATGTACACGGGTCCCCGCTCCTATGCCTGTATTATACAACAGACATAGGTGTCCCCTCTGTCATTTCTCTGTGATCTCTTTCGCACCACCCAATTCCTGATTCTGGGGTTTATGGTTATACATTCTGAGCTTTGCAGCCTGTGATTCTCACTCCCTTTCCCAGTCCCATCCAGGCTTTGCTGCTGTGTAAACCCTTCTTTGGCTGCAATGGTTAGAAAATAATTTGCCAGCTTTTTCATTGCCTGTTTGCTGTTTGTTTTGCAGATTTTACCTTCTTTGTACTGGTTTTACATGTTTTACTTTCTTTTTTCCCCATTATTCTATGTTTTACTTTACTTTCTTTTTCCCCATTATTCAGTTTGTGGAAAGCGATACAAGAATCGGCCTGGTTTGAGTTATCACTATGCACACTCTCATTTGGTTGATGAAGAGGGCGCAGGAGCAGAGGACAAGGAAGATTCTCAGCCACCTACCCCGATCATGCATAGACCAGAGGAGCACAAAAGTAAGATTAAGTCTTTCATCATTTTTGTATATACCTTTTTGTTTTGCATTAGTAGATTTTCAAAAGTCTTGGATCTTAAAGGCATTGTTGGTAATTCTGTTTTGGAAACCTTGACTTTCAAAGTCTTAAGGTGCCCATACACTCTGTGACAGGCACTCAAAAGATGACCAGTTGAAGCGTGACCATGCTGCGCTCAGACGCACTTTAGGTGCCAATTCCCAGTCAATCCTTTGGATGGGGACCCTTGTTCCCATCCAAAGGAATGACATTCGAGCAGGATTTACAGATATGTCTGTAACCTGTTCAACAGACCTGTCTTCGATTGATCCCGCTCGAAGACGGGTAGCCACATCAGAAGGCCACGAGCATACACGTTGTGACGTCAATTGCTCAAAACACCATCTTTCAAGCGGCTATTGTCAGGTGTATGGGCACCTTTAACGTGGCTGTGCACCTTAAAACCATAGAATCTAATTTTAATCCATTGAAAGTAAGGGCATTCAATTAAATCTCGACTTGGGAAAGCCTGATCTTTTCATTGTCCACTGCAGGCCACCAGCCGACAGGGGGTGCTACCTGATGTATAATGTAATAAAAGAACGAGCTGTAGTTGTTGAGTGCAGAGCAGAATCCAAGTAAATGACCTTTATCAGGGTGAAATACTTAAAGCAGTGCAGTCAGCGACCCCCCCCCCCCCTTTAGCAAAAGGAACTTTGGTATTTCTCCATTTCCAACTTCTGTTTCTGGAAATGGCTGAAGCAAGTATGCGGATAATGTCTGAATTTTATTTTTTTTAATTAGTGAGGACAAACTTCTACCATTTGTTAAGCCCCCCATACACGTTTAAATTGTGACGTGGTTTGTTGGCCAATCGACGGCGCATGATGATATTACGCATGGATCACAATAGGCTGGGCACCTTTTGTGTGCCAGCACTGTCTGTTGGGTCCCCCTAGCTGCTCGGGCCGCCGTCAGGGCCTGAGCAGCTTGGGGGACACGGTGGACAGCATCTAGGGACCCCAGCCATAAGAAGAGGCTGCTAGGTCACTGAGGCTAGAGAGCAGACAGCTTCTGTGTTCTCAGCCCCGTCGGGGATAACTGAGCTGAGGAGACGTACCCGTACTTTGGATGGGAACTCTTGTTCCTATCCAAAGTATCAAACCGATCTACCGATCAAACCGATTTGGCCCTTTAAGCTTTTGATTAGCACCCAATTTTTCAGCCGACCTTCATGAGTGTGCATGACGGTCGATCTGCTGAAAAATCAGGTGGAAATCTAAGTGTGTATGGGGGGGCTTTTGGCTTATTAAGAAACCTTGAAAATAGGCAGTTTTGTAAAAATAAAACAAAACTTGAGGAAGGCAGCTCTGCACACCATTGAAATCCGCCAAACAATATACGATTTTAAGCAACCCAGTGTGTTGATGAGTCAAACGAGGTCCATAGAAGCATTTCTCTCGTCCTGATTGGGCCCTAAAGCTTTTGTTTGAATTCTTCGTTTAGGTGTGACTGTGCTGGTAGATGCAGGCAGCATGTGCGCAGTTGTAATGTAATGTTACACTTAAATGGGTAACTGCACTGTTATTCTAGTGATAAAGCTTCACAAGACTCGGCTGCCAGAAATTCTTTTGAACGTCATTCTATTCAGATTACTTTATTTGCATTTAAAGTATTGTAGGCATTTCTCTGACCTGTACTAAACTTCCCTTTTTGTAACTATCCAGAAAATTTGAGGAAGCTGCTGGGTGTTGATATGGTGGATATAATGTTATCGACGTCTCCGAGCTTTCTCCAGTTATATTCACTCCTCTCTTTGATGCTACATGTTGGTTATCTAGCAGAGTTGCTGCCTCAGCCCAGGAAATAATGAGACTTCCCCAGAAGAGATCTTATGATGTGCACGGAGACTCAGGGCTTTGCTAGAGATTCATCTACAACTTCAAATGAAATATTGTAAAGGCAAAAAAGTGCTGAAATAGGAATTTTCATGAATATATTTTTTTACTTTTAAATACAATAATGTTCCGTTTTGTTTTCGGACTATAAGACTCAACCAAAGTTTTGGAGAGACAGGGGAAAAAACTAAGACACAGCTTTTCAGATTTCAAGTGAATATACAAAGTGTTCCAGCAAAGTTGGCAGGACTGGTCCATGCAATATATTTTTATTTTTTTTATTTTATATATATGTGGACCATAAGATGCAGATGGACTTTCCTATTGATTTCAGTAGTATAAAAGTGCGTCTTATAGTCCGCAGAATACGGTAAGTTGTTGACGGGATAGCTAAAAAAAGCTAAGTAAAGTTTGGCCTGTGTAATAGTCATCACTGTCTATTATTCCAATAACATCCCAGTTGTTATACTATATTCCCCCATACCAAAATCGGGGGTGAAAATGAGTGCGTCTTATATTGTGAATGTGCTGCCTTCGGCCGCAGGTGGTGACACCTTTGAACTCCCTTCGCAGCTCAGCTACGACTGGATGGCTTTCATAGTGTATATATACATATATGTGAGTGGACTGAAGCAGCCGCTCACATACACACTCTGACAGCCTACCTGCCACAGCCCGTGTGACCAGAAGGCCCATGGTACTTTGATTGTAATATGTCTGTTCTGTGTGTTTTTGCTGAACTTCTATCTCACGCTCTTTTTTTTTTTTTTTATTCTCTCATTTTTCCAATTCAGCGCGGAGAGGTCCAGACGGTCTAGCATTACCCAACAATTATTGTGACTTTTGCCTTGGAGATTCAAAGATCAACAAGAAAACTAACCAGGCGGAAGAGCTGGTGTCTTGCTCAGACTGCGGTCGCTCTGGTATGAGAGGCAGGGGAAAAAGGAGGGTGATACAATGAGCATCTTCTGCTATGAGAATTCCGTAGTGCAGCAACTCCCTGCTCCCCAAGAAGAATGGGTGGCGTAGACTGTGTGCAGATTAAGTTATTAACAGATTGTCTAAGGCGCTGAACAATGTGTCTGCCACCCTTCCCCTAACTTTTTTTAGCATTCATGTTAGAGGCAGTTGATTATTGTACAGGAATATGGTTATTTATACCTTTTTAATTATTTTGTGGTGCAATAAAATGTTATAAACATGTAAAGCTATTATTTCTAATCACCAAATGCTTGCAGGGTGAGAAATTCAACATCCGCAGCCTGACTATGCAATTGTTGATAGGAATAGTATTCTATAAGAAAGCCCCACTGCGATTTCACCGCTCAGCCCCTAAACCATATCAAACACAATAAATATGATCTATGTATTGCTTTTTAAGCCATATAACAAATTAGAGTGAGCTTAGCGTTATTCAGCAGCACTGACGTTTTCTTGCTGCAATGAAATGTCAACCATTGTGTGTGTTCTATTCATGAACAAAGCTTTACTTCTATGGGTCCCCATACACCTTTAGGTCACTCCATACAATTTCCTTTAGATCTACCTGCAAATATGTAGTATCGTGACCTCCCTGTTAGAATACAGAGATTGAAAGGGTTAGAAAGGTCCTCATATTACATGGTTTTGGTAGAACAAAAGTTAATTCAGAAATTGTATGGTAAGACTGTAAGGTGTATGGGGGCCTTAACAGAGGTTGAAAATGTGACGTGTGTGTGTTGCTACCTAGTACTGGGACTTGCCCACTCAGTTTCTAAGGTTATGTTTTCATATTTGGCGCAACCCCCTCCGCTAACCATATTGCTTCGGGTGGATCCCGACATAGTCTTTACCTGCTCGGCCGATTCTGTATTTAGATGCAGAGGCTCAAAGTACTCCACTACGTTCAGCCTTGCATCGGCGGAACGGCTCAGGGCAGTGAAGACACATCATCTGCCGAGCAGGTAAGTAAATGTGCTCTGCTGGGATCCCCGCCAAGCAATTTGCTTAGCGGAGGGGGCCTGACGCATGTGGAAACCCCCCTACTTTCATATGCATGAAAAAGATGTTTTTAAAGAAATAACAAGACAACTTGCCTCCTTCTATAAAATGTTTAGGAAATACTTTTGGGAATGCACAGGGTTGGGCTTTACCTGTAGGTAGCTCTTTTTATGTCAGTGGGCTTCTTTACAACTATGGAATTATGCTGTAATTAGATAAAAGTTTGCGAGACTGTCGTAATTCAAAATGTGATCAATACCACCAATCCAAATTCTGCAACATCCTCATTATCCCTCCAGTCTTGTACTTTTCTGTCTCTGATCCAGCAGGATGGGGTCTGTGCAGCTTCATCATTGCTGCATCAAATGGGAGGGCCATACATCTACAGTACGCTGCAGAGAACTGCATATGACGGCATACAGTAAAGCAGTGGTTCCCAAACTGGTATTCCAGGGGTCACTGGCCCTCATTCATTACCTGTATTTGAATAGGGGGGGGGCTCAATAATGTTCCTATATAGAAAAGGGGGCCCTGCAAGGAAAGAGGATTTTGACAAGCCACTCAGCAGTATTGATGAGACTGTGCGCTTTACGTTTTGCTGTATCAGCAGAGTTGGGTGCAGGTTGTAGGTAATGTGCCTCAGGCCTGCGCTTCATACACAACTTGCTTGCACACCTCACAATCCCATAACAGTAAAAAAAAAGAAAAAAATCAGCAAATCAGTTCATTTTTAAATGGATTTGGGTTAAAGCTGGCCACACCCTACAAAGTGTTCATTTTTCAGGACATTGACCAGTTCCCTTAATGCAGTGGTTCCCAAACTCTCCCTGCAGGCCCCCCTTTTCTAGTAACCTTATCGATCCCTCCATCCTTCCAAACTACACAGTTTAAGATGGAGGGCCATTCTACACTAGCTGCGTTTGTGTTGCAGTATCGTGTACTAGTGTGAAATGGTCTCTAAACTTTATTTGAAATACAACTTAGTTTTCCATACCAATCATACAGAGACTTGCATCATATATACACACACACGCACACCCCCTTATCATTCCCATAGAGACATACACAAATCATTCCCATAGAGACACACATATAACATGCACTCTACTTCCTTTTCTAGCTAGTTCCTTCATGGTTGCTTTTAGCTTGCCCCTTAGCTGCACATCACACCCCCACCCATAATACCTTCACACCTCCCAGTTTGGGAACCACTGCCTTAATGGATGTCAGTTTAAGGGTAAAGTATCTTACAAGTGCAAGCCCTCCCTATTCGCCCCAATAGGGCCATGTGATCAGCCTCGTCATCACCCCATTGTCGGGTTTGTGCACTGCACTAGAATACTGCTATAAACGCAGGGGTTTTAGCACAAGTCCTTGCCTTATGCATTGCAGTGTGTAGCGGGTTTGTTAGCAAAAGTCATTGTAGACGGTTATGTGAAATGTTTCACCAACTGCGCAGCCCTCCATTCACATCGGCCTCTTCTCATCGTTTCACTTTATCAGCATAACAACATTTTAGATTGTCTGATGGTCGCTAACGTAATATGGAGAATTTGGTCACCAAGTCTGTCCCATCCCATTGTCGGAATCTCATACAAATGGAACAAGAAAAGCTGATCTATTCCTTTAGATAAACCATAGTGCTCTGGGAATCCTTTCTCTGTAAATAAGATTAACCTCCGCCTCCATGACGATGGCGCTGAAGACACGGGCCGGAAGGAATCCGTGAGCTTGCAGGGTGGCTGCAGATTCATGGAGCACTAGCGAATATATGCAATTCTGGTACTCTCTATAGTGAGTTCAGACATGATGCCAGGGAGGTTAAAGTATTAGGATAGACCCAAATCATTATGGCTTCCCTTTTCTCAGGCTGATTGTAGATTGACGGTGTGGCAGAGTTTCTTCTTGGGTATAAGGTCTTAAGCTGCACATACACGGGTAGATTCCCGTGCAATCGACTGGCGATCAATCACAGCGTGGTGACGTCACCACACTGTGATTGATCGCCGGTCAATCGAACGGTAATCAATGGGCACATCAATTCTGCTCAATAGGAACCCGGTTTCCCCATGGTCCACCAGAGAGAGAGAGACAGCCTGCATACCCCGCCTCCCCCGCCCCCCTTCACACACCCGGAGCTGCAGCTAGCCGATCACAGCCTGTGTGCCGTTCAGCTGGCAGCATGGCCATAACTGAATGGAGACCCTCGGTCCCCATTCAAAGTAATGGATTTTGACCAAGATTTTGAAAAGGTGTTTGGTCGAGTTCCTTTGAGCACGATCCGTTAATCCGAAGGAAGCATGGATGGCTCAAATCTTGTAACCGATTTGTTCTAATCTGTTTCTTCATCGAGCTGTGAATGCCCAGGTTTACTTGAGGCCCTTGCAGATGCTAGAGTTTGATTGGTCCCTCTTAACACTACATTCTATAACACGTTTGAGGTTTATCCCATAACATAATGTTATTTTTAATGAAGAAACACTGACTTGACTTTGCAATATAAAATAACCAAAGAGGTTTCTTTTTAACCGACTCGTAATATCCAAATGCTTTCTGACTTTTTATGTGAATGGGGGTCACTCATATTTTTGCACTATGCAAGGCATACAATCTAAGCAGGATCTACTGATTGGCTGGTTTATGTGTCAATCACATAACTTTTTTTATCTTTTTTACTTTAATGACATTCAAACTAAATGCAGACTGGAACGCAGCCAATCAAACTCTGCAGCTGCAGCGTTGCATTGGCTCAATTGCAGTCTGCATGTTGGTGTTGAGTTCTTTGTAACTCAATTACCATCTCTACCCATTAATAACAAATGTCATACACATGGGCAATATGGAATGTGACTGGGCACAGGGTGGCGTAACACCTGTAAGTTCCCTCCATATTCTCCAGCGGTGAATAATCTTACTCTACATTGTATATTATCTACAATGTTTTAAGCCCCCCATACACCTTACAATCTTTCCATACAATTTCTGTACTATCAACTTTTCT
>CM070038.1:50357042-50371138 GCA_036250615.1 Ptychadena robeensis
CAGTGCTATACTAGCGGTTGCAGCACTGGACAAGATGCTGCCGCCCCGACCGCTAGGGCGGTTAAAACTATGCTTCTTATGGGGTGTGTACCAAACACCACCTCCTGGTACTCATCTGAGTATCCCACTGTCTACCAGCAAGGCATTTTCCCAAATGGACTTATTGCACAGGTGACATATTATCAAAGAACCATGCTAAACTCCACTGAGCTCCTGATAGTAACCCATTTTCACAAATATTTATTGAAGCAGTCAACATGCCTAGGCGGTTGGTTTAGCTTGTAAAACACATGTCAAGATGTAGATGTTTCTGGAAAATGTAAAAGATCTTCTTGATCAGTTTGACCAATTAATTAGTAAAATGATTGTCACTATTGTTTTTTTAACAAACAAGATCTATTTCAGGATAGAAGATAACTTTAGGGTATATAAAAATGTAGAGGATGGTCTAGCAACAATAGGGGGAGGGCTACACTGTATTTATGCTCATGGTTTTAGAATGGCTTGCCCAACAACCTTATGGACACAACTCATCTACATTGAAATTTAACTATATAAATTGGTTAGAGCAGTGAAACTTTTGCACGTGTGCCAGAGGTGGCACTCTGAGCCCTCTCTGTGAGCATGCGAGCTGTCAGCCAGCACAGAGGAGAGAACTGCAGCCTATTGACTCTCAATGCTGTCAGTTCTCTACCCCTAGCTTCTGATTTTCTGTGTTCTGCACACAGCGCCCCATACCCTTTCCTATTCTATCTTATAGTATATAAGTATAGTATGAAGTATAGTATGTGCTTACATGTTTCGTGAGTTTCAGTTGGGCACTCGGTCTCTAAAATGTTCGTCATCACTGGGTTAGGGGATGTGACAATAGCCTTGCTGGAGATCAGGGTAAGAGAGTAAAAGTGTTACAGAACTAACTTAATACAACTGAAGGTTTCTATACATAACAAAATTATTGTTAACCTTCAGGTATTAATTTAACCCAAAATTACATACATTTACATAATTATTGGGTTGAAAAAATTTAAGTACAGTGGCACTTGAAATATAACATCAAACCTTATACATTGCTTGCTCTGGTTTGAACTGTTATTATAAGTTCCATTGGAAATATTTTCCCTTGCTTTCTGTCCTGTTGACAGTTCCCATGAAAGTGATGTAGAATCTGAATTAGGGATACAGATAGTGGGGGGAAAACACATGTGCAATCTACGTGTCCAGGCCTTATAATAAAACTCACGCCAAACAAAGCCCTGCCTAGGAGCCCAATTGTTGTTGTAGTTCAACCAAAAATCTGTTTATTCCTATCTTCTGACAATGCTTTTTGATGCTAGTATGTGTGCTTGCTTTCAGGTGACAAATGATCCCCTCATTTCATGTACAGGCATCAAAGGACTCTGACAAAAGGATAAATCTCCAGGTAAAATAAAGAAAAACCCATGCAGTGCATCTATAATATACATCACATTTCCAGGGGTGTTATTTCTTTAAAGATTTTACAAGCACAGAAAAAAACAGTTGATTTACCAGAAATCCACTCTGCTTCTGTTTAGAACTGACAACACAGCCTTTTTGTGATGGCAATGTTGTCAGCCCTGCCCAGTAGGATAACTTTAAGATAGCACATGAAATGTGGAGAGACAGATCTGAATTTTTGAAGACCAGCAGTTGCTTTTTTCAAACGCATATAACAAATTACTACCAATGCTATTTAACAAACCAAAAATGTTTTACATACATTTTAAAAACGTTTAATAGGCAGAAATGGGGTTCTTCTAGGGTTTCTGAGCTGCCCACTGACGGCAATTGGGCTTTGACAGGGCTGTCTCCGCAGCCGACAGAGCACCTGATCTGTCGGTCTGAGCCTTCATCATGTTGATGTCCGCGCAGCCCAACCTCATCCACAGGATTGCAACAGAGGCTTGCACTGACATCAGCGGATACCAGCGCATAGTGGAGCCCTAGTCTTAGCCATGATGTGCAAACACTGCTAGATTGTTCTCAGCTAAAACAAATAAAATTATAGATCATATATGAGTATTTTTATACAGACACAGTAATGTAGCAAACTAAATGTCATGTTTTGAAGATTAAAGCCCGTCACCACTTAGGAGGGAGGGGCATGGCCCGGCTGGTCACAAGATAAGTAAATTAAAACACCCATCAAGCTGGTTGGGGAGGCTAATAGGCATATTTATATCCCATGGAGCTGGTTTTTGGAAAGCTGACGGGTGTATTTAAATATATAAGAAGATGGTCTTATGGTGAGCACACATTGAGCTGGTCCTGAGAACTTATGGGTATTGTGGAGAACCCTGGGGATGGGTCCTGGATGGCAGATTTGTCTCCCCATAATATGGATTGTGGTCCTCAGTGTATTTCGAGTAAGGAGTCCAGGGGATAGACAGGGGTAACCGGGGGTTGCCACTTGTATGGTTTTTAGGGTTCCGGACTCTGGCATACACTCCGGGATTTGTTGCTAACTTGCAGGCATACAGGAACTCTGTCTGAAAAAGGTGCAGGTGATGAGAGAGGGTGTGGACCTTGGGAGTAGTGGCCAGGTGGGGAGCCTTTGTAAAGTTCAACTCCCTCTAGGGAAGACTGTGTTTATTGCCCGGCAGCGCTGGTGAGCCTTTCCCCTGAACTTTACAATTGGTGGAGAATGCGGGCAGCGGCACTGCAGCAAAAAGGAAATTGTGAGACATTTAAAGAGACAGTGCATGGCTTGTTTTTAGCAGTATGAAGGACTTGATGAAGGCTCTGTTGCAGGCCACTGCCACCCAACAGCAGGCCACTGCAACCCAGCAGCCAAGCCTAGCCCAGCAGCAACAAACCCACAGTGAGAGCATGGTGCAGCTACAATCGGCTGTTGGCTGCCCAGCTTGCCAGCCAGAGAGAGGCTGCTAAGAGCGATTGTGCCATCTTGACTAACATGGTTAAATGGCTGGCTGGCTGGCAGGTCAGGCTGGGATAGGAGCTGTTGGCCCTAGAGCAATGGGCTGGTATCCTGGCCCCTTTCCTCACTGGGGACCCTCAAAAGGCTAACTGTGACCTCCCGCCACAGAACACACAAAGTTATGACCATTTAAAAGGGGAGATTCTAGCCCATCTTGGAATGACTACGGCGGTCCGGGCACAAAGAGTGCACAGCTAGAGTTTTCAGCCAGATCAGCCACCCAGGTCCCAGATGCACTGCCTGGTTCAGCTTGTTAAAAAATTGCTACAGCCAGATGTACGGTTTGCACCCCAAATGGTGGAGCGAGTGGTGCTGGACCGTTATCTCAGGTCACTGCCTGCTAAACTCCAGCGATGGGTCAGCCTGGGAGACCCCAAATCTGCAGACCAGCTAGTGGACCTGGTGGATAGATATACAGCAGTGGAGGAACTCCTTGGCCCAGCTGGACGACGGCTTACTGTACCTTTCCATTTTTTAAAGTCCCCAACTGAGAGGAAGAAAAGCACCCCAGAGAACCCTGAAACCAGCATGGAGGGTTTAGCTTCTGTGTCTCGTGGATCCACCTCATCCAGAGGACCAGCTCAAGTCCAGTGCTGGCAATGCCATTCCTGGGGGCATACCCGGGCTCATTGTCCCCTAAGGGAGGAGCCAATGGAATGTGGCATTATCCAGAGGGTATCCTTTAATGCGAGGGAGGCCTGAACCACACGCGCTTACCATGATGAAGGGCAGTTTGAGTGTACCGTGTATGTGAATCACTGCCCTGCCAAGGCATTACTGGACTCAGGCAGCATGGTAACCCTTGTGCATTCCAGACTGGTAAGACGATTCAGCCCAGCAGGTAAGACCCTCCGTGTTGTTTGTATCCATGGAGACACTCGGAAATATCCGCTGGTGCCGGTGTTGATTGATACTGACTGTGGGACTGTCACCCAAGAGGTTGGGGTGGTGCCAAGACTGGTGCATGACATTATCGTGGGCCGAGACTGTCCTTTGTTTCAAGAACTGTGGGCTCAAGTGGGCTATGAACTAATGGGACAGCCTGATAGTTTGCCTAAAAGGGGCAGTTCATTAAGTCCTACTGATAGAGGGAGTCCTGGTGATCGGCGATCCCAAAAGATGGATGGTGTTTATGTCAATGTTAAAGATGCTGTAAATGTTTCTGAATCTAATGCTGATGCTGTCTGGGGTTTAGGTGGGGAATCGTCCCCACAGGTTATGATTAGGGAGGATGAGAAAACTTCCTCAGATCCCATGTTTTCTGACTTGGGCATGTCAAAGGGAAGGTTAAAGAACAGTTGTTGGTACCCCAGGCTTATTGGCGGATGGTACTTGATCTAGCCCACAATGAAGTGCTGGGAGGTCACCTAGGGGCAGAGAAGACAGAGGCATGGATAACCGAGCGGTTTTACTGGCTGGGAGTAAAGGCTGAGGTTAGGGATTACTACGCCTCTTGTCCCACTTGCCAGTTAACGGCTCCGATTTCACACTACAGAAGCCCTTTTGTTTCTCTCTCTATTATTGAGTTGCCCTTTGAGCGCATTGGGATGGATCTGGTAGGGCCCTTACTGAAGACTGCACGAGGTCATCAATATATATTGGTGATACTTGATTACGCCGCCAGATACCCAGAGGCGATACCACTGAGGAATACCGCCTCTAAATCTATAGCCCGAGAGCTGTTTCACAGTTCTCCAGAACTGGGTTCCCAAAGGAGATTTTGACAGACCAAGGAACCCCCTTTATGGCCCGTGTAATGGCAGACTTATGCAGACTTTTTCATATTGCCCAATTGCGCACTTCTGTCTATCACCCTCAAACTGATGGACTGGTAGAAAGATTTAATAAAACGCTTAAGTCCATGTTAAAGAGAGTGGTGCAGAGGGATGGAAAGGATTGGGATCAGTTGCTTCCAGCCCTACTGTTTGCCATAAGGGAGGTTCCGCAAGCATCCACTGGTTTTTCGCCCTTTGAGTTATTATATGTGCGCATGATGAGCGGCATAGGCAACATTCGTATTCGCGGCATGCCGCAAATTTTTGGGAAAACATTCGGAAAATATTCTCATTCGGCAATATTCTTATTGCGAATATCGTCAGTTTTATGCGAATTTCACGAATTTTATATATTCGCGAATATATGTTTAACTTGCATTGAGGGGCGTGTTGAAAAAAATTTTTGGGACGCCATCTAAGTGATTTTCGCGAATTTTCCGAATATTCGCATCACCCCAATATTGGATTTTAAAACTGTTGATGGTCGCAGGGAGTTTTGCTAAGCTCTTGTTGCAGCCTTCCCATTTTTCCACTTGCATTGAGAGGTGTGTGTAATGGAAAAAAAATACCGAATATCCGGAATTGCGAATATTCGGCAATATATTCACCATCTTCGTGAATTTCCGAATTGCCGATATTCGCGATTAATATTCGGAATCCGAATATTCGTGATCATCACTACTTATAGTACAGGAGTGCAAAGGAGGCTCAGAAAAGGGTGTACAACCAGTCTGGCTGTCTTAATACCTACGGTAGAGAGTAAGTTCCTTGCTAGGTGGCAGGGGCCATTTGAGGTAGTGAAAAAGGTGGGGGAGGTAAACTATCGAGTGCATTAACCTGGTAAGAGGAAACCCTACCAAATCTACCATGTAAATCTACTCAAACACTGGAAAGATCGAGAACAGATGTCAGCTCTGGTCAAGGCCAATGTAAGGGAAAAAATAGATCTGGGAAGAGTAAAAATCGCAAACACTCTGTCAACTTCACAAACCCAGTTAAAAGAGTTTTTGCAACAAAGCAGAGCCATTTTTTCAGACTCGCCAGGTTTTGCCAATGTCACTGAGCATGGCATAGTTACAGAGCCCGAAAGTGCTTGAGCCGGATGTTATAAAGGAATCGCAAAGTGAATGGTCTAGACCGATTGGGTTGGTACCAAAGCCCAATGGCACACTGCGGTTTTGCAATGATTTTAAAAAGCTCAATGAAGTGTAAAGGTTTGATGCATACCCAATGCCCCGGGTAGATGAACTAATACAAAGATTGGGACCTGCCAGATATTACCACACTGGATCTTACCAAGGGGTACTGGCAGATCCCTTTGACAAAAAAAAGCCAGGGAGAGTTCTCCACCCCTGAGGGCCACTTCCAGTACAAGCGAATGCCCTTTGGGCTGCAAACAGCCCACGCTACATTTCAATGGGGCTATGGATAAACTGCTACGGCCCCATCAGAAGTTTACCTCGGTTTATTTAGATGACATATAGTCATATTAAGTGCAGACTGGGAATCCCATCTTCCTCGAGTTCTTCTTGAGAAGAGAGGGATTCACTGTTAACCCAGACAAGTGCGCTATTGGGATGGAGGAGGCCAGGTACTTAGGCTATGTAGTAGGCAAAGGTCTGGAAAAACCCCAATTAAACAAGGTGGAAGCCATTTAGAATTGGCCCCGTCCCCAAACCAAGAAGCAGGTCAGGGCATTCCTGGGTATTGTGGGGTATTACAGAAGTTTTGTGCCTAACTTTGCCACCATAGCAGCGTCCCTTACTGATTTGACAAAGGGATGAAAATCGGTGCTGATTCAGTGGAATCCTGAGGTGGAGAGTGCTTTCTATAAGCTTAAGGCTGCTTTGTGCCAACACCCAGTTTTGGTGGCCCCAGACTTTTCCAGGGAGTTTGCAGTTCAAACGGATGCCTACAGTGAGGGCTTGGGAGTGGTCTTGTAACAGCAGGTCAATGGGGAGGAGCATCCTGTGGCTTTTCTCAGCAGGAAGCTTACCGCTGCTAAGAGGAACTATGCGGTAGTGGAACGGGAGTGCCTGGCCATAAAGTGGGCCCTGGACTCTCTGCGTTTTTTCTTACTGGGCAGGAGATTTCGTCTGGTTTAAGACCATGCCCCACTGACCTGGATGAGGCAGAACAAGGAATAAAACGCCTGGGTGAAGCGGTGGTTTCTGGCCCTCCAGGAGTTTATCCAGTGCACTGTAAACTGCCTTTTGGTGAAAATAAACCGTAGTTTTGTTTATCGCCTGATGATCCTTTGCCCTGAACTTTACAGTACATATATATATTCTCAGCTTTTATTTACATTTGAACCAAAAGTGTCATGTTCAAAATTATTCATACCTTTCACAAACTGTCACGGTCTCTGGGAAAATCCAAATTTCTATACAATTCCAGATAGTCCAAGCTGTTCTAAAGCATCCTAATTACCATGATTAATTAGGAACAGCTGTTTTAATCAACTCAACAGGTGAAAAACAGCCGCTGGTTTGTGGACAGTCATGGCTAAGACAAAGGAGCTCAGTGAGGACCTGTGGCTGCGCATTGTGGCTGCTCACAAGTCAGGAAAGGGCTACAAGGCCATCTCTAAAAGTTTTCATGTTCCAGTGGCTACAGTGCAAAGTATTATTAAAAAATACAAGATGTTCCGCACTGTGGAAAATCTCAGAAGACATGGTCAAAAGTGACACCTGTGCTGGCCAGGAGGATAGTGAGAGAGATGAAAAAGATCCCCACCAAGGCCATCCTGGTCAATCTGGGCTCTACTGGTGGCAATGTCTCAAGGCAGACAATCCCAACAGACACTGCACACTGCTGGGTTCCACGGATGCAGACCAAGGAGGACGCCACTTCTCCAGATATGGCACACAAAAGCTCACTTCACCTATGCAAATAGTGTTCTGTGTTATGGTCAGTTCCACAACTGTCCTATGAGGAGTGGTCTCACCCTCCCAAGCCTCTTTCACTAAATCAAGTAACCCACGTGGTCTGCGCACATATAATAACTCAAAGGGCGAAAAACCAGTGGATGCTTGCGGAACCTCCCTTATGGCAAACATGGCAATGTCAAACATGGTGGTTATAACCTATTGGTTTGGGGGTGTTTTTTAGCCAATAGACCGGGGAACCTAATCACAGTAAACTGCACCATGAAACAAGAGCAAAACATGAGGATTCTCAATGACAACATCAGACAGTCTGCAGAGAAACTTGGCCTTGGGCACCAGTGGACATTTCAGCATGACAATGATCCAAAAAATACAGCAAACGTGGTAAAGAAATGGTTAGCAGACAACAACATTAATGTTTTGGAGTGGCCCAGCCAGAATCCTGAATACGATTGAGAATCTGTGAAGACCAGGGTGATGGCAAGAAGACCCTCCAACCTGAAAGACTTGGAGCTCATTGCTAAAAATGAATGGGCAAAAAAACCTGTGGAGACATGCAAAAAGCTGGTCTGCAATTATAAGAAGGGTTTGATTGCTGTTATAGCCAATAAAGGCTTTTCTATTGATTATTGAGAATGGTATGAATAATTTTGGACATGACACTTTTCACTCAAATGTAGATAAAAGCTGAGAATGTTTTTTTTCCACCAACACCAATGTCATTTCCCATCAAAAAATAACTTGCTGGTTGAATAAAAGTAACTTTAAGTGAAAATTTGCCTGGGGTATGAATAATTATGGGCTCAAATATATATACCGTATTTTTTGGACCATAAGACACACTTTTTCACCCCCAAAATTGGGGGGGAAAAGTGCCTGCATCTTATGGTCTGAATGTGCGACCACCGGGAGGAGAGCTGAGGAGGAGAGCTGCGGCAGCTGTCATTTCCGATGTTCGGCTCTTCCATCTAAATGCCGCATCCCCTGCATCCCCACCAACGAGAACACGCTGTGTTCAATTCGGCTATGGATGGCTCGGCCGGGGTGCAGGGGATGCAGAAATCCTGGGCTGAACACAGAACACTGAACAGATCAGTGTAGTGTGACGTGTTGTGCTGAGAGTGTACTGCTGCTAGTGACACCTGTGGCTGAATTGAATATTGCATCCATTAAATTCATTGCATTATCCCAATTGATGTGAAAACGTATTAAATCTTTTTTTTCCTGGATTTTCTGCCCTAATGGTCCGGTGCGTCTTACAGTCCGAAAAATACAATACACGTCATATGAGCGCAATTTGCTAGTGGACCACTAGGGGGGGCACTATCAAGGACTTAAGGTCTGATTAATGTGATAATAAGTATGTTAAAAAAGCAGTTCTTATATATATATATATATATGTATTTATAAAATTTATTTTGTGTTTTCCAGCTGTGGCCAAATGTACATTTCCGCAATTTATTCAAATGTCTGCGTTTATTTTTTATAAAATACTGTTATTGATGTAAGGGTTTGAATTGACCCCAAAGGCATATCAGCCATGTCCATGCCATAAATCTGCTTTAAAATTGAGTGTTCCATCTTTAACTCATTCTGACTTTAGGAAATACTTTGATAAAGAATGTCTAAATTCTACATGAAGCACAGGTAGCCAGCTCTTAACAGGAGGGTTAGCTCTAAAAAGGCCCTATTTTTGGTGAAAGTTCTGAAAAGGGCTGTAATGATTCTTTTGCCTCCGGCAGACCTTTACATTGATGTTGAAGAGGGCACATAAAAGTGATCTTTTCTGGAAGCCTTGCTGAAAAGCTCTCTCCTTTCTCTGCTGGAAGACTGGCCTTTTCTTACCGACAATTTGAATCCCGGAAGCTGAATGTCTTGACGTTACATTCTGCCCCTGGCTCTCTGTTCACTAATGAGGTGGACGGTCAGTGAAGCCCCAGGAGGGTGAAACACAAGACTCATCTGCATATGAGAGCTTCACTGTCAGTCAACTTAAAGTCTAAGCGGTGTCAGGACCATCACTGACTAGCAGTCAAATCTCAAGCTGAGCTGTCTGAACATTGCAGCCTAACCCTGGAGTGAGAAATTTTAAGTCTTTTTTTTCCATAATGGTGGTTCCTGGCACTTTTATATTTGTATTTCTACCTATCTGGTCCTGAGATTCATAAACAGTTATGACACAATGCACATTTTTATTCTGCTGTGCGCATATAACAGTTTTAAGTTTGTAACTTGACAGCAGGAGCAGCAAGCAGATCTTTCTATCACTTCTGTTCTCTCCTCCAATCAGCAAATATAACTGCCTCTTTATGCTTCTTTCCCCTTGACCCAGGGAGTACTGAGCCATTTTGTCTCTTGGACTTAAACACACCTTATTCATACAAATAATGACAGAGACCATGATATACTCTTTGGAAAAGTTTTATATACAATTTGAAGTGCACATATATATATATATATATAAACATGGCCACAGCCAATATACAATCTCAATACAGTTAAAGGGGGGTTGCCCGACAGTGCCACCAACTTCTTCCGAGTTCCTTCCACCAGCCGTACCAACCGTACCAGCCACCAGCCCTTAAATACCAGCTTGGTGGGTACCTTATAGAATGACTTTAAATACGTAACATAACTGGGGCTTAAGCCCCGCCTTAGAAAACATTTTTACCAGTGTTTGTGACTGCCTTTCTTATACCAACACGTCACAAGAACGTGTGGGTGAAAATCCTGATCCAAAAAGGATCTGCCCCCTGCTGTCCCTTCCTTATCAAACTTCCTGATCCTGCCCACCTAGACCACTCCCCCATTCACTACATGCCAAAACTAGTCGCCCTGGTCAAGTTGCCCTCCCACCTATGCTTTCAGCCTGGTTCTGGGCATTCATTTCTATACTTAGCTCTGCTGTTCAAGAGGCAAATAAAAGGGTCAAATTTAGGCACTAACATGACCTGCATTTATAAGAATACATCTTATTATTATTAACACAGAGCTGCATTCATTTCTGTATTTTATATCTCCCTGATGATCAGCTATAAGATTAAGCTGCACTACCTATTACCTAAAAATAAAAGGATAGCTTGGAAAAACATTCAAAATTAGGTTGATGGAGGGTACATGCTGGGAGTAAAAACATCAAAGCAATGAGAAGTAAAATGTGATAGCAACACAGGCCCAGTCGTGGCAGCAAATGGCATAACTGAGTAGAGACGGCAACGGTGTCAGTGTACAGCCTGAATAGCTGCACTAATGAGGGGCGGCCTTGTGTGCTGCACTATAAACACAATTCCCCAGTAGGAACATGGGAAAGAGACGTGAGAAAATATCACAGTAATTAGTATGGAACAGAATACAGCAGCAGAGCATAAACAGAATATGAAACAACAGGGAACTTAAAGGAGAACACTGGCTACAGCATCCTGCGGCTAAGGAGGACAATTCAATATCACAGGTAATGAAAAAAAAATCACCAAACAAAATAAAATAAGGATTTTGTGAAACAAGGTGAAAGCCTGACAGCAAACATGAACAGAAAAAAAGTCTCAATGTTTGCTTAGGCCAGTGGTTCCCAAACTTTCCTTGCAGGGCCCTCCTTTTCGTATAGGAACAATATCGAAAACCCCCCATTTAACCTCCCTAGCGCTCTTGCAAGGTCCAGATTTTTGTACCAAAAGCGCACCATAGACTCTAATGGAATTTTTGTTTGTGTTGTAACTTCCAAAAATCTGTCCGTTCAAGGGTCTAATAGACATCCTGAGTATAATATTGTTTGAAACACACAATTATTATAAAAAAAAGAACAAAAAAATTATAAAATGTATCATTTGAATGCTTAAATCTCTTGAATACTTATTTGGTGAGAGATTTCAAAACAGTATTTATGTTTGTTTATAATAACATTTTTATTTTGTTTTTGGTTTGAATCGTTTTGGATACAGTTATCACTGTATCCAATACAATGGCACTGAAAGGGTTAACTTCAAAGATCACATCTGGAATGACAATGGGGGTGATATTCCAGGTGTGATCTTTGAAGATGTCCCAATTTGCATATGAATGTCCCGCGAATTAAGCTGGGATTTGTTCAGCCGACTTGCTTTAGTTCAGATCCAGACAGCACAGAGCAGAGTGTGCAGCTGAGGATCTGAGCTGGACGGCTCCCTCTCGTCAGCTGCAATACTGCATAAGCAAGTGCAGGACGAGGTGGTGCCGTCAGAAGCGATAGGAAGGTTAAACTACGCAGGTTCATAATAATGGCCAGCATAATGCAGAAACCCTGGGTTTTATTAAAGGTAACAGATACAGTGGTATTAGTCATAGCACATCCACAGCACTATTGTTAAAAGGCCCTATAACTTTATTTGGAATACTCCCCTTTTCACACACACCAATCATGCAAAGACATACATCATATATACACACACAAATTATGCAGAGACTCAGAGACAAACACAGAGACACACACATTACATGCACTCTACCTGGTGTGTGCACCTAGTTCCCTCAAGGTTGTCTTCCTGTTTGTCCATCTCACAGGCTTGTCTGATAGGCTGGCAGTGGTAGGGGAGGGTGGGTGGACTGTGTGCAATCCACAGAGCGAGAAGAGAACTAACAGTAGGGAGAGCCAATAGGCAGCTGAGTTCTGAAGCTCTCTCTATCACCTCTCTCTGGCTGACAGCACAAATCACACATAGAGTGTGCCCCCCTGGCATACCTCCACACCCCCAAGGGGGCCCGACCCCCAGTTAGGGAACCACTGGCTTAGGCCATGTACTCTAATACACCAAACTCTAAGATGGGTCTGTTCTATGAAGAGGGAGTATATGAAGCCTGTGACACCCCACTGTGTCCTCCCTCCGCAGGTCGGTTGTCCAGCAATGCCGACGCATCTGTACATCCACAACAAATGCTCCTGAGACAATCGTGATTTTAGCTGACAATTATCTAGAATGTGTATGGAGCTAAAACAGGTTTTATCCAGTAATTCATTTCTTTTATCTTTCATAAAATAATCTGTACAGTATGTGGTTGTTAGCACACAATACAAAAGGATGAGAGATAGCAGGCTGCTTTTTCTTTTAAAAAGAAACAGTTTTGATCAACAGTATGTCAGATTAGGACAAAATGATTAAATAACGCTTCTGTCATTGGCTGGTAAGAATGTAAACCTCTTTGTTAGACCAAAAAGTAAAGAGTAAGCATGCTAGCATTTTTTTTAAAAAAAAATTACTGTAGAAATACGCTTTACTGCAGAAATATTTGAGTGAAAAAATACAAGCAACTTGTTATGCTGAGATCAGGCATCATGCTAAATAAACATGTAATGTTTCAAAGCATAGGTGTCAACTAGTGTCAACAAAATTGGTCCACTGAGCAAATATTCTTGGCCAGTGGCAGGTCGGTCCCCCTGCCAGCTACACTCTCTGCCCCTCCGTCTTCCCATTCAGGGATTAGAACAACCAATCGGCTGCTTAAATACGCACTCCAGTGATGTCACAGTAAGTGGCCGCAATCTGGAGCATGCAGGGATGGTTCTCTACGCCTAAAATGGGAGGAGAGAGGTGCAGTAAGTGCACCTGACTGGGGGGTTATGGGGAGGTCAGAATTAGAGAGAGGTGTACCAGGATGGTTCCCGGGGAATTTGAATCAGACAAACCAGAAGTGACGTCTAGTGAACAGATTCTTCCTCTGGCCGGATTTCTTACTGCGCCTGATCCGGCCCGCAGAAGAATAACAAACTTCTTCCCGCTGGCAAACAGGGCAGGTCAAACACCCGTACTGTTCGCCGGGAGTCCTTGTGGACAATTTGGCCATCACTAGAGCCCACAGTATTTTTCACTAAATATCTAGTTCACTAAATATTCAAATTTGGCATAGTGTATTTGAATTTGACAATAAAAGCTAAATATATCCAAAAAAAACTATATATATATATATACACACACACATCATTTAAAACCAAAGAGCCAAATAAATATTTTGTTTGGCTAGAAAATATGTTTGCACCTAATTGAAGACAGTTATACTTTTTTATTTATTTGCAATACATTTTTTAGGTGTTTTACACTTTGTCCATGGAGTTAATTATGAAATATTCAATTTCAGTGAGCAGTACGAGAAGGCAGGAATTATTTTTTTTAAACATTTTAAATTTCAACTGCTATTTAAAATGAGACACGTATTAAGAAAATATAGTATATAATGCCTTATATTATTATACTTTTTATATTTTGAAAAATATTTTGTTAGCTAAATATAAGCCAAGGAGGCCCGGGGCTCCGGTGCCAGTCCGGCGGCTCGCACCGGTCGGCGGGGCCCCCTTCTCCCTCCCCAGGGGCCTGTCTCCACGCCGCGGCCTGCTTCTGGTTCCAGGTCACGGCGCTCTGCACCAAGGACCAGCAGGGGAGCCCCTGCTGGGTCTCAGGCTTCACCTAAGCTGCGCAGCGGGGATGGGGCTTCAGTAGTGTCAGGCAGGGG
>CM070038.1:50374688-50405991 GCA_036250615.1 Ptychadena robeensis
ACGAATGCCGGTGGCTCATGGAGGTGATGCAGGCCGTGTTTGGGGACTTCGGGGTGCCCCTGGCGGGCGACAAAATGGAGGGTCCGGCGGTGGTCATCAAATTCTTGGGGATCGAGATTGATTCGGTTGCCATGGAGTGTAGGCTGCCTTGGGACAAGCTGTTAGATCTCCGGCGGGTGTTAGGAGCTATGTTGCAGGGGAAGAAAGCCACGCTTCGGGAAGTCTAGTCACTGTCAGTTCGTGCTGCGTTGTTTGGTGGAAAACATCAGGTTTAGGGCAGTGCACGTCCCGGGGGTGTTTAATGAGGTCGCTGACGCACTGTCTCGATTTCAGTTGGATCAGTTTTTGAGCGCTGGCGCCAGAGGCCTCCGAGACTCCCGTGCGCATGCCGCAGCATCTGTGGAACTTGGCGTCCTCGCATTGGCAGGTTTGTTGAGGGACTCGGTGGCTCCCAGCACTTGGAAGGCCTATGGCAGGGTTTGGTCTCGCTGGACAGCCCTGGAGGCTAGAGTGGGGGAGTTGGAGGAGTCGGGCGTTAGGGGGGATCTTTTCTGGGTTTTCCTCTGGGAACTGTTGGGGGCGGGGCTTCGCCAGCCACTGTGGGCAGGGCCATGGCGGCTTTGTCTTTTCTGTTCAAGGCTCGCGGGCAGGAGGACCTCACAAAACAGTTTCTGGTCCGGCAGGTTTTGCGGGGTTTCAGGAAAGGCCGGTATGCGCCTGACACGCGCAGGTAGGTCACGTTTGATTTGCTGGGGCGCATGGTGGCTGGTTTACACGCTTTGTCTCATATGGCATACGAACGGTCGCTCTTCGCTCTGGCATTTGCGTTGGCCTATTTTGGGGAGTTGCGGGTGAGTGAATTGGTTAGCCCAAGTAAGGTTTCCCCAGGGGGGGTGCTGCTAGAAAACACCGCTTTGGATGGGGGGACGCTGCTCATCGTCATTTATCGCTCCAAGAAGGACCAAGGGGGTAAGGGCTTACGGGTACGGCTCTGCGGGGTCCCGGGATCGGGGTTGTGCCCGGTGTTCAATTTCCGTCGCTTTCTGGAGGTGCGGCCGCCGGGGGTGGGTGGGCCGCTCTTACTGCACGAAGACGGTACGTTTCTCTCCCGTTTCCAATTTACGGCCGTGTTTAAGAGGAGTATCGCAGGTTTGGGGCTAGATCCAGCGAGTTTTGGCACCCATTCGTTCAGGATCGGGGCGGCCACGGAGGCAGCCAGGCATGGATTGGGGGAGGCGTCCATTCGACGAATTGGGAAATGGGAGTCCCAGAGGTTTAGGCGGTATGTGCGTCCTCACCTGATTCTGGTCTAGAACTGGGAGAGGGGGGGGGGCATGATGGTGTGACGGCAGGCGGAGGGGTTTTTCTGTGCTCACCTCTCGCGTTCTTTGCTTACAGCTAAGTTGACCGTCTGGATCCTAGGGCATTCATATGTCTACTGGGCTGAGAGGAGGACTGGCTCGGAGGGGCCGGGACGACAAGCTGGAGGTCCATTGGTTCGGCTTCCGGGGCCTGCGCTGGGACCAGCTTCTGCTCAAGTTCGATGACCTATTTAAAATGCACATTTTGTATTTACATGCCGGGGAGAATGATGTGGGTTTTGTCCATCAGCGGCTGTTGATGGTGGCAGTTAAGTCATTTTTTCTCCGGGTGTTGGAGGTGTTACCCGAAACGGTGTGTATTTGGTCAGAGATGGTTCCGCGCAGCAAGTGGAGGCCGGAGCTGTGGCGAAGTTTATGTTTAGGGCGGGAGGGATCTCAGTTAGGCACAATTTGTTGGAGGCACCGGGCCTGCTCAGGCCCAACGGGGTCCACCTGACGGATGTCGGTTTGGACATCTTTTTGTGTGGCATTAGGGAGGCAGTGGCTGCAGCTGTTAAGGGGTGGGGTTTGCACCTGGAGCAGGTAGCCCAGCTTCCAGATGCTTTGGCGGTTCCTCGTCAGTGCCGAGAGAGGTTTTAAGTTAAAGATAGTAGGGTGACGTGCTTATTTAGGGATGGCAGTCATCAAAATGGTATGGTTATGATTAAGTTTACAGTGCTAGTTTTCCTGTAATAACAGGATATTAATTGAAACTTGGAAGTACCCACCGGGCTGGATTTAAAAGGGCAGTTGGCTGGTACGGACGGTTTTTGTTTTGTAAGAAGTGATTTAAATATGTTAAGTTATTTACATTTATGCAAAGCTATTTAAATATAAAGTAAAATTTAAGTCAGTTTAAAGCGGCACTGTCGCCCTTTTTTACATGTTTTAACAAGCTGTGGCCTTTTTTATATACCACTCAATAATACAAATACCTTTCTAAAGAATTTGAGTCTCTGGTGTTTTATTGCATGGGATGGGGGTGAAACAGTTGGTAGGTAGGCAGCTCAACACTGCCCGTCATGATGTATTAAACAATCAATGTTTCTGGGATGTTGTGCACCATAATGCAGGGAGCTGGAATAGGGGTCCGCTGCTGAAAGAACACAACACTAATTTTTTTTACTAATTTATTAAAGGAAGCTTAATGTTATAGATTGTTAGTGATGGCGGTGTTATGTTGGCACTGCCCCTTTTTGTGAGATGAGCGCACAAACGTGTACCAGGTGAACCAAGGGTCAGGGTCTGGCATCTTTAAGCACCTCCCACTGTCTGGCAATAAGTCTATGCACACTCTGCCAGTTGGTGTAATAACTCTTTATGCACAGGTTGAAAATATTATACACAGGCCACAACAACAATTTTCCTCTGCTGCATCAATGCAGTGGGAGGGCGCTCTAAGCCGCAGGCAGACTGCCTGCAAGCAGTGGGGAATCCTCCCGACAAATGTGCATCCAGCGTACGTCCAACGTACGTCCAGTGCAGAGAATCTGCAGTCAATGTACAGAACAAAACAATAATAATAATATATATGTATTTTTTATTAAAGTCTTCCATGTGTATGCACACATCATTAATGAACACCTGGTGCAAAAAAAGTTCACTGGGTGTTTACCTAACTCCCCAAGTATGTAGGATCTTAACAAGAGAAGGGCTAAAGGATGTTCCAGAAGGGTGTGCAGAGCTGGAGCACACTGCACATTGATATTTACTAGAAGAGCCCCTTCTTGGAGCCTTACTTTACACTGGAAGCTCACCTTGGAACATGCTATTTACATAATCACTTGGGAGGAGTACTGAGTCTCTGGCTGTAACAGCAGGTAATATATTCACAGCACTTGCAGAGTAAGCATGTACATTACCTGTTGTAACAGCCCCTCCACCAGAGTACATACACTGCCTGGCCCAAAAAAAAGTCGCCACCTGAATTTAACTAAGCAAATAGGTATACGTCTAGGTTCAGCAACAGTATATGCTCCAAGAATGAGATCAGCTGACTACCTGAATATATTAAATGACCAGGTTTTCCATCAATGGATCTATCTTTCCTTATGGCACGGGCATATTCCAAGATGACAATGCCAGGATTCATCGAGCTCAAATTGTGAAAGAGTGGTTCAGGGAGCATGAGACATCATTGTCACACAAGAATTGGCCTCAGAATTGGAGAATCATTGGGATGTGCTGGAGAAGATAAGACTCTACCATTATTAATGCAAGATCTTGGTGAAAAATTGATGCAACACTGGATGAAAATAAATATTGTGACATTGCAGAAGCTAATTGAAACAATGCCACAGCAAATGCGTACTGTAATCTAAGCTAAAGGCGTTCCAACTAAATATCAGTGTGTGACCTTTTTTTTGGTGACAATTTTTTTTGGGGGGGAGAGCAGGCTATGTATGTAAAAAGCATGTCCCATGGTAATATGCCAGTGTAAAGTAAGTCTCTACGTTTTTCCTCAGGGTTTTGAGAAGTGGCTCTACTCCTGGTGAAAAACAATATACAGTATTTTCTAGCCCTGCACACCCTGCAGTCTCTTCGGAGATGGGACATTTAAGCAAACACTGAAATATCTTAATGGTGCAGCCCTTCACTCTAGAACATGCTGTATATTTACTCTTTATGTGAATGAGTCAGAGTTTTTTTTATCTATAACCAAATTTCCTTCCCAAATAATGTCTGCAGCTTATGAATCAGTGTGTTTTATCCTGCACGAAATACAGTATAACTTCTTTCACAATAGCCTTTTACAATAGCCACCATAACAACAATAACATGCTTTGTGTAGTGCACATTTAGCTTAAAGTAATCCGTTTATATTATATAAACACAGCTTAAACTGGCCATACACCTTTAGATTTCTCTGTCAGACATCATTTAGATCTACCAACAACTATGTAGTATAGGGTCCTCTGCGATTGAACACAGGTACAACCTTGATGGTTTAAGCAGGCCATAGACACAGCGATTCCCAGCAGTAGTTGCAGACGATTGACTGACGTTCGCGCTCACGCCAAATGCATGGTGGTTGGTCACTACAAACTACAGGGGTGCCCACCTGGAAGTTCCAACCCAAATAGCCGACAGGTCGGATGCCATGGCGATCCGTCCTGCCGGTATTAATTGTGGCCGATCCTGTTGTAGTCAGTTACTGTGGATGCAGAGTCTCCTCCCCTCCTCTTTAAGTTAGTTGACTACAATCTGCCGGGAATCCCTGTGTTAAGGGGGGTTTACACATGTAGATTTTTTTTTCAATCAACTGCCAATTAGATTTTTTGTTCGATGTCATTGTTGAACATCGTTCGTCCATTTATCGAATGTAACAATAGATTTTTTTGTTCATCCATCCTGATATCGAATGAAAATACATTTGAAATTACGACAGTTAAAAATTAACCAACATGTTCGATGACCTTTTGAACGATTTTTTTTCGAGGTCGAACAAAATGTATCCATCAAACAAATTGGCCATTCTAGATTTTTGTAAATCAACCAAAAAATTGTTTGTTCTTCATTGATTGAACTAAATAATCACCTGTAAACTCAACTGTAGAGCTATGCACAGGGTTTCCTGTCAGTTCTGTAGCCGACTCATCACAGCGAGGTGACATCACCACACTGTAAAGAGTCTGCTACAAGCCAGCCATGGATCGAGACTTCTATGGCCAGCTTTAGAAAGTCCCTCATATTACATGGTTTTGGTAAAACAAAAGGAGATCTAAAGGAAATCTGACAGAGAAATCTAAAGGTGTATGGGGACCCTCAAACATCAATATCTTTCTTTATGTTTTCTTTGCATTTTGCTATGTACGACTAGAATATATCAATATAACAAGTCAACAACACTACAAAAGATTATAGGACATTATGTTTCCATGACACATGACACTCTAGGAAGTAATATAACTTTTCCTGATGCTATTTGATTTGATATACATATAAACAATCTTTACATCATTATTTACAACACAGATGAGGTGTTTTGAGGACTAGCCATTATTTCTCCCAGCAGTAGTCCAGGTAGATGCTGACTTAAATTATATATGTAAGTGCTTGGCTTGTGCAACTTTCCTTTGTGTGGAAAGTTACATCTGTTGCACAGACACAATAGATGGCAAATGCTTTGAGTAGAAATAGTAATGAGAGGCTTTCCATTAACAGCGAACTGGTAGCACGGACTCTGAGAGGCTCAGACATCAGGCTCACAAAACCGTGCTATAGAACTCTGTGTTCAGCAATTTCAAGGATGTATAGGTAATAAGCCTGCCTGCTTATCCTGTGGGTAGTAACTGGGGCTGTGTAGATATTTTTTTAAATCAGTTGCCCTAGCTCCTATAATCTTTTTGTGTTTGCAACATGAGGATTCGGAGGATTCCAGGTTGAGGTATTTCTGCAAATTATCTGTTAGGCTAGAACTCTACTTTGGTTGATGGGCAGTGTTGCTCCCATGCCCTACTGTGATAGATCACAGAGATTACAGGGTTAAATGTTACATCTAAGGTAAAGAAAGGTTTAAGTGTAAACTTAAATTATAGGGTACGGGAGGCAAGTAAATGCTTATGCGCTCATATTTTGACTTCTGATTTTAAATACATGTTCCAGTTAGTTTTTTTTCATGACTTAAAGGAAACCTGAACTAAATTTTGCTTCAGTTGACCTTATATCTGCCATGTTCTAAGCACCGAAATACATTGTTTTACTTGTGAACAGTGTCATCTTTTTTTTTTTAGCATGTACATTTTTATTAATTTCAAAATACACGTCTGGTACACTGAGTCAATCGATAAACCATATACCAGGCAATGTACAAAGTGCTGGGCACGAGAATCACAGCACCCACAGTACCCCGCCGTGGCGCAAGCAGAATGCTGAATAAATAGAAATACAGATAGTGCAGTCCGTGGCGAAGTCCAAGGAGGCCCGAGTTAGACATCGAAATCCGCCTGCTTTCAACCATGCGGCCCTCTTTGTGCCCATGACCTCGGACCTCCGTATATGTCACCCAACACCACCCAATACTCGACCACAACTCGTACTGAAGCAAGAAAAGAACATAGAAAAAACCCCAACCCCCCTCCCACCTTGTGGCTGCTACCACCCCCCAACCAGAGGAGCCCAGTGCTCTCTCTACTCTACGACCCCAGGTAATCACCTCCTAAACCCTCCTGCTCACAACAACCCACTCCAGCAGCGCCTCAACCAACCTCAAGACCTGGGCAGGTCGCCTCTCACTCCCCCCCTCCCAAAACTCACAGCTCCCCAGATTCCCCCGCAACTGTTCTTCTGCGTACCACTTGGTATGCTCGAAACATATGCATAACAGCCTTGGTGATCGCGGGACAGAACACCCTCAATATGAAATTCTTCCAGGTGCTGAAAAACCTATCCACCTTATTGTCATCTTAGGGCATCTATATGGCTACCATGAGCTACAGCTCCATGACGGTGGTTAGTGACCTCACGCCTCTCAGATGGGGTGGAGGGATCCAGCCACCTGCACAGGATGGCCTTCTTACTACACAGTAGGCAAAACGTGCTCACCCGCGAGACTGCGGGTGTCCCTCACCTCCCCCTCCTCCACACCGACCCCAGGTGAAGCAGGGCCGGTTTGCCATAGATAGTACCCGGACGACCACCCGAAAAACCATTATCAAGGTCCCACGCAATGGCCCAGAATTGGTTGTATCACCGGGCCATCCCCACGCCACCCAGATGAATAAAATCTGGCTGGGCCAGGGCACATTGGGGCACTGCCCCACCCAGTTCTGATCAGGATTCGCGGAGGGAATCGAAGACCCGCATAGCTCTGTGAGCCGTTCTAAAGTAAACCTCCCTCCCCACTCACCTCGCTCACAATTGCCCTCAACGGACACCTCCGCCAGCTGGAAACCACAACATATCCTCCATCTCGTCCGGGGACACTGAAAGGTGACCGCCCCATTTCTGAATGTGGAGTCCGGATGGTACGACTGGTCCCTACTGTCCGCAAATCCAGAAATAAATATGCGATAACGAGCGCATGAGTCCCTTCCGCGACCTAGTTTATTGATTCCAACATGGGATGGGAAAACCTAGAGAAGGGCCAACACCGACCATGACGAAGTGCCGGACCTGCAAATAATAAATAGGTGGGGTGTGGGGGATCCCGAACCTCCGCGAATGACAGGAGGACACCCTGCTCAGACAACAAGTCCTGGAGGTGTGGACCAGAGGCCTCCAGACATGGTAGGCTACATGTTGGCTCCCTGGCAAAATCCCGCGGGAGGAGGACAAGGCATACCGGCGCCACCGAAACCCCCCGCAAGTCCCAGTAACTTCCGCACTTCCGAAGGGCAATTATTGTGTCTCTAAAAAGGCTGATGCCTTGATCTTACGGGCGGCAATCTAAGTGAATTGGGTGTTTAGGGAGACCCGTAAGGACCAGGGACTCGCCAGTTGCCGCATCCACCGGGGCGTGACGGTGTGGTCTCGTGCCACGACGCTGTATGTCCAACAGTCCCATCCTAGCGAACCCGCAGAAGGCCCGCACAAGCTCTTAATAGATCCGCACATCCGCGCAGGTTCGCCCCCAAGGCGCCCGTCGGGTCGACGTGCAATTTCCAAGCGCTACTTAACCTAGGCTTTCTCCCCTTACAAATAACCCCCCAATAAGGCTAACTCCAAAGGCCCACCCATAACGTGCTCACGGCCACCCACCTCCCCGATGCTTCAGGACGTGTAGTGGGCGGGTCTGAACCCCCCGACCGGCGCTCTACAGCCGAGGCGGGACTGAAAGCTCCAATCATGTTACATAGGTGGCAGCGGGATCCCGGACCCCCAATGGCAGGGAATGCACAGGGGCCCTCTAGTTCCCCCCCCCAAACCCTTCTTTATAATCGGCGTTTGTAATTGTTACCGGTCCGGTAAAGCGTAGACCCACACATCTCAACTGGGGATTACTGATGCCCAGATACTTAATGACTCCGAAACCCACCTTTCAGCTGGCCACAGGCACCCGACTCTCACCAGACCCCACCACCCAGGACCCCCTTCACAGCAACAATCACCTCACGTTTCGAAATAATACGGTAGGCCGCCCAAACCCTACCGACTCCTCAAAAACAGCAGGACACCACCCGGCAACTCACCCCTCCGGCACCTGACTCATGAAGACAGCCAGGCCGGATATTTCACGGAGACGGAGCGCAAGCACTGGTGACCGGCGCGACCTGGAACTCCGTACCCCCCACACGGCACCCAAAGGGCCCACCTGAAAATGCACTACCACTAACTCAAAAAACCGCGATAATGGTTACAATCGAGAACTTGAACAGAACATGGCGCAGAGGGCCCTTCCATTGGCCGGTCACATGTGTAACGGCAAAAGGCTCACGACAACGCAACTAGAGGTGGAAAATTGGGCAGATGGGATTCAAATACACATCCGGTGCTCCGCACATAGGCTCCTCATGGAATTGGCCCTGAAAGACCAAGTACGTCTCAAGCACACTGATGCAACACAGTGGACCATACGGACGACGTTGTCGACCATGCCTTCTCCCGCGTCCCAGGGGCACCATACGCCAGGGCGGCCCCTCACCCCTTTCAGCCCCTAAAACTACTCAAATACCAGCTAGGACCTTCCCTAATACTTAGTCCAAAGCCGCTCCTTCCACCTCACGAATCCGGGTCTGATCCATGGTAGATGAGGCAGGCAGGATCTCCGCCAACCCTACTCCGCAGCAGTTTCGACAGGATTTTCACATCCTGGTTAAGTAAGGAGATAGGTCTATAAGACCCAACAGTGTCATCTTATCTTGCTATAGTTGGATTTGGTCATCTTCTTTTGAGTACCGACTCAAAATCAGTAGTTGACACCCAAAAAAAAATACACAGGGGAAAGAGCAAAGGAAAAAAGTGAGCATATGGCGGTATCGTATTGGATACTCAATGAGAATTGTATGTGTGTAGAGAGATTTTGTCCTTTTAAACTGTCGGTATAGATTTTTGGGCTTTTGATGAGCCGCTTTTGGTTTATATGTTTCTTTGGTGGTCGCTGATCATTGAGGTCATGGACAAGCAGGCTGGGGAGATCACACTACAAGACAAATTGTAAAAATCTCATCCTGATGAAGTGACAGTAACAGCTACGAAACGTGTCGATGTATTTACCTCTTAAATAAATTGGATCAGAATTCTTTTTTACTAGGACTTACCCCCTATTCTCTAGATAAGAAAATCTTATCTAGTTAGACAGAGTTGTATAGTGCAGTGTCCTTGTTTCATGCAGATGCCATTTTCCTTTTTGCAAATAACTCTAAATTTAAATGCAATTTTCTGAATTTTCTTTTCTAGCTAAACTAGATTGACAAAATATCCTAAAAGTCATCAAAAGGCAAAGAAACCCCAAAAGTGTGCTATGTGGCAGTGGAATTTAATTTTATATGATGTACTTTTTAGTCCATAAGATTAACTTTTTTCCCCAAAAATCTGGGGGAAAACTGTGTGTGTCTCAGCTCAAAGGCATGACCACCCCAAAAAATGTTTCTGCCTCGGGCCTAGCATTAAGCTCAGCCAGTGGAGGCAGGGAAGCTATTTTGCCACAGGTGGCATCGCCTTTACAATCTGCCCCTGCTGTGAGAGGGTTCTTCCCTCTGCCTCTCCGCCTCCTGTAATTTAAGCTCAGCCTGTAACTGGTAACATGGGGCTACTTGCTAACTAACTGCCTGCATGCGGTTCTTCCTTCTGCCTCTCCACCTTCACTGTGCCCAGACTTGAAGGAAGTGATTGTGGAGCAGCCAGAATTTCTGGCAATTTACCAATTCCTTACTTCTGTAGTTGTCACCTGCGGCTGACACACATAGCTAAGCTGTATGAATTATCTGCAGGTGGCCAAAAAAGCACAGACTTCTGTATACAACTGTAAATAGGGGTGTGTTGTATATTACGGTGCTTCATATAGCCTCCACTATACGGTTGTTTAATCCCAATACAATTAATGTTCGTAAACTTACTAATGTTCATTCACAAAACCTTTATTATCTGTGCCCACCCCCGGAGATCCACTGACACAAATTCACCCTCGTTTGTCACCTAGTTTTTCCCTCATCAGTATTCTTAGGAGAACTTTAGCACACTTAGTAAACCAGGCGTCATCTTCATAGAGGACTACAAGTAATTATAGCAATTACAATTCAGATGTACATTGATGAAACAGGTGTAAGAGACAACATAAGGACTTTTTTTTTTTCAAGATCAGATGCAAATGTTTTGTCATACACCTATGTGCATGCATTCTAACATACACTGTATTCCAATTACTATGCCTTTAGATAATTTTTTTTTTTTGTATATATATATAGTGACGACATATTACTATCGTCTCTCACAGGCATTCATAATGTAAAGTCACTTCCATAGTCATATAAAATATATATATATATAACTAAACTAAAATAAAATTTTTGAAGAAAGCCAATTAACCTACCTGTATGTCCTATATACAATATATCAATCAATAACTATTCATATCTATCTATCATATTTTTCGGACCATAAGACGCATACAGTTTTTAGGGCAGGAAATCCAGAAAAAAAAGATTTATTACGTTTTCACATCAATTGGGTTAATGCAATGATTCCAATGAAGGCAATATTCAATTCAGCCAGCAGGGGTCACTAGCAGCAGTACACTCTCAAGCTCAGCGTGTGCTTTACACTGATCACTCGAGAGGAGGAGGAGGGAGGGGGCAGAAATCTGCAGTCTTCTCCCTCTCTGCTCTAAACAGCTGTGAAGATCAGCTGTGAAGATCAGCTGTGATTGTGTCTGTGGTGGGAACCGCCGAGTTATTGCGGTTCCCACTGACACTGTGAGAGGGAAAGATGGCAGTCCATCTCTCCCTCTCTCTGCATTGTCAAGCAAAGCTCTGCTGACAATTTTACAGTACAGCTGAGAGAGCCGACACCAGCCGGCATCTCTCAACTGACAGTTCCCTCCAGCTCCCCCGGCTAATCTCCGTGCCGGGGGAGTTGGCGGGCAGCCAAGATGCGACGACCAGCGGCCGCGGGGGTCGCACATTCGGACCATAAGACGCAGGCACTTTTTCCCCCCAATTTTGGGGGAGAAAAAGTGCGTCTTAAGGTCCGAAAAATACGGTATATGGGGGGGGGGGGGAGTGCAGTGAATGATGTAACTGGTACCTAGGTCCCAGTCATCTATTCTTGCTGCATAACCGCCTCACAATCTTTTCCCTGTACAGCAGGGACCTGGGGACTTTAAAGGTCGAGGGTCTGTAATAGTCGAGGGGTCATTACAAGAGTATATTCAGGTCCAAATATCACCATCTAGTCACATGCAGGGTTAACATACAACAATTGTAGTATAAATTATAAATTATAGGATGTAAGACTTAAGATGAAATGAAAAAATGATCACAATTTAATGTCCATTTAAAAACATCACAGTTCCATGCAGTATCAGCTAGACTGTCGCTCACGGCTCTTGTAACGAGCAGGCAGGGAAAAGGAAGAAAGCAGCTGTGGGGTCCCAGAAGATGGAACAGTGGTATATGACCCCAACATATGTTTCAACTTTTGGTCTTCATCAGGGGGTCCACATAGTTATTTAGGGGGATCTGCATATAAATGTATATGTATATTACCACAGTGTCTATTTCAATGTTCTTGATGGTACTTGGTCAATTAGTAGGCTTACCCCACTTTCACCTGTCCTGTGTTTCCAAAATCCTTGCAATTCCGGGTTACCGGTATGGTGCCATTCATGGGGAAACGAGAGGCCACCTTCGGGGGCTCGGCAGTGCGTTCTCAACTCCAAAAGTATAATTGGTCTAGAATGTCCAAAGTTAGGTCAGGTGCCATGCTGAATGCTGTAGTGATTAGTGGTTCACCTTATGCGTATCCATAAGGTGTCATTTATATAGTGCCAGGATATTATTATTATAAAGTGCAATGGTGCCATATATCATAATAAGTATTGTGCAGGGAGTAACCATACTATTTCCCATATGTTAATATAGTGACTTAAGTATACAGGTGCTAATATAATAAGGTGCCCGTATGGGTAATACAAATAAAATGTAAATATACATTATCATATACTTGCTATACGGTCTGCACTTTTACTGAGTTTTTACACTATGACATGCTTTTATTGCTATTTACTGTTTTAAGATATTTATTTGTATTACCCCACCTTATTATATTAGCACCTGTATACTTAAGTCACTATATTAACATATGGGAAATAGTATGATTACTCCCTGCACAATACTTATTATGAAATATGGCACATTTGCACTTTATAATAATATCCTGGCACTATATAAATGACACCTTATGGATACGCATAAGGTGAAGCACTAATCACTACAGCATTCAGCATGGCACCTGACCTAACTTTGGACATTCTAGACCAATTATACTTTTGTAATTGAGAACGCACTGCCGAGCCCCAGAAGGTGGCTTCTCGTTTCCCCATGAATGGCACCATACCGGTAGGGATTTACATATACATTTATATGCAGATCCCCCTAAATAACTATGTGGACCCCCTGATGAAGACCAAAAGTTGAAACATATGTTGGGGTCATATACCACTGTTCCATCTTCTGGGACCCCACAGCTGCTTTCTTCCTTTTCCCTGCCTGCTCGTTACAAGAGCCGTGAGCGACAGTCTAGCTGATACTGCATGGAACTGTGATGTTTTTAAATGGACATTAAATTGTGATAATTTTTTCATTTCATCTTGAGTCTTACATCCTATAATTTATCATTTATACTACAATTGTTGTATGTTAACCCTGCATGTGACTAGATGGTGATATTTGGACCTGAATATACTCTTGTAATGACCCCTCGACTATTACAGACCCTCGACCTTTAAAGTCCCCAGGTCCCTGCTGTACAGGGAAAAGATTGTGAGGCGGTTATGCAGCAAGAATAGATGACTGGGACCTAGGTACCAGTTATATCATTCACTGTACCCCCCCCCCCATATATTTGAATTTGGGATGTTGGTCGATATGCAGGTCGCATAAGACATATACTCAATCGCAATTGTCTTGCATATCTATCTATCTATCTATCTATCTATCTATCTATCTATCTATCTATCTATCTATCTATCTATCTATCTATCTATCTATCTATCTATCTATCTATCTATCTATCTATCTCTATCTCTATCTATCCTTGTCTCAGAATCCTTGGCTTGATCCCAGAGACACTCTAATTCCACTTAGTTGAATGAAACATTGAAATTCTTCACCTGTCAGAGTGTTTTAGGAATAACATCTACAGCTCCCACTCCAATTCATAAGATCAGTATCTGGCCAGATCCCAGACACTAGTCACCCTAGAAAGTCGTCAGAGGAGAAAGCAAAAATTCTGTGCAGACCACACAGATATTATATCTTTCTGTATTGCATCAATATATTTCTCATCACAATTAATGTCAGCCTTCAGCCACAGACAGAGAAGGTACATTGACAAACAGTCACTAAGTAATGATTTGAAGGGAAAGAATTAGTACAGTTCTAATTGTGTGTTAATATTTTCTTACTTAAAGTAGAACATGATAACCAATACAGACATGTGGTGACAGGTCCCCTTTGTGGATGTGCAGTAGCCCAGTCTGTGAGCAGCCAGAGAGAGGAGCATGGGCATGGAATTAGCGGTAAATGGAATACAAACATATTTTTTAAATCTTAGTAATAGTACTTCTTCTGTCTTACCCTTTCAGAGCTCTTCTAAGAAAATAATTTATGTATTAATAAAAGATCAGCATTCATTTGTCTTTTTTTCATCTGCCTTCATCTTTTTCATGCAAAACAGTTTGTCGCCATACTTTCAACAGGTCTGAAATCTCGTTATGAAAAGAAGTACGTATATTTATTAAGCTGAAAAGATGTGTAGTAGCATATATTTCCACATCACTGAAGGGTGAATCCATTAAGCCTCTGGCAGAGATATCATTAGCCCAATTCAATGGTCACAAATAACAGGTGCAATATTCCCGCTTCAGGGTGTCTCTGCGGCCACTGTGCTGAATTAGCACTTTTAAGAAAATGGGTTTCAGAAAAAAAATCTGAAAACGTCTTGATCTCCTTTTCTTAACTCCAGAATATATTTTTGCTGTGATAACAAATGCTAAAACTGTTTGTTTGGAATCTTTGGGTTAAATTGGGGCACCAGGGGGTGGTGGTGCAACAAAAAGCTGCATTGATGAAGCTGGAAGATGTCTTCAGAACTATCTATAACTGTCTTTATCCATAAATGTGCTTATGCTCCCTAGCGCTCTTTTAAGGTCCAGATTTCCATACCAAAAGCGCACCATAGACCAATGGACTTTTTTATTTTGTAGGCCTGTAACTTCCCAAAATATGTCAGTGCAAGGGTCAAGTAGACATCCTGAATATAATAATAATATATAATAGTATGTTTGAAACACACAATTGTGTAAAAAAAATTACAGTAAAAAAATAAATCATCAATCAGGTATCATCTGAATGATAAAATCTTTAAAATACTTATTTTGTATGATAGATTTGAAAACAGTATGTATTTATATTTGTTTTTGTTTATAATAAAACATTTTATTTGAATTGGAAATGTGTTTTGTGATTTTTTTATCACTGTATCCAGTACAATTCCCTTTGGCACCCTCTTTCCCTTGGTGTGATGGACCTGGTGACATCACACCAGGGAAGAGAGGGTTAACTGCAAAAGGGCCCATCTGGGGAATCACACTGAACACACCCCGATGTTACATCATCACATCGCTCTTCTGGGGGGGGGGGCGCTCTCCTGCAGCAGCCTCCTCTTTAGATCGGAGCCGCTGTAGCAGCGCGGAATTGTAAATCTGTGCTGCCGGGCTCTGATCTTCGATGGACGGCCCCATCTCGTACAGTGCAGTACTGACAGGATAGCTCTGGACGAGATGGGGCCGTCAGGAATGGCAGGGGAGTTAAATCACAAGGTTGGTTGTGCAGAATTACAAATCATATGGCAGGAAAATTTGGAAACACATTCAATATCGAGTCAATATCGAGCCGCTGCACTTCTGCATCATCATCCCGTCTGGGTCCCCATCCAGCGTAATTGAAATTGAACATGGTTTACCAACATGTTGGTTCCCTGTTCAACAGAGTTAAGGCCCCCATAAACGTGTCGGATTCGCACCGGATTCTGGCACGATCGATTCCGGGCACGTGCACGCGAAACGATCGTGCCGGAATCGCATGCAGCCCACCTTGTCCGATCGATCAGGTCCGATCGTTCAGGGGCTCAGAATCGGATCCGACAGAGAACCAACATGTTGGTCTTTCTGATCCGATTCTGCACAGATCAGGGGGAGTTGCCATTTGTGAGGTGGACAATCGGACACGGAATCGTCCCGGAATCCGTTGGACAAGGTGGTATGCAGCGATGGATACTCTTAATTGGCCGATTGATCACACCTGCGATTCCCGGCAGAATCGCCGGAATCGATCGGATGGGTGATCGACTGGCCATGGAATCCGACACGTGTATGGCTAGCTTTAGGCTATGTTCCCACTTAGGTTATTAATCGCCTGGCGCTCGCGAATATCCTGAATCGCCATTAATCGCCCACACTATTTTAAATGGGCTTGTCCCAGTTGATAAGATCGCTGGAGGTTGCGATTAGGGCCGTGATCAAATCGCGGCTCCCCGCGTTCTTATCGCCGGCAGTTGTGATTATTTTCGCACCCATAGACATGAATGGAGGCGTTTTGGGATTGTGTGCATTCATTCTCTATGAAGGCGATTTTTTTTTATAATGGGGCGTTTTTCTGAAAAGATTGCAGGTGAAAATCACCTGGTCAATCGCCTGACGATCACCCGCCACCGAAAACATCACTGCTGGCTCTGTGCATTATGGCAAAATAAAAGGACTGAGTGTCATCTGTCTGTGTTGTCCATCTGAAGTTACAGTTACCCAATTTTTTTGATCTGCTTAGGGCCAGGAGGTTTTTGTTATATGTTGTAATATGGTAAACCTCCGAACTGAATTGGCACACTGTATATATACATGCTGTACATATACACGCTCTATATATATATATATATATATATATATATATATATATTGTTTTCCAAGCATGTGACTTTTCTTACCATGCATTTCTTCGTTCTTTTACTCTGTATTAGCATGCTGCCCTATACTAGTGATGCTAAGCGTATTCATTGTAGCTAGGCCATGCCCTTCAAGGTATTGTGAGCATAATCACATCTCATGCAGGTAGGAGGAGATGATGGCCTTATAAATAGGAGATTGTGCAGCAAAAGCGCTTAATTCATAATGTGACTCTGCATGCTAAGCCTGACTTTTCTTGAGCGATATAATCACAATATTATTTCAATAACATTATGTGATCATATCACTTGACTGCTTCAGTGTTTTAGAATTTGGTTGCTGCACTCTTTTTGCCTGGTCCTCATAACTTCCATAACATACAGCATCATATAAGGCAAAAATCAGAACAAAGTAAGTAATGTGTATGTCCTCTACCTTCTTACTGATAAGGCTTAATAAATAATTCCAGTTCTAAATAAAAGAAATCAGTTGGAGAACTGGGGTGGGGAGATAATAGTGTGACTGGTGTGCTGCCAGGGGGAGGCACTGCCACAGAGAAACAACACCAGAAAGGTGCCAGGAGACAGCTCAAAAGCCAGTGCATAGTGTCTTGTTTAGCTTCAAGGCTTCAGGACATAGTACAAAACTTGAGTAAAAGGTAAGAACCTAGACTTTACACCGGAGGGTCCTTGACATTTCACATGCTAAATGCAGCAAAACTTCTCATACCCTTAATGTGGAAAAACCCCAAACCACCCTCGTTGGGAGAACCAAATCAACAATCTAGCGGAGATGGAGAAACCTATTTACATGGCACATGACACACTTCCCAATTTTCTGTCAGTGTGGATGCCATGGATTGATTTCCACGCTCCTCAGGATTAGATCCAGTGGTGGCCTGGTGTCCCACCCTCAGAAAACGGTCTCTGTCCTTTATTCCTCATATTTCCCATGCTCTAGGAAACCTGCTATTTAACCCTGGGTTGCCCCCACCCCCTCAGAGGGATGTGAGGACTTCACTGATTCGCCCCCATACTGGTTATAGGTACACTCTGGATATGATATATTCGACTTGATATGCCCCTGATATACAGAAAGGCTTTCCTGGCCTCTTATATGAGCTTCTGTATCAGTAATACAGGCTCATACAGAGAGGTGCAGGGAAGGCTCACTCTTTTAACTTTTACCCTTATCCTTAATCTTTAGCTATTAACCCTTATCCTTAATCTTTTTCTTTTTTTCCCTTAATTTGTAATGTTTACATATGTTATGGAATATCTGAACATATTATTTGTTGCCCAATTTCTTTTGCTTTTCTTAAGCTGTTAGTGTAGTGTCGCGGAGGGCATATTGCTTGCTCCGAACGACCAGGTTCTTTGAGATGTTCAAACACACTGTCCAGGGCTCACACACACCAATAAACTGAGTCACAGGCAGCTGGTAGGGGGATATTTACAGTTTACTAGAGGGATTTATATACAGTCCAATCACCAAACCCAAGCCTGGGAATGGGACACACACTTTAGGAAGACTACGGTTGCAATAAATTACTGAGCTACCAGCTGCAGGGTGACTATGGCTTCTCGTCCCAGGGAGAGGGGGTCAGGTTCAGTCCAAGTGTCTCTGGCAATGAGCAATAAGCACTAGCGGGCAGTGAGGTGAAGTAGGGAGGAATCCTGCGTCTGGCCTCCTGCGTTTGCCACCTACCGGTTGCCGCAAATGGGGGTCTTGATTCCGGGCACTTCTATCCATCGGCCTGCGGAAACAGCCCAGAAGAAAATACAGGAGATTGCTCCAGACGGGGATGCACTGCACGGCTGTAGTTACTTTTGGAGGAGCTAACCCAACTCTGCTAAGGAGGGGCCTAAGGGGATAATATTTATACCTTGCTCTGGAGGTGGGCAGTTAGGTATCTCCAGGCAGATCACAATTGTTAGTGTATTACCCAGCAAAAGTGCGGGAGGGAAGCCAGAAGCCATGAGTCATCACTGCACCTGCTGCTCAGAATACCAGAGATAATATTTAAAAGGTATGTATAACATTTTTATACTATTATGGTGACACAGGGGCACAGAGTATACAAAACACACATCTGTACAAATAAGGTGCATACCCTGGTCACTACATTACTACTATAGTTCTGAAACTGTGAGTTTTTTCAAAAAGAATGTAGTGTCATACATCTTTGCAACTCTACCTTACTCTGTAATTGCGTTCTTCTTCTCAGATGTTAAATTTACATGTATTGTTGCTTTAACTGCATACATCTAAATGCATTCCTGAACTGATAACATTATAATACCATTACATTTTCAATGAAGCTTGTTTGGGGGGGAAAAAAAGGTAAGAAGGGGGGCCACATTCCAGAATTAGTAGAGTCAGAAGTAAATGTATGTACCTTATTGTACTGTACTTTTGAAAACTATTATCTTCAATATAAGTTATTGGAAAAAAATGTATTACTTTATCTAACACTGCCCTCTCCACAGACTGACTATGGTGACCTTGTGTTGGCTGCATTCATCAATCATAAATGATTACTATACAAAATTACTCCAAACTGTTTTGCCTGCAATCTCCAAGGCTATTTCCATACACCAACACAAACTCTTAAAACTTTCTCCTCAGGCTTTACTGTGCATGTGTAACTGGAAACATCCCAGGTGCAGAAAGCTTTCCAATGTCCATCCCACACCTTCACCAAAGAAGATCCACACTCATGGGTAAAGGGTTCCAAAATAAATCCTTTTTTCATACCGGAGTGCAGATCTTTCTCTTTGGATAGGTCTACTATACAAAATGGTTGCACCTTGAGAGGCTACATATCATCCCCAGGGAAGAAGTTATGGGATTTTAAGGCAAATAAAGAGATAAAAAGAAGTATGTAAAAGTAACACATTTTGGAAAAAACAAAAAAAGTAAAAGTAACACTTTCAAATGAAATTTATTCTATGCTCCCTAGGAGCTTGAGTAAGATAGGTATAAGGAATGCACGTAATATGTGTGTATATAACTTAAAGGATACATATCAACATTCACTTAGTACAAGCTGATACCTTTTATCTTTTGACGCATTTCAGGTTACTGTTGCTTTCATGCTCAAAAGTAGAAAAGAGTGTATTCAAATGGAGGTTGTCTGAATAAAAAAAAGACACTTACTCCTAGAGCATATACATATCCATTTGGAAGCCAAAACTGTAATATCATCTTCAGGTCAAGAGATGGTATCAATGTACAGTCACATCTGTCAAGTGTGTATACCTAATGCCCTGGATAGATAACTCTAATCACATTGTACACATATTGGAAATGGTATATAAACTTACATTTGAACAATCTATTATTATACATTTAGCCTAAATCACAGGAGAACTTAAGCAGAATTGATGAGAATCTTAGTGCAGCTTTTCTAAAATTGTCAATTTTATAATTGTCAGCTCTGTATGAATATGTGAATTTATTGACATATCACATTATATACAGACATCAATGGGCAATGCATTTGGATTATGTCGTCTATGACACTGTAATGCAATGGGTGTCAAACAGCTTAGGTTCAATGTATTGGCACAAATTTTGGGATGGGTCCATGGACACATGGTTAACTGTTAGTAGTATAATAACAAAGTGGAATAATCTGGGAACAACAGCAACACTAAGGTGCATATTTCTGCAGAGACAGGAGCTGCAGACCTTTGTATGACAAACTGCATATGACCTTAAGATAAGCTTAACAACTGTGCGTGAAGCTTTGTGGAATGGGTTTTCGTGCCCAAGTAGCTGCATTCAAGCTGTAAATGACCAAGTGCAATGAAATGCTTCGGATGCAGTGGTGTAAAGTGCACTGGACTCTAGAACAATGGAGATGTTTTCTTTGAAAAATAACGCTTCTCTGGCAAACCAGTTGATAAGCCTGGCTTTGACTGATGCCAGAAGAGTGCTGTCACAGATCCCTGCAGGACCAGGAGACCTTTTTCTACCATGCCAGTTTCCTGCTCTGCCCCATATTCATTCCCTTTGGCTCAGAGGACTAGAATATTCCACAGAAGCCATTGTGTAGCTTGTACTTGTCTCTGGTGAACTTCACCTTGGATCACCTTGGATTACACCTTTGCCAAATGTGCAGTTAGTCTAGTGGGTCCACAATCCTATCGGTGTCACTAGCCATGTCACCCCTGCTCTGGTATGACATGCCGTGACAAGTTCTTGCTCTGTGCCAACTGTAAAGTGTGATGCAGGTTTGTTTATCTCTGGGCACCTACCTGTTTCAACTTCTCTGCACCGGTGCACAAAGCATGGATGACATGGATGAGCGAGTTTGGTGTTGATGAACATGACAGGGCCCTGATCTCAACCAGATAAAACCTCTTTGGGATTAATTAGAGTAGATATTGTGAACCAGGCCTTCTCATCCATTATCCAACATCGGTACCTGACCTCTCAAATGGTTACAAATTCCCATAACTGGTTATGGAAAACCTTTCTAGGAACTAGAAAGCTACAAAAAAGCGCCAGTCAAATATAAAAGCCTATGGATTAAGAACGAGATGTTATTAAAATGCATGTATGAGTAAAAGCAGACATTCCAATATTAAATCTATTCAGTGTAACTCTTGGAAATGTTTTATTTCCTCTACTGTGGTCAGGACATAGGGTTTTAGAATTATAATTATTAGGACCACTATGGACAGGCTGGATATTTATATTGAACAATGTTTCAACTCCACTGGCTTGAGGAGTCTAATGTTAGCAAAGTGCAATATGAATAAAGGTACACGCTGCAATCCGGGGGCGACTTAGCGGGCGATCGATCGGCGGCTCGCACTATCTATTGGCGGCAAAATTGGCCACAGACCGTGGCTGTCCACATGGATCGACCGTCGGCAGAAACCTACATGTTGGTAAATTCCTGGCCAATCCCATTACTTTGGATGGAAAGCAGCGTCTTCATTCATTCAAGTAATGGCCGGCACACAAAGGGTGCCCGGCCGATTCTCGGCGCACAGCCGGAAGCTGTCGGTCTACCAGCCAGATCTAAACGTGTGTGGGCACCTTAAGGTTGTTGAAATAGAAAGCAGGTACTCATTCATCAGATGTCACATGACCTAGTTTCCTCCAATAACAGAGTGTTTTTCTTCTTTTTCTAAATGGTTAGCAGAGACAAATGCACTGGATAACATAAACTGCATAATGCAAACTACTGGTATGTTGGATGAAAGGGCAGGCAGTAGTAAGCATGCAAATTACATTCAGACTGCTACTGAGCCTGCCAGACTGCAACTTAGCAGCTGATAAGTTGAACTGGCTCAGTTACAGTTACCTTGCAAATGCATGCTAATGTCATAATGTCAAATTTACTGCATGTCATAGATAATCTTGTGTAAGCATCTATAGTACGATGTATAATGGTGAACAAATAGTAAGGTCATCTCTCCATTATAAATTAACTAGTTACATTTTTTTCTTTTGGCAGCCAATTACCCATCACAAATTATCTTGACTAGGGTATAAAATATAGCTGTCCATTTTATCTGAATTGTTCAACAACATTCACTCCCCAAAAACCTAACTGGAATAATTGAGACTGACTCAGGATTTCAAATGGCCTGGCAGCCTTTTATTACCAACATAATACACAAAATATAATGTATAACAATCAGACCAATATATATTAAAATGAAGGTCCCTTTAAGGCAGCTATCTAGCACCCTGTATCTGCATTACCCAATACATCGGCCTCCAGCCGCACTACACCGACTTGGAGACAAATACAATAAAATGCAGATACAACCTTACAGAACTAGTTCCCTGGCACTCCGACATCCTTAAGAAAGGGTGGGACTCCATACCTACGACGGTCCCTTACAATTACCTTTTCAATGACCAGACCACCTTCAAGGGCCTAACAACCTCGCAGCTGCCATGACAAGTTTTAAAAACTGAAAACAAAGGAATTAATCAAAGGTTTATGAACCAAAGAAAATTGAGGGAGGGAGGGCAGGAAATTCATCCGATGCACACTATCCTCTGACTGAAGTGTGGGTAATTACCATAATAACATAAATTAGCATGTTTATAAAATTTGCTAACCCTTCTAACCTTTTTTAGGAGCCTGTGACCATTTCTGGGCAGCGATCAATGTTAAATCTATTAAATGAGGTGATGCGCACTTCCATCGCTTTGCGAGAGACTATAGCAAAGAATCAACTTGTCTATGACTACCTTTCCTATAGGAAAAATTTACTAAAATGTAAAGCTAGCCATACATGTAACGACTTTTCCATTCAATCAACTGCAACAATTGTTTGTTGAGGTCTATTGATTCCTGCCCATCTGGTCCGATGTCTGTGTTTTTTGGTTGATCGCTCTACAATCAATGAATCATTAGTGTGGACCCTCGATGGGCCCATATTTGGATTATCTAGCTCCCTGTCTTGAAGTAATTTTCAATACAGCCTTCATCCATTGAATTGGAGGAATCAACTTTTTTTTGCTGATGGCGATTAGCGAGAGTGTTGAGCAGCACATTGTATATTCGAACTTGCGTAATGTTGCGAATATACAAAGAAATATTCTAAATTCATAAAATTAGATTCGACTGTATTCCATTGCCTTCCATTGCGCACGCCTGTCCCCAATGATTCGCAATGCAGCTTTACAGCTTTTCTTCTTCATTCTGTTTTCTCAGTCAGTACGAGCACTGTGTGTATTGCGCATATCCATTCGCAATGCATACAAATATGCGCAATACATGCTGGTAAACAATGTTGAAGCATAATATGACGGATATCTGCCAATGCTAATATCTGAGCGAAATATTGCGAATTCTCAAATGACAGATATTCGTTGAATATATTTGAATTTCGAATATTCTCGCTCAACAACACTAATCAGCAGCAGGTAAAAATTTATGAAAAATCAGTTACCCAAGCTGGGGTGCTTATCAATCACCTTGCAATCGATTGAAGATTAATCAATCACATGTTCAGATTGAATCAGGAGCCGATCATAAGAGAACTGACCTGTGTATGGCTACCTTTAGTTTAAAGCTTTTAGGTTGTGTTTACAAAAAAATACATTCTATAAAAAAAAAGATTTCTGGGCCCACCACAAGCCACTTTGGAAAAGAACACATAATAGATGGGGTAGAACAACACTAGATGCTGATCACTAGAATAGTCATGCATTGGTTGCTGATAATGGCTTACAACTTCAAAGACCAAGTAGTCCTAGCAGAGGAAGAAGTTGCTGCACAGGTCTGTAAATCAATTTGTTGAGCTGTAAATAAAATAGAAGATTGCTTAGTGAACACATTGATTTTGACTTCTCTGTATGGTGATGCTCCATCTTTTCAGTCATATTGGCTCTCCAATGGAGTGAAGAAAATGGAAGTCATTTTGCCATAGATGTCTAGTAGATTATAACAATTACTTACCTCTATGGCAGCTATTTGACAATGCTTCTCAAAAACATATACAGGCATTAAGATATATTCCAGTGTATAGTAAGTAGCTTGCCTGGAGTTTAGCTTTAAATTACACACATTTATAAAAGGGATATGAACTTTGTAGGCTCTTTTCTATGCCTCATTTGATGATTTGCACTTTCTAAAGAATTTTAAAAAATAGAAGACTTGGGTTTATGTGGCAGGTGCAGCTAAGCCTCCCATCTCGGAATATTAAAGTAAAGGGGCAGGCCCTAAAAATGTTCTTTAATCCTCGCCTTTGCCGTAATTATGAGCACCTGCAAGCTTATGGCAAGCTCTAAGGAGGCATTCACATGCACCAATAAAGGCAACAAAAGATATAGAATGTAATTTTAATCAAGAGCATTGTACTTCGTGGATATAAAATGTGCAAATGAAAAATCTGAACATTGCTGCTTTTAACTCCTCTGATGTCATGCTGCTGTGTCTAGTTGGTGTATTTCACTTCTCAATAGTTTGCATCTAAAAGAGTACCGTATCTACATTCAAGAGCAAAATTACATTTATTTAGCTTCCTTCTGTCCTAAGGTAAGTTATGGAAGAGCAACTTTGACACCTTATGCTAGGGGTCCTCAAAATTTTTAGAAGAGCCCCTCAGGATGCCAGGGGGTGAACTTATGTTTGCAAAACAAACATGAACAAATTCCCATGTGCACTGTCCATATTTTATTTCTAGTGAAAAAAAGGAAAGAGAACTATGGGTGATTTTGCTACCCTTGCATATATATGCCTTCTGTATCTGTGACTGCAGTGTGGTTTCTGGCTGGTTACACTAACTGCGTCCAGCGGTTTTCAGTGCGCTGCGCTTGCATCTCCCATACAAGTGTATGAGAGACACTTGCCTTGCGCCTGAAAAACTGTGTACACCAAGGCTTTTACAGTAACGCGCAGCATTGCTTATGAAAACATGTACATTGCATTAATGCTAGCTACATTGCGGCACTTTACCACACCGCAGCTACAGCACGACTTGTGTGAAAGGGCCCTGGACCCCCAGATCACCGACACCCCCAATAGTTTTGGGGGGTTAGTGATTTACCACTGAGAGTACTCACCCTCTAAATTTCACATCCCTAACTAATTAAGGTATTGTATAAAGGTTGTTTAATGTGTTTAAGCTTTAATCCTTTTTTCATTAGGAAAAACAAAACCCTCTTTTGTCTTTTGTCATAAGATCACATTATGACAAATGTCATAAGAACATTCACTTTATATCACAGCTCTGGCTTTCTCCGTAAGCTCCATCACATTGGGGTGATGGCTTTGGAGGCTAGACCAAAAGTCCTGAAGGGACATACCGTAGTTTAACAACTCATGCCTCATGCATTTTAGTCTAAAATATATTTTTTCCTTCTATTTCATGAATGTATATGTTCTGTATACTACAAGGGGAGGACTGTGAAGACATGATAACTGCCTAGAATTGAAGTGTCGCTGAAAATCCATATCGTCACAAACACAAAAGAACCGTTGAAAATTACATGAACTTTGGTAAATCAAATATTTTTCTAGATATTTAGATTTGTCTACTAATAGACAAAATATAGGTAAATATTCATTGGAATGATGGAATGATATTTTTGTTTTGCCCATTCTGTATAAAAGCAAATTTGCAAATGACTTGTGTATTAATAGCCAACTCTCACTTTTATCAATAACTCATTTTCCGGGGTTGTTACTATCATTGTGGAAATCCAGCAGAAAAAAACAACTTTGTATCTAAGTAATTGCTTATCAGAAAACCCTTTTTGAACAGTAGAAAAAATGAATTGACAGCTTTGATGCCAAGTAACATAACATGCTTGGCAGCCTCATATGTAAACCGTCTGACACTCTGAGCAGTCTAAGTGCTAAAACTATTAAAGATACTTTTTTGGATTTTAGGTGACAAAAGAATTTCTTATTTGCTAGCAAGAAACAAAAATGCAGACAGAGCCTGTCAGCCTCCCGTGAAAGCAATTTGGTTTGTCACAGATACTAGCCAGCAGTGTGTGTCTCAGACATGGCTTTAGTTTTTCAGTAAGCTATAACTTTCAGATTAGTTGGCAAGCAAGGAATATATATACTATGTATTCTTACAACTAGTGCATAAGCAGTATTTAACAATTTCATGGGTTGCCAGATGTTACTATTTTATTTTACTGAAAATTGAATAAGAATGTACATCACCACCAAAAAGTAGCTTATACTGTTTCCATATAGCCAGACGTTATAAAAGTCTGATTCTTTCCCTTCATATAATATTTTGTCTTTTCAGTGTTTACATGGACCAGCTTCTGATCCTTAGGGCTGCACATAGCAAGGATAATGAGGTATGAAGCCACAGTGTACTGACAACAGGCATACTATGGGTTGACAGGTTGGCTGGCAGTACAAAATAAAACACCATACAGTGGATATAAAAATTGTACACTGTAAAATGTCAGGTTCCTGTGCTGTACAAAAATAAATAATTTCAGAACTTTTTCCACCTTTGATGTGACCTATAAACTGCACCACTCAATTGAAAAACAAACTGAAATCTTTTAGGTAGAGGGAAGAAAAGAATATAAAACTAAAATAACACCGTTGCATAAGAGTGCACAGCCTTAAACTAATACTTTGGCGCAAAAACAATACTGCACATCACCAAAAGAACACCATACCCATAGTGAAGCATGGTGGTGGCAGCATCATGCTTTGGGGCTGTTTTCTTCAGCTGGAACTGGGGCCTTAGTTCAGATAGAGGGAGTTATGAACAGTTCTAAATACCAGTCAATATTGGCACAAAACCTTCAGGCTTCTACTAGAAAGAAAAGCATGACAATGACCCAAAGCATGCATTCAAATCAACAAAGGAATGGCTTCACCAGAAGAAGATTAAAGTTTTGGAATATCCCAGCCAGAGCCCAGACCTGAATACAATTGGACATCTGTGGGGTGATCTGAAGAAGGCACAGGAGATGCCCTTACAATCTGACAGATTTGGAGTGTTTCTGCAAAGAAGAGTGGGCAAATCTTGCCAAGTCAAAGTGTGCCATGCTAATAGACTCATACCCAAAAAGACTGAATGCTGTAATACAATCAAAAGGTGCTTCAACAAAGAATTAGTTTAAGGATGTGCACACTTATGCAACAACAATATTTTATTTGTATATTTTTTCAGTCTCACTTTTGTAAAGCACAGGAATCTGACATTTTACATGGGGTTATATATGTATTTAAACAAACACTGATATGTTATGGTTTTATAGGGATTACATATATTTTCAATTTGTAAGGAAGTATAAGGAGACACAATCTGCCCAAAAAATTTACCCAAAGAAAACTATTGTTCAAAGATGGGTCATTCACTTAGGACAATAATCATAATTTGTTTTCCTTTAATCTGGGTACAATTTAACATGGTGAGGTCATCAATATTACTAGGAAGAGTGCTGGATGGTAGGAGAACACATGTTCTTAGATACACAATACTGAGGTGAGACCAGTACTGTTTGCAGAAAGTTTTTCTTAGGTTCCGGTGTTTTGGTGAGTTCTCTTCTGGAATTGGTTTACTGTTAAGCTGCAAGAGCAGTGTGGGGTTGATTGGTGAAATTGTAAGACCATGGCCCTATGTCAGTGCAGCTTAAGCGGCAATCCTTCAATTCCAACCACACTCTTTGCCTATAAACAAGTATCCAGAGACGTCAGGCAAAAACATGTTCAAGGGCCAGGGCAGAACACAGACAGAGAATGGTCAAGGTTCAGAGCAGAGGTCAGCTACAGATAAAAGCAATATCACAAACTTGAGTCAGTACACTATATGCTATTACGGGCAGTACAGCCATGTAGCATCCATGCTTATATTGGGACAGGAATTACCAGGGCTGTGTTAAAGGGTGAGGTGGATCAGAGGATTTATCTGTGTTTGCAAGGGACTACTGATCCAGGGTCATGGACTGGGAAATTAAGGTCAGTATTTCTAGAGGTAAGTGGACATTTATGTTTGCTCAGAAAGGTGTATATGTCAACAATATTTACAACTGGTCACACAAGCAGTAAAGCTCTGTTAGATATAAACATTGTATCAAGTCATAATATATAAAATAAATGCATATGATGTATATTCATTGTAAATGTATACACTTGAGTAGCACCATCTAGAGAGTCATAGTCACCTTTATTAAGCTGTATTCCCAACATAATTTTAACTTTGATTTATGCAAAACAAATTTACAGCATTTTCCCTCAGGTATCCCCTGACCCTCCAGACATGTTAGTGACAATATTATGTTTAGGACAGGGGTTGGCAAACTTTTTGACTAGGACAATAATGGGTTTATCAGTTTGATAGAGAAAAAAATGCTGTGTTCCCCAGCTGTTTTTTGAGCATACAAATATATTTAAAAAATTATATTTTATGAAAATTCACATATTTCAATTATCATAATTTGCCCAATAAGCACCACTGTGCTTATTGCAGGGAAGGGAAAGGAAAGCCAAGGTGACAATGGGCATATGGTATTAAACACATAGTTTGCCCATGTATGGTTTAGGGGATTTGCAACTAATTTGAACATTTGCAAACCTTAGACTTCAGAGTTGGATTTGAGTATTTCTATTGCAGACTTTTTGACCAATTTGAAGAAATATACCACAAACTAAACAGAAGCTAATTCCAAGAACACTACAAGGAATGATGGAGAGACCTGTAAATCTCTCAATGATAAATGACCAAGTTATGTAGCCAATGATCTGGTAAGAGTCTTAGAGCATAACCACCACATTTTGAAAACATTCCAAGTGATCAATGTGCCCTACAACTCCCACTAACACACTGGCTACAATGGATATACAGAGGTTAATGCAGAGATGTAATATTTTTTTTCTTTATAATATCATCAATACAAGCCAGGAATGTCATAAACAGGAGAAGGAATGTGAAAGAGGAGCAGGCAGATCTGTTGTGGTGATAAGGAATTCTTATCTCCTCTGATATTGACCATGAAGTAGAAAACCTTGACTCATGGTCATGGTCATGAAGTGGTCCCATGTGACTTATCCATATCACCTATACAAAACTATGCACTATAATCTGTATCAAAACAATATGTTATCTTTTATTCGGATACCGTTACTATGTATCTAAAAAGACTGACTATTCAGTAATGCTATAGAAAGCTGTCAGAAACAAGACATTTGAATCAGGTGACAGTAAAAGGCAGCAACAAGACAGGAGTGCACACATGCAACAGATGGTCAGTTTTGTAAGAGTGTGAACATGCGCATACTTATAGACTAGAGACAAGAGCTGTTTATTATAGTTGTGATAACCATGGATAATGTGAAATGAATAAACCTAATTATTTAACTACAAGCGTAGAATAGTATTTTTCTATCATAATTTGAGAAAATAACCACACAATACTGTCTACAAGAAACACAGTGACAGCCAAATGTTTTCAGAAGTCTCTGGATGGTAGGTTGGGTAACAATGATTTGATTTTTTATGCAAAGTTTTAAAAACAGTAAATGTTGCTTTACATTCTATTGGAATTATGGTAGAACATTGCCACCTAGTGGATGATTATCATTATACCACTTGTTCACTAAGTGACTGAAAAAGAAAATACCCCTGCATTGGGATTAATTCTGCAACACAAGTGTTAAACTATTTTATTTGCAGAAAGTACTGCTACATATAACTTTAACTTCTTCTCTTTGATGCTAGGTATTGCAAGTCCTGCATTGCTTGTGATAACATCAAGCCAACAATCAGCTGACGGCGAAGAGGTTTTATGGGACCAGGTCCACAAAAGAAGAGTCTGAAAAAGAGCAAAGGAAATGGTAAGCAAGTTGTGCTTTTGAAGTGGAGCCTAACAAAAGTCACAGCTAACTATAATCAGGCCCATGTCTAAATTCTATAAAAATTAAGATTTTTTGAATGAACCACTATTTGGTTGGCCAGTTGTTCAAAGCTGTTATCAGGTTAGGATGTGCAGTAGCAAGGGGTTACTAGATGGGAGAAAAATATGATTAATTACACCTATTGAACACACATATTCATGATGACTGTAACTATTTTTGAATTTATAACCTTTGTTTATCCAGACGAGACCCATGTAAGACCATTGATTCCCTTTGCGACTGCACATTATCCCCTCCTGACGAGGCCGTAGGGGCTGAAACGCGTTGAGGGACCGAGGACGTACATGGATGCGCTGAAAGCTAAGGGTTTCATTACCGATTGATATTGTTGAATTTGGACATTACAACATTGTGCACTAATGGTTTCAATGGACATGATCTGATTAGATCTGAGGTCACTAGACCTACAACTGGCTGGCTAGCCATTGAGTAGTTTTTAGCCGTTATTGTATTATTACTTATATGTAAAAATAGAATGTAATATTTTTTCTACCTAGTCTGCCTTGTTTATCCTTATGGTTGGTCATCTTTGTTCAGGGTCTTGTTAAATCCCTGCATTTTGGGTGTAGGGCTATCCTAACGACTCCTAAACGATTGCTATCGGAGTCCATATTGATGTTACTAGATGGGAGTAAGGGTCCCTTTAAGAAGCTGGACCAAGATGCCTCGGGGCAGGGAGAGGATAAATGGAGGAGTCCTGCCCCAGGGGCAGTGCTTAGTAAGGAAGGAGACAGCACACTCCTAAATGCTCTGGCTGAGGCCTATTCTTCCCCGCAGCTTTATCCAGCGTGTGTGCAGCAAGAGAGCATAATGGCACGCCGGTGGGGTGGACCATTGCTAAGACCAACATTTTAGATCAACCAGCAGTCTCTTGTCTGTTAGGTTCCCGCTGGGATTCGAACTCAGAACTCAGTTCTGGGTTGCTCAGCAGAGGTGGCAAGCCTGGCTGTGTGCCACTTGCAATTCTGGTGAGTAACCTGAACTGGGATTGCAGAGGAGTGGACACAGATCCAGCTTTGTGGGAACCTTGTCCAGCTGATTTCCGTCACATCATCAGCAGTCTGACAGGTCCTCAGTTGATTGGTCCAGGTTTGATCAACTTCCTATTTAAGCACTGCCAGTGGAATAGGAAGTTGCTGGTACATTGGGTTTACCCTGCGATCCCAATTCCTGGCCTCAACACCTAGTCCTGACCTGATATCTGTCCGTGTTCCCGTGGCTGACCCTGCTTTGCCCCTGCCTCTGCCCCTGACTTTGCCAGACCTGACCTCTATCCTTGTTTTGTATTCCTGTTCCTTACCTGGTCTCCTCCCTCCTTGATACCTGACCCGACTTGGCTAGACCCTACCTTATCCTTGTTTTGTATCCCTGTTCCTGAACTGTCCTTCCTTATCCTTGTTTTGTATCCCTGTTTTTGCCCTCCTGGATCCCCGACCTACCTCCACTCCTGACCCGCCTTCCCCGCGACCG
>CM070038.1:50425550-50436835 GCA_036250615.1 Ptychadena robeensis
CTAAAAACTGTGTGCGTCTTATGGTCCGGTGCGCCTTATAGTCCGAAAAATACGGTAAATCTGGATGTCATGATCTTTCATGATGCCGAGGGCCGCACTTGTGGTCCGCCATATCAACTGTTGCCCACCTCTGGTCTAAGCAATGGTGCTTGATTTCAGGGTACCATTGCCTCTCCTGTACATCCCTCTAAGGCAAGGTCTCCACAGACCAATATTGACCCACAACCAAATTGTTCAGTGAACAGTTAACCTCCTGGGTGTTTGGCCCAAGTTAACTAGTGAGAGACTCGCCTGTCCACCGAATTCCCCCAGCAATTCTGGGTCTGCCCCCGATCGTGTCATCTGTGACACAAACTTCCATAATAATGAAGGGACGTCGCCTTTTTTCAGCATAACTCGTTATATTCGGGATCTCCAGGGAGGTAGGCGATAAAAAAAACCATGCCACATGCGCAAGGTTAAAAGCTGCACTGTTCATCCAAGCAGCTTCAGCTTTATAGCGCAATTTTTTCTTAAAGGAATTTATGTAAAATGTAACTTGATCATAAGTAAGCAGAAAATATGGCCGTTTCTAGGTGTCACTCTTTTCCGGTCACCCAAACTGTTCTCCACTGTAGGTTTGCATTTCCTATTTTGATTACAGAGGTTGTAAGTACAAAAGTAGTGACAGAACACTGCATAACAGGTCAGATTAAAACCGCACCAAACTTAGGGCTTGTTTCCACTAATGCGGAATCGTGCGGATGGCCGCCTGTGCTATCCGCACGGCTGCAGCCGCCATCGACCGCACCCAATGCAGATGCATGCGGATGTCCGTGCATTTGGATGCAGACTCTGGGCAGGCCCCATGTCCAGGGATGCAGTCGGGTGCGGCATCCGCACAAAAACGCTGTATGCGGGCGTTCAGAAGCGGTCAGAGGGGCTGCAGCCGCACGGATACAACCGCAGCCATCTGCACGATTACACATTAATGGAAACAAGCCCTTACTGTCAGTGTGCATGCAAATATAAAACATTCTGTAACTTCAGGTTTTTTGTCTATACACAAAAAGTATAAGGAAGACCAGTAGAATATTTTTTTGGGAACCAGTTTATTTTTTGTTTACAACAGTTTAATGTTTCTTGTTGGCTGCTGCTACCTGTAAAGAGAACAAAAAACAAAACTTTAGATACATGGTAATTTGTCTGTCCAAATGCCATCTATAAAAAAAAAACATCTATACAAAATCAAATCACCATACCCATAAATTTTTATATAGTTAAAGTTTCTGATTAAATAATTGCTACCCTACATACCAGCTGATAAGGAAAAAACTCAATGAAGCCACAATACTAAAATATTTTATCAGAAAGGGATGGTATTACTGAATAAAAGAAGGCTTTGTGGAAAGAGGTTTATTGTAGAGCTACATACCTGTCCAGCAATTCTGTCGAGATCTCTTTGTCCCTGTGGAGTCAGTCTGCGACCTCTACAAAAAAAAAAACACACCAAAGGTGAGATCACATTGTATCATAAGTCTGATGGGGGGGGATGGAGAGAAACCAATTATCCATGTAATTTTCCCTAGTTATATAATGTGTTTGTGCAGGAGGAAATGGAAGAAGAACTTAAGATGACCGCACAAAAGCACGGAATACAATCAGATTCCATCAGTTGCAACAAAGAGCACTACAAGCTTTTGTCCATACTGCAACATTTACCAATGCCAATCCCCATGGTAGCCAGACTAAACATCCCTGGAGGCATTTCTTTTCAGTACCGAAAGCAGTATTCCCGAGGTCAAAACCATAGTAGTCACGTCTGCAGCACCTGGCAGAACGCAGGAATGCACCCATTAAAAATTATGAAATCAGTTTGGATGTTTTTCACCCGAGAACAAATACTCCAGTAACACTAGACATACAGGCATATTGATACAGAGTTGTCCCGTCCTATGGTAGGGATATTAGGGACCAAGTGAAATTTTAAACAGCACTTCATGTCTTCTGCTAAAAAGTAGTTTTTTCATGAAAATACATCCAGTATTTACAAAGAAGAGTCAGTCAGTATGCAATACAGTTCTCAAATATAGATGTGTAAGCTGATCTTACAACGTAGAATAGTTTAGATATTTTCCTGGGATTATGCCCACAAACCTTGCCGAATGACAGCAACTGACGACCCTGCCATCATGTATATAGGGAGGGGGAGACTACGCTTGCTGTAATAGCTACCATGAAAGATGGCATGAACTGCTGACTAGGAGAAAGTTTGGCGTGTTGGCATCTAACTTTATTGTACACCAGTAAAAAAAACAACCTATATGTTACCGTCAGTGAACATGCATACAAATGTGTAAATGCCATCCGTAGCTGAAGCTTACCCATTGGGGTCTTTCTCCACCATTTTGAGGCCCTCCAGAGCCTGCAACACCTTTCTGGCCACACCCTTAGATCCACAGCTAAAGTGGCTTGGCATAACACCCTTGCGCTGGCGCCCCCCGTAGATTTTTGTCATGGATCCAACCCCAGCACCACCACGAAGGTACAAGTGACGAACTGTGGAAGCTAAACAAAAAAGGGTTGATTTAGTTAATAAATATATTTCTACAATTTCTGTTTTAATACGAACTTGGATGGAAATTTGGCTTGTGAGAATTGTAGAAGTTTAAAGCAATTGCAAGAAATATCAAAAAGCTTTTACCCCCTAAACTTAACCTTACTGAAGTTACTGAATAAAGTCACTTGATGGCTGGGATCTCCCAGAAGATCTAAACCAAAAAAACATGCTGCATGCCATGTGTGGCAGCTTCTTTAGTTTTGTTTCACACCAAAATTAAGTACAAAACATATCTGCAGATTTTAATAGAAATCAAATGCCTTTGTTTGTGCATGGTTTTGTTAAAAAGGAAGTAACAATGTTGTTGCTTCCAAACCATCTACATATTTGCCCCTGTTCAAAAGGGGACCACCACAATTGTGACCATGCCGCCTTTAGGAGTACAGTTCCACCCAAAAATGTGATGCTTTTTTTCTAAAGATTGGCAAGCAGGATTAGCAAGGTAATTAACAGAAACTGAAAGTGTAACCTTCTCAAAACAACCCTGACATGTTGATGTAGCTCCTAGCACAGTACTACTATCCAAAACAGCCTAATGCCTACATTCTCAGCCACAGCGGTGCTTGCAGGAGATATACACCTGACTGCTAACCTCAATCTTGCTGGATGCCAACATGAGGGAGAGTCATGTCTGTACCAATATGGCTACATCAGACTGGGTGAACCAGATAAAAAACAATCTGAAAGCCCCTGTTTTTTGGGCATACAACATTCATTTTGTTAACCATTCAATGACAATAGATGTGCTACATCCCAGAAACATTGCACTAGCTTGCTGGCACTGTAAAAATAAATGCTCAAAACTAGAATTATTCGTTCTATGAGATTGTTAGTATAGAACCAAAAATCTGACCAATGGCAAGCTTTAACCAAAACATGTTGCATGATGTTCTGCACAATTACTTACCAGCACGGGTGTAGAACCAATTTTCATCATAAGGCGCCAGCTCTTTGTGTTTGGCAAGTTTGACAGTGTCTACCCATTCTGGTACTTTTAGTTTCCCTGACCTGTAGATATAGAAAGTCCAAGTACTATAAAAACCGCAAACTACTGTAAAGATTTTACTTCTGAAATCAATGCATAGCTGGTAACCGCCAACACAGGAATAAAATATTTATCACAGAGGAAAAGTAAAAACCTATTTAGACAACACAACTTACTTCTTCAGGAAAGCAGACAGGGCCCTGACGAACTCCTGCTGGTTAACGTCCTTCACTGTTACGCCGGGCATCTGTAAAAAAAAATAAATAAAAAAAAGCAAAAGAAAATTTTAAAATACAAGCTAACCACTTCCACAGTGTATTTATATACAGAAAAAAAAGCCAGGGCCATGCCTATAAAGAAAATGGCATTTCCTGGTCCAGTGAAAGGCACCCCCATAGTAGACTGCATCACCTGAAAGTTAGCTTAACAAAGTGACATAAAATCCACCAGGAAGCAATGATCACATCTATAAGCCAACTATTAGGCACAATCATGGTCACCTGGAGCAGTGGTTCCACAGTCACACCACTGCCAGGTAGGTGCTAGAGATCTGGGGGGGTTTACGGAGGACTGAGGTAATGTAAATACCAGTCATCTTGCAGACTGGAATTGTAATTCGAAAAGCTGGAATTACATTTCGAAGGTATTAATTTGACATGGTTTCAACCACACAATTGATTAGGAGGCAGGGGACGTTACCTCAGGGTGCAAGCGTTTTGAGATCACTTCTAGGAAAATGTATCTTAATGCATGTAGAGGTTGAAAGACTTGGCTGGTCTTGTCTTTGACACAGAGCAGGGGGGCCTTAAGGAAAAGATTGGGAACCATGGATCTGGAGTATGCTCAGGCCCAAGAATTCATTATGATCCCTGAATCTCCCTGATATACTCTGAACTTAGACAGTAGTGCCCAAGTAACAAACTGCCAGCCAGACTTCTCAGGCAGTAGCACATCTACAGGCCATTGGTAAGCAGGGAGAACATGTTTCCTGCATTCTAGACCTTCCCCCAAGCCTACAGATCTGCTCAGCTGTCCCTTTCCCAAAGTGGCCTTCCCAGATCAGAATGGGTGCCTGGTCGTGTCAGATACAGATTTTACAATCTAAAATCCTTATACTGGCAAATGTTGACGTTCTCAGACATATATGATGCACATGACTGTTGCAGATCTAATGCACAAGTGTGCACAGAGCAAAGTCACATTTCTGTGCAGACATACTATATACAGTTCTACTGATATTTTGGGGTCAAAATATCTGAATGGTGGCACACACCCCAAAATTATATTGGGTATACTTTAAATTATCAACTGTCAATGCTGTGCACCAGATCCTGTGTTGGGATCAGAAACTGCAAGACATACAAATGTATTACAAAAAGAAAATGTTGTAAAGTAAATTGTCTCAGATACCATGTAGTAAGCTATGCCCGGCATGTTCCCAGCATAGACATGAATTCAGTGCATAGACCTATGAGGGGCATACAGTGGCCATTCCTGTGATAATGTACAATACTTGCACCAGGTTGGTTTAGTAGTCATCTTTAGACTACTAGAGACAGGCTTATGCCCATAGCCATCATCTTATCAGACCACCTGGGTGCCCATGGACACCATGCGGCTTATACGGGATACCATTAAGTGGCATGTAATCAATGAATCATTCATATAAAAAGCAGAAGCCATGCTGGGATCAGGGCGAGCGTTCTATGACAAAGTATCAGCCCGGCGGAAATAGCTGCGATAGGCCTGGTGCAAGTCACATCACTCTCCCATGCTGCGCACACCATGCGGCGCGCACTACGGTCCGGATAGACGGCATTGCTGCACAGAACACGAAGCAGCTATATCCCCCCTACACACACTCATTCACGACTGTGCCAGTGCCAAATCTCCGGACTGGAATTACAAACAGGGCCCAAGAGCCCACACCGAAGCCGGGATAGCGATCAGGAAACTCCGCGGCCTAACACACACCAGGCCACAGTGCTTCTACAGGAGACCCTGACAACACCACTATGTCCGGAATACACCCAATAGCTGTAACCGGAGTTGCCGCCGTATCACCGGCCGCTCTATTCTAAACACCGAAAATCCGGTCACAATACGCCCGGAACAGGCCTCACTCACCTTCTCTCTGTAGAGCCGAGAAGGCAAAAGGGATCGACGGGGTCTCCCAGGCGCAGAAGAAGGGGAGCGTGGCGACGTCACGCCTCTCCTTGCGCGGGAGACGTCGGATTGGACAGCCTTACGGTAAAGGGGTGTGGCTGTGCGTATCAAGCTGAAACGCAGTGGCCTTGCTTCCGGAATAGTGGCTCGCATGGGACAAAATTATTTAGTTTGAAATCTGAAACCTGGCAATGTTCAGTCATATTGCGATCATTCTCCTAAAAAAAGTGCATAGGTAAAACGCAGCAAATAACAGACTGCTTGTTACAGTATAACTGAGAATATACTAAGTATGTAAAGAAGTGCTCTTGTCACAGATTGCTATTATGAGGCAGTCATAATGAAAAAAGTATTGGGAGAAACTTCCCCTACCACTGAATTCATTTGTTGCAAGCACTAAAGGTGGGGACCAGCGTCCCTATCCAAAGTAAATGCTGGAACACAAAGGGTGCGCAGACAATTCTCAGCAGGACTAGCTGTGCGCAATGAAGTGATGCCGCAGAATTGGCCAGGCATCAAGACGTCTATGCCGGGCTTATGGTGTCCATCAACTTACAAACAGGTGTTCGATAGATGACCCATTCGAGCTCCATGAGGTGACATCACCACGCTGCGCTTGGAAGCCAGTCAAATGGACGGAGCACCACTTTAGGTGCCCGATAGTGTTGAGCTTGAATATTCCAATTGCGAATATATTCGTAGAATATCGGCTATTTGAGAATTCCCACATTTCGCGAATATGGTGGCGGATATTCACAATTTTGAATATTCGCGATATTCGCCATTGGGATGCTTATAGCCATGGATTGCGAATATATATTCGCAATGCGAATGTGACCATTAATTTTGAAGGTAATTGCGAGGTAATTATAATTGCGAATCTAGAATCGAATATTAATAGAATTATTCACGAAATATTGCGAATTCGAATATTGCCTATGCCGCTCATCACAAGTGCCTGATTCCCGGTCAATCCTTTGGATGTCCTTTACCTGCTCGACAGACCTGTCTTGATGCAGGATTGGTTGATCCTGCTCGAAGACAGGCATCCACAGGTAGATTTGTCAATGGATTAGAACACAATCTAATAAAAAATTGAGCCATGGATGAGCACCTTTAGGCTCCCCTGTACGCTGGTGTTCGCTCAAGCCTCCGTTGCATTCCCATAGATGTAGCTTGCATCAATTTCAATGGGACAGAGGCTCGGACTGACAAATCAAGGGCTCTGATGTGCTGTGGAGACAGCCTTGTCAAAGCCTCATAGTGGTTAAGGGGTGACTCGTACACCCAGTTAAAATCCCTGCGTTCAATAAAGGGGTTTTAATGGTCAGTGGAGCCCTAGTCTAAGGGCCCTTTCACACTATATGCTTTGTGTCGTGCTTTTACAGTACTGCATTTTCTCATAGAAGACCAATGTCACCGATAAGGCAAAAGGGGTGTCCTGAACTCCTGCAATAGCTGTGGCTGTATAAAGAATCCTTGCAACTTTCTGGGGGTATAGTCAGTTTTTACAATCACAGTTCATCCAGAGTTTGTTTTTTAAGTCCATATGTACAGCACAGGGGAAAAGACATCAGACGGTTCCACGGCAACATACTCTATTTTACGTTACAGTCGTGTCCTACTGACGCGTCAATTGACTAAACACCTGTTTACAAAGCAAGGTCCATAAGGACCATAACATGTTTTAGTTTGAATGATTAAAGGAGTTAAGAATATTACAAAAATATTTTTAATAAATCCAGTTTAAAGTAACTATTACTAATTGCTCTTAAACTATTTGGGAGAAGATTTGGGTGCAGCTATATGAAATGTGTGAGTATATCAGGAAAGCACAATATAAGGTGGATGGAAAGCCACAGGACAAAAATAGAATATGTCTTGCACTCTAAACTATATTCTAAACACCCTCCGTGACCCCCACACTCCTGTAAGCCGAGTTCAGCTCGGGCTAAAAAAACTTTCTGAGAGTGTATCTACACTCTCTGCACTCGCACTGGTTTAACCTCACTAGCGATCTGCCCATACCACACCATTTTTGGGTCTATGGCTTGTCTTATTTTCCTTGTCACCCTGACACATTCAGGGAAGTGCAGGAGTTACAATTAAAATGCATGTTCATATTATGACCCTGTGGACCCTGTGGAAACATCATTACTTTTTCCCCAACTAAGCAATACTTTCTTAGTGCAGATATGAAGAGAGAACAAATAAATCTATAATACATAATCTAAACAACTGAATGTATATACATATACATTTTATGGCATTTTAGGATATCTTGTGTTGTTAATATCTATAGCTGTTCTAATCTATTATAGAATAGATAGCGTATTTGCCTTTGTCATTGAGAATGATGTTCTATCATAAAAGACAACAGTCTATATTTCCATCTCTTGGCTAAAGATTCCAAAATCCATTTCCTAATGAAGAGATACTGTGGTGACCATCTGCTGGGAGATTATATGCAGGGAAGCATGGTTAAGGTAAGAGAGAGAATGAGATAAGAGCCCTCATTAGCTGGAAACATTAAAGGTAGGCATACACGCTCCGATTCTCCCTCGATTGATGAGGGACCGACTGCAGCATGGGATGGGATGCCAGTGTAATGACATGTGGGAGAATCCTGGTCAATCTGACCAGATGAGAAGCACCTGATTTGCGGCCCAAAAAATCGACGGGAATCAGCCCGTGTATGCCTACCTTTAGTCTCACCTGCAAAAGACTTTCATTATCTACCAGGACAGGCACAAAGAATAGCTAATATACCATATTTGTCGGACCATAAGATGCACCTTTTCACCCCCGAGGCCACTCGACCGCTGGTGGTCGCATCTTGGCTGCCCGCCAACTCCCCCGGCACGGAGATTAGCCGGGGGAGCTGGAGGAACTGTAAGTTGAGAGATGCCGGCTGGTGTCGGCTCTCTCAGCTGTACTGTAAAAAAGCAGAGCTTCGCAATGGAGAGAGAGTGAGAGATGGACTGCCATCTTTCCCTCTCTCAGTGTCAGTGTGAACCGCAATAACTCGGCAGTTCCCACGGACAGAATCACAGCTGATCTTCCCAGCTGTTTAGAGCAGAGCAGAGGGAGAAGACTGCAGATTTCTGCCCCCTCCCTCCTCCTCCCGATCAGTGATCAGTGTGAAGACGCTGAGCTTGAGAGTGTACTGCTGCTAGTGACCCCTGCTGGCTGAATTGAATATTGCCTTCATTGAATTCATTGCAATAACCCAATTGATGTGAAAACTTAATAAATCTTTTTTTTTCTGGATTTCCTGCCCTAAAAACTGTGTGCGTCTTATGGTCTGGTGCGTCTTATAGTCCGAAAAATACGGTATATAGACATTTGTTTCATGGCAATATGGAGGGCATATCCTTCTGAAAATGTTGGCTTGAAAATCCAAGGGCAAATTAAAAAAATCCAAGGGCTTCAAACTGTTCTGATTCGCATATTACTGTCATTAATGCCAGAGACAGCCTGGCTAGCAGAAAGTCAGCAACACAAGACCTATAATTAAGCATGTGAGCTGTCACTGTTGACCTGGTTCTAAAATATGCTTGCACAGTTGATGTTCTGATCCGGAGTCTTTTTTTCTGCAGTATTCACTTTTTATAGAACATTATGTAAGATTTTACAATAGCAAGAAAAACAAATTAAAACGAACAACACAAACTGATCCTGAGTCTTTAATGACTGAGCCAGAATGAGTGTTATGTCGGGCTCAGCAAATCACTTCCAGTTACTATTACCTGTTTGCACGTCAATGAAACTGGAAGGTCAGCATGAATTTAGCTTTCTCAAAAATTAGTTTGATAATGGCAGTTTAATTAATCTGTCAGTGATAGGTCCAAAGTAAGGCCTTTTTGTTTTGTTTTCTGTCCCTTGGACAAGAAGAAGATTTAATATTTCTCAGGTTGACACTATGAAAAGTATGGTTTTTCATTTTTTTTAATTATTCAGATGGAAGAGGATTTATTATTTTTTTACAGGTTCTTATTTTTTGGGATTGTCGGATGGAAGGTGGATTAATTACACTTTTCTGCCTTTTTTCTAAACATTATCGGATGAAAGCTGGATTAATTTTTTATGGCATTTTTGTCTTTATTGGAATTTTATTGTGAATGTAAGTAATTTGAAATTTTATTTAATGTCATTATGCAACACATATATGACATATGTATAGCAGTTATGTAATAATTAATGTTATGATTACATGTAGTTGGTATTTAAATGTATATGTATGTGGCTTATTTTTTAAGCTTATTATGGCTTATTTTAAATTAGCAGCTTTGACCTACACTCAAGTATAATGGTCGGAATCAGGGTCCCACTTAACCGGGTGTTTGCTAGTCTCCTTGCGGGTGCTCAGATGACCTGTATTTGGCATTCAATCTGCTGCATTGCGAGCTGAACAGCTGGTGAAATGTAAACAAACTGGTGCAGCATTGCCATCTACTGGACATACTGTTAATATTTACTGGAGATTTCATTAGGAAACACATTACAGACTGTCTTTTCAGTATTGGTTGTTTTTATAAATGAATTCTTGTTTGAGCAGATTTTTGATTTTTTTAAACTGAATTTTATGATTAAATGTAAACTTTTTTAACATATTTAGTGTTTCAAACTTTATTACATTCAGGATGTCTACTTGACCCTTGCAGTTTTGGTGCACTGTAAGGGCCTTTTCACACTATATGTAATGAGTTTTAAAAACGCACACATTTTGTTACTGCATGCATTTTTTTTACTGCACACATTTTTACCTAGACAACCGATGTTACCATTCACACTGCATGGGTTGCGTTTTTAAATGCGCAGCGTTTCCGCACACATTTTTTAAGACACCCTGCTGTATGCTTTATCAATGAATTTTTCATGCCTATAAAAAAAGCATGCTTTAAAAAAACACATATAGTGTGAAAGGTCCCTTTCACACTATATGCTTTTTTAAAAGCATGAAGTACAATGGGCAGCATCCATAGCAAATTAAAAGCAAATAAGTTGCAACACATATGTTCGCTGACATAAAGATAGGAGTGAAGACAGAAACATGTGCCCCCAGCCAGCACCCAGTAACAATGGAGACCCCACTCCCTCAGTAGCCCCACCCGGGGGCATGATAACCTCCTTTCTGGAGGAGGGAAAAAGAAAATGCCGCACCAGGTGAGGTGAAGTCTTTATTAGGTAGTCTGTTTTTTTGTGGGTCAGGAAGGCAGAGCTTACCCATTCATCTGCTGCCATACCGAGTGTAAAAAAATATATATCTATATATACACATTCACACATATATACCGTATTTTCCGGCATATAAGACGACTGGGCGTATAAGACGACCCCCAACTTTTCAAGTTAAAATATAGAGTTTGGTATATTCTCGCCGTATAAGACTCTTCCAACGCACGCCAAATAAAAAAATGTATGTCTACTCTGACTTTCAACCTACAGATCTCCAACACCCTTAGAAGTTGAATATTTTTTGTATTAGTAAGGATAGGATAAGTGAAAGCATGTATACAGCAGAGTAGTGCTTTA
>CM070038.1:50436935-50456586 GCA_036250615.1 Ptychadena robeensis
CATGTTCCTGTGTGCAAAAGTCGTCTTATACGCCGGAATATATGGTATATATATATTGTGACAGACTGGTCATCTGTCACTTTGAAATTAGACAGTGAATTAGTTTGGTGGTTCCTGGAATGCGTTTGGGAATGATTATTGCCCAGCACCATTCGGTTGCTGAGAGTTTTTGTTTTAGTTTCCTTAAAGGACTCACGGATGCTGGGATAGGGAGGAAGGAACTGGGTGGGCATTCATATTTCCTCAGGGCCCACTTAAGGGTTAACACCTGTTTGCAGGTGAGTGGAGCAAGGTGTGTCTCCACAAAAGGCACAGAGACCAGTCTGTCAGGGGTCCTGATAGAAGTTGGAGACACTGCTTCTGAACGAGTGAAGACAGGGGGCACAAAAAGAGTGTGCCCAGGCCTGTGATTACTGGGGCAGCTGCTACATGGGGCTCACATTTTTGGATGTCTATTAACCCCTGCGAGGGTAACCCTTTAATTTGGGCTGTGTGCTCAAATAAACATGGGCAGGAGCCCTAAAATGATAAAGAAACGTGTGGAATGATGGTTTAAGAGCAACTGTTTGAGTGTGATCCCCCACAATATATATATATACATGTTCTACCCTTTTCATCATGTATATAAATTTTTCATATAGCTTTCTGTATCTAATGCTAAATTGTGTCATTTGCATATGTTAAGTTTTTTTAATCAAAAGTGAGGGAATCATTAATATTATTAATATCAATACTATTTGGCAACTCTCTCTTTAGGAAGATTTCCATTTGCTTTCTCTTCTTTATACCAAACAGGAAGAGATAGGATATTAATTCATAGTTATTGGAACAACTGTCCACTCATTGTAAAGTTTTTACTCTATTCTTGTTATATTTAACCTTAGTTTCATTCCTACTATAACAGACAATCAAGACAATTAGAAACAAAGAATTTAATTAACAGTGACACAGTCAGACACCGTTGAATTCTAATTAAAAAAAGATTATTATAAATTACTTGATAACATTTGTAGGAGCTAGCCTTCTACCGTATGATTTATTTAATTGTATATTATAGCTCTACCACAAGATGGCGACCTAATTTCATCACAAAACATAAATCAACTATAATGTAAGGGATGTTTGTAAATTTTTGTAGATTATTTAAATATCTAAATGATTTTCTTGGTATTTTGATTGAATTTTTATCTGATTGTTATGGAGCATGCGCACAGGGCTTTGGAAAGGAAGTGATCAGTATTGCATCAATCACACTTGTGTGCTGGTACAATCGATGGATATCCCCCTGACAGTCAATATGTGAATTGCACAAGTCAATTTAATTGAAAATTGACTGAGCAAAAGTTGATGTGTTCATGGCCAGCTTTATGCCACTAAAATTGTGTATGTTATCAAATTTACAATTGTGTCTTTTTTAAACTTAAGCTGCATTTTTCGGACTATAAGACACACTAGACCATAACACGCACCCAAAGTTTTGAAGAGAAAATTAGGGAAAAAAATACAGCTATATAGGTATCAAGTGAATATACAGAATGTTCCAGCACAGTAGGCATGACTGGACCATTCAGTATTCACTCTATATTCCTTCAGCCAAAAGGCCAGTGCCAGGAGGGAGGTCTTGGCTGCAGCAGATTGTGCAGGGCTGAAACTATATGTGTGTCTATACACTAGGAGTACCCATTCTCTGAACACACTGACCAACTTATGAAGAAGACACATTTTACAATCTGGAACTGAACAACTTACCCATGAGCTGCTATTTACATATGGGAGGAGATATGAGTCTTTGTCACAAAATTTTATTATTGAGATTCAGAATATTAATGTAAATACACAACTCATGCCATCTAATTGTAAAATGTCTCTCTGTAAGTTGGTCAGTGTGTTTAGGGAATGGAGACTGCTAGTGCTAATGCAGATAAGATATATTTTTGGTAGTGGCTTTTTGGCTTGGGCAGAGGAAATGGAACAAACTTCAACCTCCTGGGATACATAGCTATTACTCCTAGGATGGTTAGGATTAAAATAATTTTTTTTTTTTTAAATATTCGGACCATAAGACAGAGGGACACTTTCCCATTGATTGTAATGGAAACATAGTGTGTCTTATAGCCCAAAAAATACGATATATGCCTAGATAACGGTTTATTACAGATCTAGGTGGAGCACTGTGCCTTTATCCTTTCCTAATAAACAATGGAGTCAAATGAACTTAGGCACTTTACAGGAAAGAGTTATGTGTGAAAATCTTACCTGCACAGACAAAGCATAGAGGCAAGGGGAACCATTCTATATATTGCATTTATCACTGAAAATTCTCTTATGAATAGAACTGTAAAATAGATGACTAAATATTTACCAAAAGAGCATCAATATTTCTATACTAAGTGCCTAATGACTGTTTGCAGAGCTGATCCTGTTTTCTGTCCAGCTTTATAGATAAGAAGCATGAGTGTTGCTTTCCACTTGGAAGAGCCACACAGTACACAGACTGAAGAACACAAGGTAAGATTTGCTTAACGGGGTGCATTTTTAATAATTGCACCTACTAAATAAAATATAAAATCAAATATTAACCTAAATAATGTAATGATATTGATTTAATTATAGTGTGAAGTGTTTTTTTTAAATCTGCAGCTTTCATCATAAGAATGGTGATCCTGCAAAGGATGTGATCAGGCACTTCCTGCGAGAGGGTATGAATTGTCCCTCTAGTGGAGATGGCATACAGGACATGGTGACACTCATTGTGCATGCATAGTTCACAGTTGTCACTAGAGATGGTCAATTATGTTTTTTTAAATTGGACTAGTTAAACGATTTTGAGAATGGTTGAGGGTATACTACAAAAAAGAAAGTATTGCTCTAACACAAATAGTTTTTGCATAAATTAAGTTCAAAGTCAAGTAAAAGGAAATTTTTACATTGACTACACATGCTAGAGCAATACTTTTTCTCGACCTCTATCTACATCTGTAATTTTGGCAATGATTCCATGTTAAGGGAAGTTTGAAGCTGTTTGAAGTTTATGTAGACACAGCAGATCATCAGCTGCACACAGATGCAAAAGATAAATATATTTTTTCATTTAAAAAAAAAGGCAATGATTTATGCCTATCCCTTTTTTTGTTTAGCAAAGTTGATGCTACCCAGCTAGGATGTATGTGTACTTTAATTAATCTGCTTTTCTTATTTTTTGTGCTTTAGGTGCCTAAGTATAAAACTTGCAAAACTAAGAACTCTCTTGACTTCTTATAACCTTTGGCTGTCTTCTGACTTTGGTTATGTTAGCAATCATGGACGATAATTTTATTTTTGTCTTCTTGGAAACCATATTAGCTGTGGGCATTGTGTCTCTAAATGTGCTGGTTTGTGCCACCGTCTACCTACATAAGGAATTACGGTCCATCACCAACTTCCTCATTGTCAGTCTAGCGGCTGCGGACATTGGAGTAGGAGCTCTGGCCATTCCTTTCTCCATAGTGCTGAGCATGGAATATATCCTTTGTTTTTACACATGCATTTTCATTACCTGCTTCCCCCTGGTCACCACACAGTTCTCCATCCTGCTTCTTATGCTGATTGCGGTCAATGCCCACCTCAAGATTCGTCTCCCAAACAGGTGAGAAGATAACTGAATCATGTTTTCTGAAAGAAATTACCAAACATAATTTAAAGTGAGATGTTAATAGAAAGTCTTTCCTAAAATAGTGTTTATTATTATTTAGTGTTTATTATATACTGAAGAATTTATAAACCTCTAAGTGCAGTTTATCTTTAAAAAAGTGAGTTCTTAGTACTGCACATCTACTACTTGAGCTATGGCAGCAATATCTTATTGTTAGGGAGGGAATTGAGGAATACAAAAGCCAAGAGTGGAAATAGCCCACAGGTCCAACCTATTAGAAAAACATTACATTTGTGTGGACCGACCCTTTACATACCCATTTACTAATGTTCCGGCTTTGCTGACAAATGCATGGCACCTCCAGCATGGGCAGCATTGTTGGCTTAACAGCAAACTGTAGCTTATGTAGCAGTTTTTCTGTACTTGTCACGCTCTTAAATGGCCATTAAATGGAGAGGTGCATTTTTTCAATATTTTTTCCAGAACTGAACAAAATTATGCGGTAGAGCTTTATTAACTCCAACTCTTTTTTCCAAAGCTAAAAAAACAAAGATAACTTACAACGCAGAAAAGAATGAACCTTTATTCTTCTTTTCTTTAGAGAAGCATTGGCAGTGGTAGTAGCTGACTGATTAAGGGTGTGGTATGGAACGCATTTGTTTTCCTCATGATGTTTGTATCTTTTTTTTCAGCTACACTGCATATGTGACCAACAGGCGGTTAGCCCTTGCAGTGTTGTTATGTCTTTTCTTATCCTGTCTCATTGGCTTCTCTCCCATGATGGGCTGGAACCAGTTTCAGCAGTATGTTGGCAGCAATAAGACTCACACAGCCTCAGAAAGGTACATTGCTGGCCTTGAGCGTTCCATTCTATTTTCCAAAATGCCTCGTAGAGCAAGAGATCTTTCCAGGGCCTACTTCAGCCATCAACTTGTTACTACTAACAGCAGCACACAAGGAGACCATCTAGGGTGCTGCTCCCTTACTTCTGTGTTCACCCCAGAGTATCTTGTCTACTTTGTATTCCTTGGATGTACTCTGTTGCCTCTGCTCATGATGCTGGCTATTTATGCTGATATCTTCCGGTTGGTCAGAGGTCACCTGAGGTCCTCCAAGAAGTGGGAGATAAATATGGCCTGGACTATGTTGCTCTTAGTTGGCATTTTCTGCGTATGTTGGATCCCACTCAATGCAATTAACAGCATGAAGCTCCTATGCCAGTCATGCTTTGTTCCAGTGCGCCTTATACGTCTAGCCGTGCTCTTTTCACATATAAATTCTTTTGCCAACCCACTTGTCTATGCCATGAGAAAAAAGAATTTTGGTGCAGCACTTAGGTCTGTTTTCTTCAGGCTTGTCCGCTGCTGTCTGGTGCCCAAATTGCTCTGCCATAAAGGCAAGATTCACCCACAGACTGGATGAAGGCTTTAATATGTATTAAACACCAACAATTACCCTCACATATATTTCTAGATCTTTTAAATAAATAATAGAAAATATTTTGTTATATCTGTTAGATAAGTGTAAGGGCTTGTTTCCACTATGTCTTTTTTCAGTGCAGGGCCCCTGTGCAGCTTTGTTTTCGACATGGGGTCCCACAGGGACTCTGGGATTGCTGTCAATGACGAGTGGCGTAATTCTTCTGCATTCATCTGTGGGAATGAAGAGGCTGCATTACCACCAATGCAGCGGTAATGCACCCTAAATCACAGACAATGCGGGTAGACAGCGGGGGATGTGGAATTCCATATCCATTTATATGTTGTGTATATCATGTTGTTTAAGTCAATAAACCACTATTTTCCTATTATTTGTAGTCCTTATATCACATATTACAATGGGGTTGATATTTTTGAGGAACTGTTGGACGAATTTCAATGCATGCTTTAAATCATTGTCATGTTGGAGACCCAGCGAAGACTTCAGCCTAGACTACGATTTCTGCATATTCTCCCTCAAAATATTAAAGAAAAGTAACATTAAATAGTCAGAGAAAAACAGCAGCACATCACAGCCTGACTGACCATTTGCAATGTTAAGATGAGCTTTGGAAGTCTGGGTTTCTGGTGTCATGAAAATAAAATTGAATTGTTTGGGCCCATGGATGTTGCTCTAGTTTGGTGATGTAAGGGAGAGGACTTCAACCCCAGGAACACAGTTCCCACAGTTAAACATGCTGTGAGGCGCTCACCACTTCAGGCACAGGGTACCTTGTTTGGGTGCATGGGATTATGCATCAAGAAAATTATTTTGACATTTTGAGGAAGAATATGCAGAAGTCTGCTCATAGTCTTCCTCCACTTGCACTTGTGAACAGCAATCTTTTTTACATATGACCACAGATTTTCTAGATCTGGTCTTTGACTAGGCCATTCCAGCACATTGTCATTGTCCTACTGGAAGCTAAACCTCCATCCAAGCCTCAAATCCCGCACAGAGTGGTACAGCTTTTGCTCAAGAATATCCCTGTATTTAGTACCATCCATTTCCCTCAACTCTGACCAGTATCTTAGTCTCGGCTGCTGAAAAACATCACCACAACATGATGCTGCCAACGCCATGTTTCACTGTGGTGATGTAGTTCTTTGGTTAATGTGATCTGTTGGGTTTGCGCCGAAACAGTTCTCTGGAGGAGCTGCAGAGTTTCACAGCAGAGAATGGAGTATCTAAACATAGGACGACAATAATCCATATACTGGGACTTCAGACCAGAGCACCTTCCTGCATACATTTTGGGAGTCTTCCTCATGCCTTTTCTAAAGTAATGCCTTTTTTCTGACCACTCTGCCATAAAGGCTAACTCTATGGAGTGTATGGGCTTTTGTCGTCCTATGTTCACATAGTACAGTCTCTGCTGTTTCTCCAGGGTCACCTTAATTCTCTGTGCTGCCTCTCTGATTAATGCCCTCCTTGCCCAGTCCGTGAGTTTTGGTGGGCAGCCGGCTCTTGGCAGGTTTGCTGTTGTGCCATGTTATTTCCATTTGCTAGGATAGATTTGATGGTGCTCCTGGGGAACATTAAATATTTGGATTTGTTTTATAACCTAACCCTGACTTGTACTTCTCAATAACATTGTCCCTTACTTGTTTGGAGAGTTCCTTGGTCTTCATGGCAGTGATATAATTAGTGATGCCCTAGCACTCACATGTATGAAACCAGTACTATCTCTATCATCCATTATCTATACCTCTCTCCAGTCTTCTGGAGCAAGTTCTAGGTACCATGGCTAATATTTGGTAGCTCTGTCCTAAAGGCCCCCATACACGTGTCGGATTCCCACCGGATTCCGGCACAATCGATTCCGGGCGCGTGCACGTGAAACGATCGTGCCGGAATCGCATGCAGCCCACCTTGTCCAATCGATCAGGTCCGATCGTTCAGGGGCCCAGAATTGGATCCGACAGAGAACCAACATGTTGGTCTTTGTTTTTTGTGAGGTGGACAATCGGACACGGAATCGTCCCGGAATCCGTTGGATTAAGGTGGTATGCAGCGATGGATACTCTTAATTGGCCGATTGATCACACCTGCGATTCCCGGCAGAATCGCCGGAATCGATCGGATGATGAATCAATTGGCCATGGAATCCTACACGTGTATGGCTAGCTTAAAGTTTGTTGACTCTGGATGCTAGTTTATCATATACACGCAGATTTCCCTTCAGGACCCCTTAGATGCATAATTCAATAGACTAGGCCAACGGCAGTTCAGCTAATTGGTTTTATGTTTTGTGCCACCAGCATTACTATTGCACATGTCTGGAAATTTCCAACTCTTTCTTTTCCTGAGGTAAAAACTTCCATGAACAGATTCCTGATCAATGAAAAACGGGCATCAATACAAATATGATCTTTTGCTAATATCTGGTCACCTTGGATCTTATATTCCAGGATTCATCCAGATGCCATGGAGCATGCGGAAGGGTATCAGCTAAACCAGCAGAGAAGTCTTCCTTCTCTTTTTTCCAGTTTTTCTCCTTTCCCTCTTTTTTTTTCCTAGTTTCTTTTTTTTTTTTTTTCATAACTGCTATCTGGCAGTTTATTGATGACTTGGTACTGCATGGTTTTGGACATGACTTTATATTGTTATAGGTAGTGATGGCCGAACATCGGCCAGGACTGTCCGCGAATGGGCGGGTCGGACTTCTAAATAAGTCCGCCGTCCGCCTGTTCGCGGACAGATTTAAATTCCCCGCCTCTAGGCGGGGAATTTGAATCGGAAAAACCGGATGTGACGTCAGTGACGTCACATCCGGTCCCTGGAATGCATACTGGAACGCATAGTTCCTGGTTCCGTGAGCCGGATGTGACGTCACTGACGTCACTTCCTGCTCCGACCCGGTTTTTTCACTAGGAGACCGGCTTTATGCCCAGTCTTCTAGTGAAAAGATTCTTCCTCCAGCACGATCACACAGGTTGTGATCCTGCCGGGGGAAGAATAGAGATCCTCTTCTCGCTGGCGAACGGAGCAGGTAGAACACCCGCACTGCTCGCCGGCGAGAAGATGGGCGAACAGCCTTGCGGACAGTTCGGCCATCACTAGTTATAGGTTTTCTGTGTGTACTTTATATTGTATTTATATTGTATGCTACCATCAACTCTATTAATGTTCTCAGTGATAGTTTTGCTACTTTGTATTGTAAGATTGTTTTGTATTTTATTGTGTATTTGTCAAAAATAGTATTGCCTTTTAATAAAAATTATTGAACAAGAAAAATAAATGTGTTACTGTCAGGGTTAGCTCCTGAAAATAAAAGAGATCTTCAAAAACTGTCACCTTTGTCCCACCAAAGCACTAAGGAACCACTATAAAGCAGGAAGCAGGGCAACCCCAGAAATTTCAGGTGTGGAATAATCTATTGGAATTTCTAGTGTTGAAAAAAGAGAAAAATATTTACCGTGGTGGTAAAGATTAATAGAGGTGGTCAAGGAGATGCTGACATTTTGACATTAGCATGCACATACATGCAAATTGTATGTTGTCTGAAACTGAGGAAATCAAATTAAAACTGCTGCTGCGGCTCAATTACTCTACACACAATTCACCACATTGTTCTGCTTACAAGGCGCTCCACTTGATAGGATGCACCCTCTGCAGTGGAGCTTCTCATCACAGTAAAAAAAAACAGGTAACTGCAGTTCGGCTAGTTGGAGCTTCTTGCTCCAACTGGCAAATCTGGAATTTAAAGAGGTGGGAGAAGCGACTAGGCTTGACTGTGTATGATTTTCTTTTATACACCATGTTTGACCTGTCACAGTATAGCATCCAACAGTAGTCACCCATCATACTTTTTTTCCAGAAACCTTAATATAAGTAATAAGTCTCCATTGCCTGAATGCCTTGATGAATATGCTCACCTTGTTCGTCACTGATCATAACAAGGTTTCCAGTAAGAAGTCTAGATGAGAGAACAAGTGGATTTTTAATTACATTTAACACTGTTTCACAATATGCATTCAAAAGTTTCCCACCAACAGTTTTGTATGTACCTCTGAGCAGCTGATCTGCTCCGGCCTCTTTCCAGCCACTTTCTGTTGTAATGAGCTGACTGCATTGTATTTTATAGAAAGGTGTCGCCTGTGTAATATGCACAGAAATTGCCATTTGTGACCATCATTAGAATCCTTGTGTGACACAGGGAGAGAATAACCTGAAAACAGAGTGTTGTTACCCTATGAAAATATGTTGCTGAAGGAAAATGTATGGTTGGATCATCAGTTGTTGTTTTATTTTTTTCTATTTATTTTACTATTTTCTTAAAAAACATTTATGAAACATCTGAGGTTAGACGACCCTGATCAGTTAAACTGACTTTCATTAGAATTTCCCATGTTATTCCTTATACACAAATTTTGATGCAGACTGTCATTACTGTTGTCTAGACTGGCCTGGAGTAGTGGAATGAAATGTAATAAGCGTAAGGCCTTCATGACAGGGATGGTTAGGGACAGTTGGGGACGTAACAGATTAATCATTATCCTCGGAAGGAGGGGCTGCAGGTTGTAGCTGGGGGCTTTGACTAGTTCAGCTCCACTTGTGAGGAGGACAGAGAAGTGACAAACTGCTTGCTGTTGCTTCATCTTTTATGGAATAAAGTTTGATAAATTTTTAAAAAGAAAAATACAGGGAAACAAAAAACATTACAGGAATCTATGTTGTCAAGCTCAGCCAGCCAATCTGAGACAGTCGGGGGGTGCATGCAATTAAAGATGCAAAACACCTGAGCAGGGGGGGCACCCCCACCAGACATGAGAAAGGTTGCCTTTGTGCCGTAAACATCTCTAACATCTATCGGAGCATTCCAGAGCAAAGTTATGAATCACATCGACTTCTATACCATTCGGGTGAGAAGCTTGAAATTGGTCTCCTGGACTCTGCTGGTTGAGGTGGTCTTGTGGGTAAGGGAGAAAGACTTTGTCCAGTCCGCACGGGGGAGAAAGATTCATTCAACTGAACTTTGAGTTACCAAAAACCAGGGTGAGTGGGCCTGGACGAGTAGAGATAGGGACCGGATTGCGGATAGCAGGGTGGACCATCTAGACAAGAGGGCCTGGCTAGGAAAGTCATGGGAGGGATCGCAGGTCCATACCCACTAGGTCCTGCTCCAGCCCCACCCACATTTTCTCTTTTGCATTGTCAACAAGTCTGGTCAAAAAAGCAGCACAAAAGTAAAAAGAATCATCAGGTAAACCAGCTTCTCTATAGATTTAAGGTAATGGTAAGTTGCGGTAAGCTACTTGAGCTTTCCTGGCCTGCCAAATTAACTTACAAAGAAGGGCCGATATAAATGAGGGGGGGGGGGGGGGGGGGGAGAATGAGGAGGGTCTGGAAAAAATGTAGCAATTTAGGCACTGTTGTTTCATATTTGAGTTTTCAATGGCTTCCCTGGAAGACACATTGAGAAGTTTAAGGGACACTGCGGTGACCCAGGGCCATGAATGGGTCCAGGAACAAGTGGCTGCAATGCTGAGGGGGGTGCCCCCCCCCCTCAACAGGAGATCTCAGCCTCCTGAGCACTACAGTCCCACCAGTACAGTGCAGGGGGCAGCGGGCCAAGCAATTGTCTGCTTCTTACTGGGATGAAACCCTGTCTTCGGCAGAGCACAGTGGAGAGGAACCTACCTTCTACTTCCACCATCTCCCCTCTCCAAGTCCCGGGTGGCAGGAGCAGTGCAGCACCGTCACGGCCTGTGTGCAGACACGGCCGGCGCGATTGCAGAGGCACCAGAGCCAAGCGTACGAGTGGCGGAGAGTCGGGCCAGTGCTGGGGCAGCTGTTACTGTGGTTGGCTCAGTTGGTGACAGCTGGGTGAACAATGAGACTGCGGATGTGTGTACAGAAGTGGAGGCACAGGACTGAAGGCTGGTGAGGGCAGTAAAGTTTATTTTGGACGTAAAGGAAGGGGATTTGGTGTGTTTGGCTGATGTACGCATGCTTCAATGGACCATTGGGTGCTCATTGGAAAAAATAGTGAAAAAAATGTGGAAAGACGAGTACATGGAGAGGTTTTTCTTGCTCCCTTTGGAGAAGTTTAATTTAGATAGAGTTAAGCCAGACAAGAGCAAGAAAAATAAGGAAGAGAAGCGCAGATATCAGTTAATCCCGTGTCCGTTTACTAATTGGCTCCAATTGGATCTTGGCTATTGTCATAGGGGAGGAAGCGCCTATATGGATGCTGTTAGGGAGATTCTTGGGATTACAAACATTTTAATAAATTTTCATCTGTGCCAGCCATTTTGGAACGCATGTAGTGCTCTCACTCACTTCGGCCGCAATCATGTTTCTTCCACCAGTGAACAGTACGGGTGTTTAGCCCGCCCCGTTTGCCGGCTAGAAGAGGATTATTCTTCCGTCAGCCAGATCAGGTGCAGAAAGATCCGGCCTGATATTTCTTTCAATAGAGACCCCAGCTTTAAAAAACTAAAGTGACGTCAGCGACATCATGTCCGGCAATCGGGATAAGGAACTGTGCGTACCATGTTCCATGTGTTTTTGTCAAAATTCCCTGCAAACAGTTGGTTAATTTGAATTTCCCTGCGAACAGGCAGATGTCAGACTTTTCTAAAAGTCTGATCCTTCTGTTCACAAATGGTAGGGGACGATGGTCAGCAACTCACATGTGGTTACAGTCCGCACCCTCCAGGCAGCCAGCATCACTACACAACTGTCCTAAGCAAGCTTCTGGTAATTCCTCCATATGCAATGGGCACAGTAATTGTCCTAGTACACCCTTATATAACCTCTGGCAGGCAACTCCCACAGAAGCTGGGAAATTCAAGATATGCACACAATATACAATTATACGCCTTATATCCCTGATTAAGTGGTTATCCTTTACGATAGTCCAGTACCACCTTAAATTTTTTCATGTTTTTTTCTACTGTGATTTGGACCTCAAATAATTAAAACAGAACAGAATAGGCCTGAAGCCTCATTATCAGATCCTATCTGCTGAACAAATAGATGAGCTCAATGGTCTGCTGCTTCTATCTATCATACTGCTCTTAAGCAGGGTACAGACGGATATTTGAGCTGTCCGATGTACCCTGCAGCAGCGGGATGACGTCATTAAGCTGCTGTCAGATATCGGAGGAGCTGGGGAGAGACAGCTCTGCTCTCCCCAGCTCAGCCGAGCTTTGCCTGGAGACCCGCAGTCTCTAGGCAAAGCATCGGACATCGGCCGTATTTAGGGTCATGTCCGATAAAGGCTGTTTTCAAACAGGATTCAAATAAATCCCGCTCGAAAACAGCGATTGGGGCATATTATATGGGTCATATAGATGGCCATGAGCGTGAGCGGCGCTCGAAACGGCCATCAATTTGACCCATATCTCCGTGTCTGTACCCTGCTTTACTGCAATTGGCAGACTTAGGGCCATTTTACACTATATGCGTTTTTTAAACGCATGCGTTTCCGCATATGCACAAAAACTCATGCGTTTGACATTACATATGCGTTGTGTTTGCGTTTTTGAACAAATGAATGAAAAATGCAAAAAAATGCAAAAAAAAAAAAAAAGGAAAAAGAAGAACACGTGCGGTAAACAAATGCGTGCAGTAAAAAAAACGCATATAGTGTGAAATGGCCCTTAGACTATATTGGCATGGTAGAACAACTGGTTGGCTCTTTCTGCTACTTCTCCCTCTGTGTGAACTTTTCCGTAGGTAATAAATTAAATAATGTATTAACATAAACCGGTCTTAATTAATCTCTCACTGGTACAAACACCTTCACCTCCTGGGTTTGGGTTTGCCATATATGCCAATGGTGGGGTTGGTTCATGGCAAATCTCTGCTGTTTACGTAGTGTAGACAACTTAAGATATATTGGGGATTAATTTCTAGAGGAGGTATAAACATTGAATGTCCATAGAGATTCACTTAAACTATCCAATCTCATAAAATGAGAATTTCTTTATGTGCATCATAATAAACACAGTTGCAATTTTTTACAGTGAAGATTCTCAATGAATGCCGGTAATTTGCCTCAATCGCGGCTTCTGCATACCAAACTGCAGCATATTTAAATAAAAAATTGATATGGAAAGTATTTCTTATAACAACAACAAAAGTTTTACTTTCTAAATTGTTTTATTATGTATTTTAAGAAACATGTGTAAATAAAGGATGCCATGTTAGTCATAGCTAGCATTAGATGCTTCTTAGCCACAATATTGCAGAAATACAAACATACCCCACACCAACTAGAAATAGAAAGAAGTACAGTCCCTGTTAATCTCGAGCTCAGGTCACGCTACGATTGCTCAAGTCCCGTGTTTTTACACCAATTACTTGTTGTCAGGCACAAATCGATAGATGTCACCCCATTTTGGCTGAGACGCCACAGATAATTATTGTCATAAGTGACGGTGTTTTAAAGTGGCACAAAAGTCACAGCTGTGTCCAGTTGTGGGCCATAGGAGTTTTAGTAGAAATTCCATCCCTAACACAAAAACCATTCCTTAGATTTACAAATAGAAATATAAAAATCTCCAAATATTTAAAAGCCAACATAGCAACTCAAACTCATTTGCAATTAATATGGTAAAGCAACTTTTAACTGACGCAATAGTATATTTACAAAGCAATGGCCCTTAGTACTATCATTAAGCCCCCATACACCTTTAGATTCACTCCATAACATTTCCATTAGATCTACCACAACTGTAGCGTCGGGTCCTCCCGATATAAGCACAGTGATTGGAAGGTTAGAAAAGTCCTCTTTACATGGTTTTGGTAGAACAAAAGGCGATTGTACAGAAATTGTATGTAAAATTTGTAGGTGTATGGGGGCTTTAAGTTCATTAGTTAAGTACATTCGATCTGCAAATATTGTTGTGAGCTTGACCAGTATTCATAAATGATAATTTGTCTGGCACAAGCATCAACTGTTACTACTATTTTGCACCCAAGGAAAACCTTTTGCACACCAACCTTAATGCCAATACTTACCTTCTTGTAGACATTGCCCTCTGAGTTGAACCATACACAGGAACCATCATGTGCCAACCTCTATCATCACCAGAGCTCCTTCATAATCTGCGCCACGGTTACCACCCGGCAGGCTGTTGTGTACGTTGTGGCGAAAGTAGATATTGTTTTTGGGCACTGTTTACTCCCCAGCCATCCCACAGGCCCACAGCTGTAATATTTTAGGGCCCTTCAAGTTGGGTGAAGGTTACTGCAGAAAGTCTTGAACTGTGCAGCTTTGTTCTCAAACAGTAGCATTCGTCTTGTGCATTCACTCCAGCCAAGAACTTATCACGCACCAGCATCTACCTGTTCAATAGCCCTGTCTGAACAGCACAAAGAAACAGTTCACCCCTTTATTTAAATTGACCCACAATAGGACAGGAGAAAAAATGAATACATCTTCTTCGTCTTTCAGCAGCAACAGATAGAAGTAAAAATTTTTGGGTTTGTAGATACATTTTGATGCATTCCCTCGAGTAGCATCAGATATATGAACTCCTGTATCATCCATCAAACCCAATGACATCCAGAGAAGGGCATCACAACAATGCTGCAGCAAGACATGGGAAAGTGTCCTACTCTTTCCTGTACTGTTGGCTTCTAGGTTACAATATTTTCAGTACTAACTTTGATAATACATATACTTCTGTAGGAAAAACCGTATCTGCAAATTGCAAGATGGCAAATGGTTTCACTAATAAACTGGGGTGTAGGTTTGAGTAGAACAATGCCCTTCCTTAACATAGCACAGCATGCTATTAGCATATTTCTAGATTTTTTCATTAGTCCCATTGCAAAATACTTAAACATGGCAGTGATTTCTACCAAATACAGATCCCTGTGAGCAGCATTGATACTACTGATTCACAGGCATGTAGCTATTTCACACAACCACCACCCTAGTTGTGCCCACTAATCTAAAAAGGAACATTTAAAGTGAACCTAAACTAAAAAAAAATACTTTTACTTACCTCTAAACTGTCCCAATGGCTCAAAGTTGCTCAAACACCTAAAGAAAATATACTTACCTACCCTGCTGTTATGTGTGGGAGTCGCCATTTTGATTTCTGTGTAGCTTTCAGTATTCCATGGGTTGTCTAATGTCTTTTAATAGACAAAAACTGAAAGCAGTAGAAAGATAAATAGACGGGAGGAGCTACGGTTTAAGAATGTCCCGTCTGACACATCGGTATCTCCTTGGCACTGCGGAGATGTTCCACAGAGGAGAGTAGCGACGCAGAAAATGCATGGATATCTCCTTACTGGTTAGGATTTTTTATCTAGACTAGCTAGAGACAAAAGTGTGTCTGGGGGTTTAGATCCGCTTTAAGCTTTATGTACATCTTCATCTTTACAGTATATTTAAGCCCAGACCTAGAAGTCCGGATGAGTGACTAGGCAATATTAGAATTTGCGCAATTTCGCAAATATCCGCCCTAATATTCGATTCCATATTCGTAATCTCGAATATCTGCACTTGTGACATGAATTGCGATCTAAAAGTCGCAATTGAGATCTAATATGCATGCAAGTCAATGGAGATCGGATATTCGACTGGGAGAAAAATCGAAAATTGAATATTCGAGCTCAACACTAGTCTGGACTAAAAAAATTAGTAGTCATTGTTTTTTTTTGTACCTGATACAGACATCCATTCATTGTCCTGCATCTTAAAGATGTTGTTGACTCGGTTCACACCCCAGACTCCAGCAGGTCCAACAGAAACATGGTTGAGCTTTCCAGGAACTTGTTTCCAGTCATTGTGTACGAAGCGGTAAATATCATCGATATCATTCACACCGTATACTTCACCAGCTCCAGCATCAATCTGCTTAAGTTTTCCTGGGACTATTGTACACTGAAAATCTGTGACGATAAAAATATCATAAACATAAATAAGACAGTAAACAAGCATGTTATAATTGCAGTATGGTGCTAGACTCAGGAGTTTGGCTTTAACATAGTATAAGATTAAATACTTCTATTATTACTACTATGAACTTTTATTAATATAGCCCCAACATATTACACAGCGTTGTACATTAAATTAAAGTTGATATGCAACACGCAGGTAAAGGTGTTGACACAGGAGGAGTTGAGGACTTTGATCAGGCTTACAAACAAATACCCTGTCTCCCCAAAAGTAAGACCTACTACGAAAGTGAGACCTAGCAGTAATTTCTGATGTACTGCCAATATAAGCCCTCTCCTGAAAAGAACACCTGTAGAGGAGTGGTGAAGGGGCTGACTGCTTGGCGCCTGTCTGGACGGGGACCCTAGGGAATATGTGACCTAGGTCACTAGGTGCTGCGAGGTCTCTTACCCTTTGGCGCGCAATTCTCCTATTCTTCCTAGTGGGCAGCCATCTTGGTCCTGCTATGGTAAGGAACACTGGCACGGCTTACCGTCGGGAGACAGGCACCCTGGTCCAGACAGGTAGTCAGAGGGGTCTGCTTCACACAGTTCCGTTTGTGGAAAGTATATCTGTAGTGTCATGCAAGTGCAGTGTGTGAAACCACTCTTTAGGGTGGATGTCCTCTGCTCGCTCACCAGGTTCTGCTCACAGCCCAATAACTCCAAGGTCCAGGCCAGCAGGTGGAGGATACTTAAAGTTTTATTAAGGAATATTTACACATGTAGCACCATCACCCAGAGGCAGGGATGGGGATATACGTTCCAAACTGCGTTGTTCACTAGCTGCTGGACCAATGGCTGGGTGTTGGGGACCTTCTCCAGGGTGTAATGCTAGAGGCCTGTAGTTCTCTCTGGAGTCACAGGAAGAAGCCAGGAACAAGCAGGAAAAGCCCAGAAGATTCCAAAGGACTTCTATTTATTTCCTTTGTCCACCCAGACATGAGTCATGGTACCAGCTTTCCATAAACAGATGCAACCCTTGACAGGGAAACACACACAATATACAGTACCTATAATACAGCACATATATTCCAGTTATGTGATAATTTATTGGGTCACTACATATCCACAACACAGTTCTTTCATATAAATAATAAAGAATGTCCACACAGTGTTCTCAGGTTAACTAGGGGCTACTTTACTGAAGGGCAGGTGAAATTATACAAGTGTTCACCACCTCCACTAGAGGTGGGTCTGCATCTTCGGAAAGCTTAGACAAGGGTCCTCATCCAAAGTATCGGTTGTCGAATCGCAAATGGTGTATTTCGAACGATTGACCATGGCATGATAATGTCATCATGCTGCGGTCAATTGCTCGTTAAACGCCCGCCAAGCATAGCGTCTATGGCCAGTTTAACCTCCCTAGCGTTACGCCCAAAGCAAGTACTGGCACAGTCTGATTGTGAATCAAACTGCGCCTGTGCCGGAATCAAGCGCAACCGCTGGCTGTGTGCCTGCAGCATTTCTACAGAGCTGCAGGCACACAGAGCCTTTCTGCCCTCATCGGTGACGCCGATGGGGGCGGAAAGGCAAAACCCTTTTGGTACAGAAATCTGGACCCCAGTGAACCGCCAGGGAGGTTAAAGAGATTGAGGCCATAATTCTTAAGTAATTTGTCACAAGAAATGCTGGAAGGAGTTTCATATTTAGATATAGACAGTTCGCAAACTATTTTTGAAGATGAAGAAGTGGTTAACAAACGCTTGTTGGTAGCACATGAATACTGTTTTGATTTGATTGTTGAACAGGCTTTAATGTACTAGTAGTTTGTACCATACATTTTTAAAACAGGGATAAATGTACTTTACTTTTTTAAACTTCAATATAAAGCCTACCAGACTACCCAACCAGAATACTGGGGGGCTTGGAGGTATTCCAAGGGGGGGGGGGCACAGCTAGTGGGCTGAAGGAGGGACAAGCAGGAAGCCAACAATGGGCAAACTAGCTACAGACAGTAGGTACAGTGCATATAGTCTGAGTGTCTATGTTTCTCTGTATGTGTGTCTATGTGAATGATGAATGTTTCTCTGTGAAAAACAAATTAAGTTGTATGAGAGTTTGAGGGTCATTTCACACTAGTACATGAGGCTGCAACGTGCAACACAGCTGGTGTGAAATAGCCCTGAAACTGTGTAATTTGAATGGGGAGGTCATTAATGTTTTTAGAAAAGGGGGGCCCTGCAGGGAAAGTTTGGGAACCACTGGGTTAGTGTATGTTACATAAAGGTTACCACTCATGTGAACACATTTATCCAAAAAGGAGCAAGTGTCAGCCAGGCAAACCCCGATCATTTTTCGGTTATGGGGCATACTGTGGAGTTGAAAAGGGATCTGGCCTCAGATAACTCTAGAATCTGACTCACATGTAGTGCACCAGATGCAAACAAAATGAAGGTTCCAGCATTAAATAAAACATTGTCTGCTGCAAAAAGAGTAATTATTTAAGAGCAATAATTAGCAAGCGCAGCAGTTTATTAATACATGTTAAATCTATCTAACTCTTCTAGCTAAAAGCCAAAGATGCCAACGGGATGTTAAATGTAATAAGAAACTAGAACCTCTAATTCTGCTAATAAATGGCCTTTAGGCAAACCATAAATTAGCATAGCTAAGTCTTACCTGCAGAAATCCCTGCACACAGCATGAGGAGACTTACAGCGAACAACATCTTGATCGGTGAGGGTGCCATTGACTGGTGTAAAGAGCTGAGAGACTTGACTCTATATATAAGATGATTGGAATCCACCCACCATGCACAGCGGGTCCCCCATTGGCTGAAAAAGGGGTATACTTAAACAAATATAGGTGTGAATTTTTTCATGCTCATGTTTTTGTGAAATGAAATACATTATATTTATATGCATTTATGTATGTATGTACTGTACTGTGACAGACTGGTCATCTGTCACTGTGTGAATAGACCGTTAGGTGGTGTCCTGGAAGGAGTTCGGGATATTATTTCCCAGCACCATTAGGTTGCTAAGTGCTTTTTTTTTTTTTCTTAAAGGGCTCCCGAACTCTGGGATAAGAAGGATGGAACTAGGTGGGAACTATCCACTGAAAGTGTTAACACCTGTTTGCAGGTGAGAGGAGCCAGGTGTGGCTCCACAAAAGGAGCAGAGACCAGTGTGTCAGTGGTCCTGATAGAAGCTGGAGACACAGCTCCTGATTGATGTTGAAGACACGGCTTCTGACTGAGTATAGACAGGGGGCACACAAGGAGTGTGGGGCCCAGGCCTGTGGTAACTGGAGCAGCTGGTACAGGGGGCTCACAGGGAGTGTGAGACCTGTTGCTGCTGGGAAGCTGAACCAAGGACAATCCTTTATGTTGAATAGTGTGAAGCCAGGAGGCTTGGTATTTTCAAGTGACTTTTTGTTTATTTATTTGGATCGGCATTAACCCCTGTGAGGGCAAGTTTTCTGTGGACGGCTGGCAAATAAATACGGGCAGGAAGCCCTAAAGAGACATGTTTGGTGGATGTACATTGTGGATCATTTACAGACACCGTTTGAGGCTGATCCCCCACAGTACTATAAGACGATTTGTTAAATCAATAAAAGAGTTCCCAATATGCCATTTTTAATAAATACACACAGAACTTGATATACTTGCTTTTTATATATATATATATA
>CM070038.1:50467252-50485962 GCA_036250615.1 Ptychadena robeensis
AAAAGTTGGGGGTCGTCTTATACGCCCAGTCGTCTTATACGCCGGAAAATACGGTACTTTAACCTGAATGCATGAGAACCTTCACTCTAACAGTAAAATTGTATGATTGAATACTGTATGTACAGTCAAAACCTTAAGAATTAAATATGTGATTTCATCTCAAAGTTCTTTACATGAAACCAGTTTCATTATTCAAGTAATCATTTCTCATGGCTGTTTTGTGTTAGTTTAGTATTGTGGCTTTTCTCCCATTCCCCACAAAATTGAACAATAATCTTTATTCAGAACCTGTCCATCCACCTTGGTGAATACATAAAGTTATCAGTTATGATCATAACTTTGACTTAGACATACAAAGATTTCCAGTTCCAACACCAAACAGGCTAAGCCTGCTCAACCTGCTTTCCATAATACCAGCTCAGATAAATGACAATACCACCAGGATTAACATTTCTCTGACCCTGCCCTATTGATTACGGTACTCCTGGGGCGAAGTATAAAAATGTGAATATTCTAAATAGTTTAAAATGTTGAAATATAAACACTGTTTTACTAAAGACAACAATTTCTGTGAACATACACTTCAGTTTTACAATAAGGTCCATTTAAAATAACGATAAACAGGGGTGCACATATGCAGTATGCTGGTACGCAAAATGGTCTAAAACCTGCCTCTGCATACCTTTATTTTTCTTCCTGAAAGCATGGAGCTTTCCCCCTCCTCTCTGATGAGAAGGAAGCCATGCTTGTGTTATGCTTTGACGGCTAGTGCTCTCTAGTGACATCCAGTGGCTGAAGCTGATATTGCAGATTGAGTTGAGATTACAGGTCCACACATCTGTCATTGGCAATTTGTATTGTTTTAATTGTTAAACATATACAATTTATGTCACTTAATCAACGCAGGGAAAATTTAATAACTATAAAAGGTTGCATTTAGAAGTCTTAAATTGGGAATGTAATTTACTAATTAAAAGAAAAAGATTGGACTTACAAGGGTGTTGGCGATCTGGGGAATGAAAATCAGAGTAGGCGTATGGAAGGTAAAATCTGGCAAGAGAAAAGTTGCACTACTGAGATATGATACTTAGATATATACAGAGATATGTACTGAGATATCTACTGAGATCTGGGGGTTGAAATGATGTTGATGGGTGGCCCGTGGATGGAGACAGTTAGTTGGAGGCTCAATCAGGAACAGGGAGGTCCATCTGCAGCAGAATCAACCATGCAGGAAGGTGACGCAGAGGACAGTGAGTACAACAGCGAGGTAGACCACCCTACATTTGGGGTGAGTACCAAACACCATCTCCTGGTACTCATCTGAGTAGCTCACTAAAAAAGTTATGTACACACCTGACTATAAATACATTTACCAATGGGAGTAATTTTCTCATGAAATTGATGCCAGCATCAAGAAAACATGAAAAAAGTACAGCAGACACATGACATGACAAAAAAGCAGACAATTCAAACCAACTAATACCGCAAATGTTTCCATTAAATTACAAAACAATGTTATATGTCATAATTGTCATGGAGCAGCAGGAGTGGACCCACTGTGCCACGTGTCCTACCTCCTCTAAGGGCGTTGTCTAAGTGAACCCACTCGTTCTTCACAATACTCCTGATGGTGGAGATAGACTTTCCAGAGGGGATCACCAGGTCGCTACCTCTTGAGGGAATGTAGGAACACAAGGCAGCTGGTCCAGGGGACAACAGGGAACACTCCAGGGACACAGGTGTCGTCAGCCAGACAGTGTGACAGGGCGGGCGGTGCAGGTAGCAGGAGAGTGCAGCAGGCAGGTAAGGGTTAACAGGTATCAGTCTCAGAACACAGGCAGTCTCTATCTCACAGGAACAGCAATGGCAGGCAGTGCTACGCACTAGGCTGAAAGGGCAGGGTTCCTTATATAGCTGCAGGAGGTCCACTATTGGTCAGCCAGGTCACATGACGAATACCTTAAATCCCAGGAAATGACGCGTGCTGGTGTTTAAGGAAGTGTATCAGAATCACAGCTGAGCAGGAATCCTAGATCTGCAACGGTAAGTAAGGAGGCGACGGCGGCATACAGCAGCTGCCGTTACAATAATTAAATAAATTAGGACATTTAGCATAAAACCCATTACACAAATCACAAACCATTACCTCTCCACCGCAGACCACTGCAATACATATAATACATTTACAAAAAAAAAGCAAAACAGAAAATAAGAGTAAATAAATGTAAATTTACTTACAGTTAATGTCCACTCCAGTGCTGTAATCTCCACTCCAATCCCGATATAAATCCAATAAAACAATTCTTGCAAAAAAACATAAAAAAACCCCCAATAAAATAAAAATCATATTCCCTCCCATAATAAATAAAAAAAGGCATTTAAAAAAAAAAAAACTATCCACAAAGAGAAATCTTGTCACGCTCACTGTGCCAGTCTATGATGTCACGAGTAGCGTGACCCATGGAGACATTTTTTTCATGGTTTTTTTTTTTCAAAAATGTTTTTATTGTTTTTTTTTATCGGGATTGGAGTAGACATATTAACCATAAGTAAATGTAAATTTTTTCATCTTATTTTTGTTTTTTGGTAATTTATTAGATGTATTGCAGTGGTATTGGTAACTCACCAATACTCCTGCAACACATATATGTCATGTGTATATCGACTACATGGAATAATTAATGTTATTATTACATGTAACCGTTATGGAAATGTATATGTCGCAAATTCTCTAAATATGCTAGTAATAACAAAAGTACTGAACATTTTAAAAAGATTTTTAGACACATTGCAAAAAAATCATCGTCCAAACATATGTGGTTTTTGAAGAAATAACTTTTAATACATTTATTTATTAATTTATTTTAATAATGGCAGAAGTTTTTCTTATGAGAAAATCCTGACATTACTTGAAGCATTATTTATTCAAAAACTACACATGCGGCAGTTCAGGGGATTTGCAATTTAATAGAAAGCATAATAAAGTTTTCCTTCTGTGAAAATGCAGACATTAGATGTAATTTTACAATGTACCAATATTTCTGCCTTTACATATAATGTATCAACCTCTAAATGTGGATATACACATTTAATAAATTACTAGATATTTATATCCATATTCAGAGGTTGATACATTGTATGTAAAGGCAAAACAATTATACATTGTATAATTACATTTAATGTCTGCATTTTCACAGAAGGAAAATTTTAAGACACTTTCCAATAAATTGCAAATCCCCTGAACATACTATAATTACCAGAATTTGTGAACATTTTAAAAAGATATTTAGACACACTGCAAAAAAGGTGAGACTGTAGCATTTGCCACTTTCTGACCTTTTCCAGTGGACCAGGCGCCCTCCCCTCTTCCGAACAGGGGGTCTGGTTGTCTCCCATTAACTTACATTATACTCGGGTGCTCAGGAGAGCACACATTGCAATGTGTTCGGACCAAACATCCAAACACTTTGGTGTTTGCTCATCACAACTGAAGCAGTGTTGGCTGGAATTTTAGTTGGTCTACATGACCGTGCTATAGTTTCAACAAACCTCCTAATTTTAAATTTTCTAATTAGAGTTTGAACACTGCTGATTGGCATTCTCAATCACTTTGATATTTTCTTATATACCTTTCCTGTTTTATAATGTTCAACTACATTTGCACACAGATCCTTTAACAATACATTTGCTATCCCCATGACTTAGAATCTAAAAAACATTAGTGCAGCCCTGGATAAAAGATGCAATGGTCTGTCTGTCTAGGGCATGTTAACTCATTTATTAGGGCTTGCGCCTTTGATCATTTGCATAGCTGTGCCCCAACTCAGGCAGACGGCTACAAGCCGCGGACGACTATGGCCTATCGCCACGAATCCCACCCATAGACATGAGTGGACACGGCCAAAAGTTGATTTTTAACTGTGTCCATTCATTCTCTATGGACACGATCCGGGGCGATCAGGGCCAGCTGCATTTACTCTGCATGAGTGACACTAGTGGCAAGACGTAAGCAGTCGTTTGGGTCCTTTGTGTTGTAAATAACAAAAAATATTAAAGTGTACATGCCATTTTATTTCAGGTCTTTGAAAAACATTATTATTGGGCTTATCAGAATATAGCAAAGTTATGGTTGTTAAATACTTACGTTTGCTATCCCTGTTTGTTTGAAATGTTTTGAACATTTGGATCCAGATAATGACACAGTCTTATTTGCTGGGCATTTGGTTATGGGTTTGACCACATTTCTATTGTTTTTGTAATCATTGTTTCCAAGACCTGTTCTCAGGACACACCAGCAGGCTGACACTTGACCGTGGGTGGTCGCACATTGTTGGGTGGAGAAGCTGCAGAAGTAATGCAGAGCTGTGTGGGGGAAAGCTTTACTCATGCTGGCAGCTTCCTCACATACAGCTGTAGAGGGGAGACATATGCAGCAGTTCCCCCTTTTGTGAGGAAGATGACGATGTGCCGTGACACAGTTCAGTTGTGGCTGAAATTTGGTACTTTAGGGGATTTTTCCCCAAATGATTTGAACAATTCAATATTTTTTTCCCTGAGTTTCCTGCTCTAAAAACTGGATGCATCTTATGGTGAGGTGCGTCTTATAATCTGAAAAATGCGGTAGTTTCTTCTTTTGGAAATCTTAAGAAAAGTTTTTTGCTTGACAGTAAACACTTTCTGCAAATTTTTTAAATATAACTTTATTAAGCACATATACAGTATTAAATCACCCACCCCAATATGATGATTTTGTTAGAATTTTCCTTTTATTCTCCTTCATTGCAACTGATGGACCAGCCTATGCTGCCACAGATGCTCCATACAGCCCCTTTATTTAAAGTGTTACATTTTTAAAAATAACTGAACGAGTCAAATACAGGATTTTGGTTTTAAAAAAATATGAACTTATATATATGAAGTTAAATTGGTAGAAAATTAAATAGAAATTTTATATCTTCTCTTGAGTTCAATTAAAACTATTTATTTGAAGCTTATGCATATTTCTTGTATTTCTGCACCGCATCAGTCACTCCGAAGCTTCAGTTTTTGTAAAATCTTTGAGAGCACTAAGTATGTATAATGTTTTACCGTATTACTTAAAAAAAAAACTATTTAGAATTGTTTTTAGATGTCAGCTCAAATGACTATGAGAAATGTTTTCCTGTTCAGGTGACATTCGAGATTTTGAATAATGGGACTTATTGTCACAAAATCTCTAGACTTGCTGTCAAATAGAGAACAAAACTGTGACTATGCTTAAATAAAAAAAAAAACCACAATATTGAGTAGAATAAGTGTATTGAATGGTCATTGGAAGAAACATGAAAGGCAAGCACAATGAATGAGATCTCGTGTGTATAGAATATATGCTGCTAATGCGCACATCAGATATATGAGTATACTACCAAAATATGTATGGTGTGTAGGTTTTGATGTTCAGTTATAGGGTGGCTGCTGCCACCATTATATCCCTAGGGGAAAGCATAAGCGTGATGCCACATGAGACTTCTGCCCCATAGTTTCAGTTCACAGTTGGTTGACAATGGTAAAAAAGGAGGTTCCCAACTATCCAAAACCTAACTTACTCTAATTGATTAAAAACTACCTGAGCATGGTATCCACGCCAAACTTGATATAGCGAAGGGTTCAGCATATACTACAAGAAAAGGTATTGCTCTAACACAAATAGTTTTTGCATAAATTAATTTCAAATCCAAATAGAAATTCCAAAAGTCAAAAATTCAACTTAATTTATGCAAAAACTACATGTGCTAAAGAAAAACATTATTTCCTGATAGCTCCATATCAGTGACAAATGGGTTAGGCTCTGCCCTACTATCCCCTGATAGGAAGTTACCTATAAAAGTTTAACTCCTCCCAGCAACCAGTGTTATTTTTTTCTCCTCGCTATCCTCTGCGGGAAGGGTGCCTACCTGGCTGGGCTAAACGCTTGGCTGTCCACCTACCAGGTGCTGTCCCAGGACTGGAGTTTCCAATGGTCCGGCAGTCTGGGATCCCCGCTGCTGGTACACGGGGCGCTGCTCTGTCCAAAGGTCTGCTTGGCACAACTTGGGGGGTCCTGGAGTGTTGGTCTATGGTAAGCTGGCAGCGCGTCACGCCGTCTCCATGGCACATGCGTGGGGGTTCTCTGCGCAGACGCATAGTGTCTTGCGTGTACGTGATTGCGCGATCCCGAGATCGGGTCGCGTAGTGATGACGCACTTCCGATTCAGCGGGAAAACAGCCGGGATTTTGTAATATTCAGCTGTTTGTCACTAGCGGTATGCCTGTGCATCCCATTAAGGTGGAAGTGAGTCTGAACGCTCCCCCAGGTAAGCTTGCCCTGCTGGCTGTGGGGGTTATGAGGGTTGAGCCCTGGGTCTTAGTATTGCCTTAATAGTAGTGGTTTGGTACAGCTGCCTTGCCATGCAGACCTCCCCCAAGGAAGACCAACCTGTCTCAAGAAGGTGGGTACCCTTCCCCTCTGCTGTCTCTATCTACTCATCGGAAAAAGGTAGGACTGATTTTTTACTCTGGTTTTTGTTTTTGGTACCTGTGGTTCAAGGACAGTTATGGACGGTTTCACAGATCTCCCTCCTACTATGATTCAGGCAGGGGCCCTGAAGTGTCATCTCTCTAGTACGGCCTCCCCAAGGTCTATGTTGGGCCTGCCTGGCTAGGGCTCTGCCTAGAACGTCTGTTGTTAAACATGTTTTCTGGAAGCTTCATGGGGCAGGGAGATGGAAGGTCAGCACCTGGCAAGACCCTGGGATCTCTATCACAACCCTCTCAGGTTGCACCAGGCCCTCTCCTTTAGTAGCGGCCACAGCTCAGGTGGCTGCTTCTGGTCTGAAAAATGCAGATTCAGACGCATCTGCGCTAACAGCTCAGCAAAAGTACCTCAACAATTTTGATCTTTCATTGGTCCAGGCATATGTTTCAACCGTTAGAGAAACCCTCCAATGGGAGGATGAGTCGGTTCAACGCCCCAGAAATCAGGGGTTCTTTTAGCACCCAAAGAAATTGTGAACTGACCTTTCCTTTCAGTGTGGAAATCAAGAGATTATCCTGGAGGAGTGGGCTATGGAAAAATCGTAAATCGTCCTTCCAAAATAGATTCTTTAAGTTGTATCCTCTGGAACTGGAGGAAACTAAACGTCTACATCAGCCCCCTATGATGGACGCGGCTGTTATGCACACGCAAGGCATGTTACACTGCCAGCGGATGATATTACGTCCTTAAGGACGTCTTGGAAGAACGTCAGGAGCAGGGAAGACAAAAGGACAGAAGGAGTATAGACACAACTGGAAGTAAGCCTTCTCCTCCTTATTTGAAGAGGCAAGACTACCTCTACTATTGCCCGGGTCGCTAAGAAGTCATTCGAACGATCAATGTTCTCAGGTCATACCAGTGGGGGCACGCCTGATCAACTTCCAAATGGTCTGGGCGGCGCATATCTCAAACAAGTGAGTCCTGCATACCATCTCTACAGGCCGCACTTGGACCTTCACGACCGGAGTCGCCTTTGTCGGAACAGCCCTTCCTTCTCCTCCCAGACGGCTCACACGCTTTTACAATATATCCGATCTCTAGTTCACCTACGGGCAGTAGTCTCGGTCCCAGCCGTAGAAAGTTTCAGGGGCGTCTACTATTTTTCTGGTGGCAGAGAATTCAGGGGGTTGGAATCCAGTTGTCGGTCTCTCCTTCCTCAACAGATTCATCCAGGGACAAAGTTTCAAGTTGAAATCCCTCAAGCCTATGCTTCGGGTCGTCAACCCCTGGCAACTGGATGATTTCAGTGGACCTCCAGGACGCATGCTGCCCGTGCACCCACACTTCCAGGAGTATCTTCGGTCTGCAGCAGCGGGTCGTCATCTCCAGTGTGTGTGCCTGCCATTCGGACTGACCTCCTCTCCTCTGGTATTTTCGAAGGTTCGGCAGGCGCTTGTCACATACCTCGGGAATCCAGATCTACCTAGATGATATTCTTCTCCTTCACCTTCATCATGTTCTCTAGATCCTGGGGGACTTTGGTATGCCGGTGAATGCCGAGAAGAGTCACCTGAGCCGGTCACAGTCTCTTGTCTTTTTGGGAGCCCATATAGACACCTCATCAGGAGGTGGGTCCCTCTCCCTCCCAGCAGACAAGGTGCAGGTTATCCTTCAAAGACTGATCGAGCCTCTCTCAACTTAACAAAGTAATCAGCCCAGGATTGCCTAAAGATCATTGGCACTCTGACCTCCACAGCTCCATTGGTAAAATGGGCGATGGGGAGACTTCGTCCTTTTCAGATGGGATTTCTCTGTCGATGGTCATCGAAAATCTCTAGACCAGCAGATCACCATTACTCTGTCACTGAGAGAAGACTTGGTTTGGTGGATGGATCCTTGCAACCTACACCGGTACCACCTCATCCTGTAGGTGTCCTGGGTGACTTCAGATGCTAGCCTACGCGGCTGGGGAGCTACCTTCCAGATTCATGTGGCCTAGGGTCTGTGTGCTAACTCTGCCACAGGCTTAGTGTCCAATCGCCTGGACATGTGGGCAGCCGTTCAGGCTCTCATTGCCTCCAGGCAGCGCCGGCAAGGCGGATCTGTCATACTTCTCTCTGATGATACCACCACCGTGGCTTCCATCAGACGGCAGGAAAGGTCATGGGGCTTTACACTTTGAGGGATATGGCATCCCTGATGGAATGGGTGATCACCAACCTCTCAGCCACCTATCTACTGGGGAACAGGAATCTGCTAGCTTTTTTCCTCTCGTGGATGACGCTCGATGACAGCGAGTTGGAGTTGAACCAGTTTGTCTTCCAGTCTCTGACACGGTGGGCATTGCGCCCGAAGTAAGTCTGTTTGCCATGCCAGGAGGCAGCAGCCACAGATGCAATACTGGCTCATTGGGACTTCACAAGGGGGTATGCCTACCCACCAACACCACTCATCATGGGGTTCCTCCTGCGCCTGAGACGGGAATCCTGCCAGATTCTGGCAATTCTTCCCCTGTGGTATCCTCTACTCCTACAGCTGTGTGCCAGGCGCCCTTGCTGGCTTTTCTTCTCAAAAGATCTACTGTCTCAAGGGTCGACACCACATCCGAATCCTCGTCGGCTTCGTTAGCGGCATGGGTGCCGATCGGCGGACTCTTCCAGCATTAGGGGTTTCAGACCAGGTCATTAGACCTTCCAGTGTGCCAGGAAGCCCACTACCAATTCCACCTATCTGGGCTGAGTTCTCGGCCTTATGGCTGCATCTCCGGCAGACCCATTACATCCTATGGTTTGGGTCGTTTTAAGTTTTCACTGCCCAGGCCTCGGTAAAAGCTCCTTGAAGGTGTGGATTTCGGCTATCTCTGGGATTACCTAAGTCAGATGGGCACATGACACTCTAGTACTCCAGTTTCTTTAAGCGGTCCTCGCCTTCGGCCTCCTCGCCTGCCTTGTTTTCCGCAGGGGGATCTCCCTCTCGTGTTAGATTTCTTGCTTTTTCAAGCTTTGGCACGACATGCACCACTTCTGTGGTGTAGTACTCTCAAGGCTGTGTTTCTGTGTGGGTCACCTTGGCCCGAAGGGTGTCAGAAATGGTAGCTCTAGGTGCTGATAGCCCTTATATCTCCTTCTTCACTGACAGGGTCGGTCTCTGTCCAAGGGCAGCGTTCCTTCCTACGGTCGCCTCCTAGTTCCATCATATTCTGGACTTCGTCCTTCCTATCTTTGAGGAATCTGATTTTCGCTGTCCCCATCCCCTGGATGGGGGCGACTGTCTCAAAGAATACCTTAAGCTCCTCTAGGACTTTGGAGCCTCTGACACACTGTTCATTCGACCTCTTGGTGCCGGTCACGGGTCGGCGGTTACTTCCAGAGTGATTGCTGCATGGATCGTCTGGCTCAGCGCTAGGGCTTACAGGGCTCGGGGCATTTGGTCCCTGGGGGTCTCAGGGCACATTCAACTGGGAGCTTGGCAGCATCATGGGAGGCAGCCTCCAAGGTTTTCCTTGAGGCGATCTGTGAGGCGGCCTCCTGGGCATCGGCCCTCACCTTCTTCACTCACTACAGAATCGACCCGGTTGCGTTGACTACTCGGTCTTCTGGTCGTGCTGTCTTTTCTTGTCATTGAGTTTTCTGTCTTTTGTATGATCCCACCCTGTGTTGGCTAGTTAATTCCCATTTGTCACTGACACGGAGCTATCAGGAATACGGAAAATTAAATTTATACTTACTGTAATTTTCCTTTCCGGATGACGCTCCATGTCAGTGACATGTTCCCACCCGGTTTGCTCGGATAAGAGTTACATAACACTGGTTGCTGGGAGGGGTTAAACTTTTATAGGTAACATCATGGGTAGTAGGGAAGCAGGAAGCCTAACCCCTTTTGTCCACTGTAACATGGCCGTCATCAGTAAAGAAAATTAACGTGCGTAATTAATTCAATTTTTCCGTATTCTTACCAATAGGTTCCCACTATCCTTCATTTACCTCTCAATGGGGGGATGGTGATGAGCATGGTCCACAACGCAATCAACTCCCAAAAGTCCAGCTATGAGAAAAAATTGGGAACAGGACACAAGATGAACAACCTATAAGAACAAGTAAAGAACTTTAAATGATAAATAAAACAATAACCTCACATGAAAAGGAGGTTTGCAGGGATTAAGCAAGGATATAAGATCTCTCAGTGCTGTGTGCTATAACACAAGGATTCGACGCCACTTCATGGTTATAGATGCGGGAACAATCGGAATCTTACTGGTGAATACAGGTGCTGGAGGGCTACTACAAGACATCAATAGTACTGACCCATTATAATGTTACTCTGTGGACCTTTGCCCAGCCCTCAGACACCTACTGAGGGCCTTCTAGCCACTGATATCACGTAATGCTAGCCATACACAGCCAAAAGCCTGGAGCGATATCGTCCAAATCCGATATCGCTCCGGGAAGGCTAACGTGATGACGTCATCACGTTAGCCTCGCCTTGCATTCTGGGAATCCCCACATCGCCAGGCACCCTTTGTGTGCCGGCCATAAGCAGCGATGAGAGACGCTCGTCTTCATTGCTGCTTATGGCCAGCGCTTCCCATCGCTTTCGGCCGGCCAGATATTATTCCAACATGTCGGATCTCTGCCGGCCGATCAAGTGGGGCGACAGGAATCTGTCGCCCCATGAAGGAGACATGCCGATAAACACAGGCACGGAAATTTAACCTGACCGTCACCAGGCGAAGCGCGTCACGCCCGTCGCGTACCAAAGATTAAAATCCGGCCGTTTATCAGCATGTGTATGGCCGGCATAACTGTGTAATCACTGCTGACAGTTGTGTGCAACTATCTATTGTCTTTCTTAATCTCTAATTACCACTTACAAAAAGTGTAACAGAGTAGAACACTTAAAAAAAGACAACTGAGATATCACTTTTTTGTTGGGACGCATATTACCATCATACATTACTATCACTACTAGAGGTCACTGCAATGTTCGCACGATGCACAGTCTGCAGAGAACAAGGTATGTTTGACCTGCTCCCTTTACTAATGAGGGTGCTCATCCACCAGAACTTGTTTGCATAGATGGTGGGGAGCCACATAGGGAAGTAAAAGATTTACTTGACAGACACCAGAGGTGTGGGTATTCTTCTGCCGTGCGTATAAGCCATGCAGTGGTCTAAAAAAGATCCAGCTGGCTGAAGAATACCCACACGGCTGGCACCTGTCAAGATCATTTTATCTACGTTGAGGGAAAGACGTGCCACTGGATTGGCTGTGAACATGCGGATGTCGGACTTCTACTTACGTCTGATCTGCCTGTTCGCACTGTTTCCCCATCACTAATCAGTACATCTCTAAACATAGGTACCAGTGATACCAGATAAACCAAGATCCTGTAAGAGATGGAAAAGCCTTAAATAGAACTACATCTGCTCCTTGTATAATAACCTTAAGCCTTTTATTCTTAGTACATACATTTTCATCCTGATGTGCAACTTTTAACCTTTTTTATTTTACAGCAATTCCCCTTTCTTTGGCTGAAAACAGTAACCTCAGCATTGTTACTTTGTAGCGGATTACCACTTGCAAGAATATATAACATGACATCCTGTCCTGATCTGCATAAGTATTGGCTTAAGAAACTAGTAGTTAAACCACACCTTAACTCACCTCATGTACTCACCTCTGCCACAAATACACTATTATTGGCACAATCAGTAAAAAAAGATAAGAATCCTTACCTGTAAAAAAAAAACCCACTGTGATAGTTTTGATCACATGATCATGTTCTCCTATTGAAAAGAACCTATCTGGGGGCCTACATATTGAACTAGAGTGGAAGCTACACAAACATACATATGATGACTTCAACTGATGAGCGGCATAGGCAATATTCAAATTCGCTATATTTCCCGAATAATTCTACTAACATTCGATTCTATATTCAAGAATATTTGCAATTGCGCTAGATTCGCAATAATAATCACCTCGCAACTACCTTCAAAATAAATGGTCACATATTTATTTTGCATTGCAAATATATATTCACAATCCATGCCCATAAGCATCCCAAAGGCGAGTATCGCGGATAGTCGAAGTTGCAAATATTTGGCGCCATATTTATGAAATTTGAGAATTCTCGAATAGCCGATATTCGCCGAATATATTCGCAATTCGAATATTCGAGATCAACACTAATGACTTCCACAGATGAGAACATTTTTTTTAGGGTTTTGGAGGAACTTTGAACCATTGTAAAATCAGTAAAAATGTATTTATTGATTGGGGGGTTACAGATTTTCGTATTTTTTACATGTTACAGCAAACATTATTGGGCACAAGTTGGGGGAGTAGAGTGCGCCCAATAATATTTGCATAAAAGCCCACCAAAGGCTGTGTGTTTACTGAAAATGAACTGTTGAAGTGTTGTAAGGTGATCTGTCATTTAGTGACTGAAAAGAGACAGGTTCACATCATGGCCATGATAATAAAGTTACAGTGACGAGAAGCATTTCTGGAAACAGAAAAATAAACCTTATTGATAAAATTTGGTAATTGTGTTTTTCCATCTCCCAATAATCTACCAAACTCGAAAAATGTGGACTGCTATTTAAATATTGTTGAGTAACACTATGGGTATACAATGACACTAACGAACAAAAATATTCTAGATTTTTTCTTTTGACATGTGAATAGCTAATAATTAATGTTCTTTCCTTATGAAGCTATTATGTTTGCAGAAACAGCCCTGAGAGATGACATTAAATACACAGTTTGTGTTTATATGTGTATTATGTAAGACTTTTGTAGAGTAAATAAATGTTGCTCTTCCTTGTTCTAAAACAGACTCATTAATCTTGTGAAAGACACACAGTGTACATTGTTGTCACATACCTAACATAGCTGTGTATTTGTTCAAGATACACAAAAATAAATATTTAACAACTGAACTAACTAGCTCCCCTTAGAATTATATTGGAAATGGGTGCAAGAAAAATTATCATTTTAGTGTTTTAGTAATATCCAAGTACATTAAGTTATATATTTAAATATATACACCTATGTGTATATAAATGAATGTATAGCATTACAAATTCCACACTGGTCTACAGAGATAGACAATATACTGTACAAGTAAGGTTCCAAGATAGTGAACTAATCTCCATTTGTACTTCACTAAACTGCAAGTGATATCATCATTCTAGATTTTTCTATATTTCAACAAGTAAATGCAATGGTTGCATAGATGTAAAATCCCATTTACCCAAAAAAGTGTGTTGTAGTCCATTTAAAAAAAAAAAAGCCTCATGTGCCTAGGCTAGGAATCATTTAAAGTAATGAGGCTATGACACGCCTGTACAAACAGATGCATCATAGCCTACCAACACAAAGTCTCACAAAACAAATTTGCTGCTGCTGTACTGCATTTTTATTTGGGCTACTTGGCACCGTTGCATGTCTGATGCCGGGCGTGTCCATTGATAATCAATTGAAGCATTCCCATTGACGTGCACACGGCTGCATGTTTGCCCATTGGCTTTTTAAAATCCAGGGCCAGATTTTTTTCCCCACACCACACTGTGTCCTGAACTTAATTTAAGAATTCTGAACACTTTTGGTATGAACAGAACTACTGATTACAAGCCAAGATTTCTTATATTGGGTAAGAACCTGAGCTCACAAATTTCCTTTTGGTCACACATACCCCCAAGTGTATGTCTTGGGGGAAAATGTATGTACTAGCAATTATTTTGTATTTGCATGATTAGAGGTACAAAAGTTCAAGTTATATCCTTCATTGCATGGCCCTCCAAGGATTTTAGACTGGAATGCAACAGTTTTTGAACTGTCGTAAAGTTGGAACTTACAGAGGAAGCTTGATCTGTGATATGCAGTGATGGTAAGGGTCCATCAAAGGCATTTTGTGACAATAAACAGGATTGCGGGGTGAATTTTTTTTCCTAATTGAAACAAGGTTTAAAGCTTTAACACATAAAGTAGCTGTACACACAGCGTGACTTTATCATGTACACACTACTGAATAACCTTTTTAGAATACCTTAGATTACCATATTTAACTGTTTAGGTTTTAAATATTTACAGTTAATGTCCAACCGCAGGGAACTATAAATAACTATGAATGGTTGCAGCTAGGGATGTGAAATTTGGAAGGTAAGTATTCTCAGTGATTAATTGCTAATCTCCCAAAAATATTGGATTTCTAAGGGTGTTGGAGGTCTGGGGGTTCAAAGTCAGAGAAGGCATACATATGAAAGGGTAGCAAAATCAAACTTCGCATCATTCTTGTTTAGCATAACAAATAAGATATGTGCAATGCACATGGAAATTTGTTAATTTTTGTTAAATTTTTTCTTTTTAAATTATTGTTCAGCCCCCCGATGGACCATGAACTGCCCCCCTGTTTAAAAACTTTGAGGACCCCTGCTTTATTGTCAAACTAAAGTGATCAAAGAAGCAAGCTTTTTCAGTGTAATTAATTAAGTATGCTGTATAGAAGAAAACGTCACTTGTTAGGAAACAAACACCAACACAATTGATTACCTCCTGTTCTCGTTTTATTTTCATCCTTTATACTTTTTTTCTATTAATATTTACAAAACTATTTATGTAAATCTTAGCCTTGTTTTTTCATGAATAGATTATTTCCACTAAAAGCCTAAAAGTCCAAATCTACTGTAATTAAAAGCCACACTTGATCCTCGCTCTGACCCCCCCCCCCCCTGTTTTGGATTGAGTTTCCTCATGATGCTAGTCCAAATTTGACAAAATGTGTAACTCCTCATACATCAAAGTAAAGAAACCTACACCATACACCTCTATGATACGCTAACTGTAAAATATGGGCTGCATCCCATAACCTTTGTTTCTGATCCCCCTATAATATTTGAACTTTACCCACGCCTCATTTTGTTAACTTAGAAAATTCAATATAAATTGGATATTAAAAAAAAGCCACACTATACACTATAATTTACAAAGCTTTTTTTTCAGCCTGACCATTATTTATGGATAACAACCCTCACTAAGCATAGCATGATTGATTGACATTGCACTGTGTATACTGCAGTTGTATTATACTACTACAAGTGCTATGAAAACAATGCAGTTATTATTTCTGTTCTTATCATGAAATAGATGTAAAGGTCAATTCACAAGTTATCACGCGGGTTATCATGCTTCAAATATGCTCCTGTAAAAAAAGGACTTTTAACTATTCTAGATGTAGATGTAGACCCTAAATGGTTAATATTCTCCCAACTTGTCTGTGTCTTCAGCAGCTGTCTACCAGAATCTCACACAGGACAGGCCTCCAGGCCTCAAAGGGCTTAGGGTAGTTCTAGACAGACAACCTCCAACACTAAGTGCCCTGGGAATCTCTTCCCTTTTGGATTACAAGTGTACCTCTCAAGACTGGGGTCATATTATAGTCCAGTGGTGGGCAAATGAGTTGCTATGGAGGGCCACAAGTTTACCCCAGGGTGCAGAGCTCATATTTAGACCTGGTTTCCGCTATCATCATTGACAATTTTACTGATGAAGGACCAAGGGGGCCGCTGAACAACACCCAAAGGGCCGCATACGGCCCCCGGGCCACAGGTTGGGCACCTAGGTTATAGACTGTTTGCAACTGTGTGATTTCCTGTCTGTAGTCTAAAGTCTGCACCATATCTATGGGACCAGTGTTAATGCCAAGCTGTATATACTTCTACTGCTACCCTGGGTCCCTGAATATAAGACCTACCCCAAAAGTAAGACCTACCCCCGAAAGACCTAGCTGCTATCCCCCCCTGTGCTTATAATATAAGCCCTTCCTCAAAAATAAGACCTACCATGTCCCAGAAAAAGCTTCCATATTTAGGAAAGACATGCCAGGAGGCGCTTTGTCACCTCTTCTTAACCCAGAAATAAGCTCAAGTGCATTTTTCCGCACCTAAAAGTGCCTTATATTCGGGGAAACAGGGTAGTAAAGGGAGAGCCCAGTTTGAAGCATAACTAGTATGTGGACATTACTTTATTATACCAGGGGACTGTGTATTGATTATATTAATCAACATAGAACAGGGAACCACTGATCGTCTGCCAGGTAAGGTGTTGTATTCTTACCTATGCCAGGCTTTAGTACCGCTCTCCTTTACATCACCCAAGATGGCTGCCCAGAAAGGGTTGGAAAAGGGAAAAAGGTGCAATATGAAGACTGAGGTCTAATCGCACCTAGTATCTCAAGTACCATTCTCTCTTCGGGGTGCGGCCCCTGGCAGGTTTCACCACGATCATTCCTGATACTACTCCATTACATTATGCACTCCCCCATCAGCTCCATATCACTCTTGTGGATTGACTTTCTGACCATGCTGGTGCCTGATAAAGTGCTTTCGCACAGCCATAGGTTGATCTCCACCCTTGGTACATACTGTATGCATCAGAGTGACAACAGCCTCCTATCTATCTTTTGAAGGCAGCACTAAACACACCACATGATCTAGTATTAGAATTAAAAATGAAATGTTAAACAACCCTTTCATAACCTGTGCAGCCCCTGAAAATCTAAAAAGGTGTCTGCAAAATGGTATAGTTAGTAGTAGTCAGTCATATTTAAGTGAACAAATTTAGTTTTATATGTAATGCAAGCCACTTCTTAAGGTAAGTTGTCAAGCCTATATGAGATTTTGGTAATTATTTATAAATCAACCTTCAATTTATTAACTATAGAAAAAATACAATAACACATTTTAGTGTCATCTCTGCAAAGCTGCAAATATAACTTGCTACATCTTCTCCTTATACATATTATATATACATTCATGTATGCATTTGAGTCTACTGTTGGATAGCATAGTCAGCAACATGCTTTCAGACCATGGTTGAGAGTAATGAGAGCACCAGGAAGCCTTGATGCATATACTGCTTTCCTTGACTGGCTTTACAGAATCACATTGCATCGAAAATGGCACATAAGATTGTTTTTTTACTGTTATGTAAGAAATCAACGGCACAAATGTACAGTAGCAGCAGGAGAGGAGCTTGTTACGAGTGCATCCCTCCCACTGCCTTACGTAACGCCTAGGCATCCAAAGTGGTGTCTGGGACATCTCTCCCAGACAGGAACTTGTCAGCAGCTGATTCCCCCCTTCAACCCCCCCTCACAGGGCTCTGCAGCTCCGACAGAGAAGAGACAGGAGGGGGAGGGGGAGTGGAGGGGGGAGGAGAGGGGGGTAGTGAGGGCGGAAGTAGCTGCAGATCTCCAGGAGCTAAGATGCCAGCATGAAAACTAGGTGAGTATGCCTTTGGGGGGTTTTTTGTGTAGCAGTTTTCCAGGATCTGAACTTCTGAAAGGTGAGAATTGTGTCTGTTTAATGTATGTGTGTTTTTTTCATTTGAGTTTAAAACCGCTTTAAGACTGCTCTGAGTTATGTTATGTACATATATTTTCTCTGTGTACCATTTGGCACTGCAAGCAAGGTAGTGGTTATGAAATAGAACCAGGAAGCTGCATTTCTGACAGGGCTGATGGCACCATTTTCATGGGTGGAGGACTCCCATACACTTTGTTTTCCATTGGGGCTTTGCTCCAGAATCTCCCAAAGTACACTAGATGAGTCTCAGATCTGAGGACTGGTCAATATGCCTGAACAGCCTCATTCACTCACATGCTGTCCTCGACACCATGCTACTGGAAGTTACTTTAAGTGCCCTGGAGGATGAGGCAGCCCCCATTTTGCTGACGCTATAACCAACGTAATATTGTTCGCTGGAACAGTGGTCTGAGAGGTCACCCAGCCCAGGTTTGCCCACATAGGGAAAAGGTGGAAGAAAGAGAGCTGTTAAACTAAAACACCCTCACTGTAAAAAGTAACTCAAGAGACCTGTTGCTACCACTTAATTAATTGCATATTTCCAAAATAAAAATTCTAATTTATTGTTTCAAGTAATCTTTTTACTTTGAAAACATATTTTCCTAAGTTGTGTTGATATTATAATCTTCAAAATTACCACAACTTCATTTTTGTTGTTGTGTACAATCACATTTTTGCATTCATTTATGTAAAAGGAATTTTAAGTTGTGGTAATTTAATAAAATGGATTTGGTAACTCAATTTTATTCTACCTTGAGTCCAGCAAGTCTCCTTCCCTACCAACTTAATGATTTGCTTTAGAAAGAAATTCTACTATTTTAATGTCATATAGCCTATAGCGAGAGA
>CM070038.1:50496191-50519727 GCA_036250615.1 Ptychadena robeensis
TGGAGCATTCAAGCGGCCAAAGTCATTTTTGTACAGACTGATAAATGAGTGAAAAAAATGCCCTTGAAGTAAAAAAACTGAAAATGTACTGCTTGATTAACAACAGTACATTTTCTGTTCTTTAAACCTAACCTAATGGACTTCCTTTTTAAACTGAAAGCAAGGTAATTTTCTGGTCACTTAAAAGACCAGAAAACGACCTTGCAAACGACAGTGTAACTTTTGCCTTAGTGATGCCTTTATATCAACTCAATTGCCCACCACTGTGCTAGACACTTAAAAACGTGCCATTAATGCTTCCAGCCACTGAAAGGCACCTGAAGAGCATTAACATGGCTGTGACTTAAAGTACATGTAAATGTAAACACAAGAAGACACTAGAGATGTTATACAAAAAATGACCTGTTTTCATTTAGTCATTCATTATCAAGGTATAAAATATAGAGAGTCATGCTGGGCTTTAAAGGCACTATATCAGATTCCCCTACATATGTTAATATAATAAAAGGACTTTATTTTAAATATCCGGACCGGATGTCATTAAAATCAACAATTCATTCAAGTCAAATAATTACAGTATGGCAAATAGTTGAAGTGTCCCCAAGAGTCCAACATGTTTCCTAAGTAATGGCTTCTTCAAGGAATTTTGGGAACTTCATTGTATATATAAAAAAATATTACAATGATTATACACCAAAAAGTTCATTACTCAATACTCAATACATTGCAGGATTTTAGCCCAATACGACTAGTATCATACATACCCCAACCCAATCCAATTATGTCTTTAGTATTAAAAACACTTAATGGAAAGAAAGGGTACTGGAGGATGGGGCTTTAACGGCACGTCATAAATCTACACTCTTCAAATATAATTAAAACAGGGTCTTTATTGGTAGTGACCAAACAAGAAATATACCAAAAACGAGTTAGCTTAGTCATACAGTTCCAAAGGTTACCCATTATAGTCACAGTTTTGTTACACGTTATTTAAGGCCACCAGTACTGCCCCTTCACCAAAGGTAGGCAGGATCGGTGACCTGACGAATCCTGATTAGTCCGTTAAGTCCATAAAATGGACGAGTCCTGAATATCTCAACGCCTTTATCCCCTTTTAGAATGGGGCTTCCTCAGGAGATTCAATTATCAGGACTTTAGCTCTGTGAAAGAGACCACATCCATTAAAATCCATATCATCAACATACATAGGGTACAAGCCTCATGTGTAATCTGATTGTGAACCCTTCACCTCCTCAGACCACATAATACATTGTGTTCTACCCCATCTCATTACATACATTTTCCAACTAAGTATTCCAACGGTGTTTTGGAGCCGAGCCCCCCTCCATATGTAGCTTATCCTGGGATACCTATTATAGTACTCAAACATACACTTTGTACTCACCACAAAATCAGGTGGGGGCTCGGCTCCATTAAGTGTTTTTGATTTGAACTTTCTCTAGGGGTGTTGGCACACACAGAGATATATGTTGTATATACTTCATATAGGGAGCTATGGTTTCTCTTATTTGTATGTGGTTCAGTGTCTTTGGTATTATAAACTGTGGGCTTTGCTCCCCCTTTCTTGAATGTTTACCACGTTAGCCAGCTTGTGACAGTCGGAGGGCCCGACAAACACCAGAGGATCCCCCTGTCCCCGTCCATAGTAATCCCAATCGGGGCCTACGCCGGGGGCGCTGTCACAACCCCTGCCCCCACCACTAATGAAGTTAAAATAATGCAATAAAAAAGGAAATATATGTTTGTAAGAACAAACACTACTTTATGGTAGTCCCTCTCCCGAGAACCCTTTCAGGGAATGAAATGGAACAAGCAATAATTTATGTGGACACAGTGCTAGGCCCTTTTGTGGTAGAACTACCATCATATCTCAAACATACTACGGACCTGCTAAAGGTACTGGATGGTTTAACCATCCCAAGGGGGGCGCTCGTAGTTACTATAGATGTGGAGGCCTTTTACTGCAGCATTGCTCATGAACAGGGAATTGCTATAGTGCGACAACATTTACTACAAAGAGGAATCGATTGGTACCTACATACCAAATTGGTTGTTAAGTTGTTGAACTTTATTCTCACCAGGAATGTGTTAGTGTATAGGGACACCCACTACCTCCAGGTGCAGGGGGTGGCGATGGGCACATTTTGTGCGCCATTGTATGCCAACCTGTACGTGGAGGAGTGGTAGCATGAGTTGTTCGCACCTAAGGATTTAATGATGAGGACCAAAAATCCAAATGGAGATCACAGGATGAATTATTACATAGGGGTTGGGAGAGACCACAATCTACCACAATTTTAACTAACTCAGCAGAACACCAGCAAATCAGGGACATATTAAATAAATATTGGTTCATTTAAGCCACAGACCCCATTATCTCAAAGTACATCGAGAATCAACCTAAGATTACTTACAGGCGGTCCCGATCAATTAGAGACAGCCTGGTGAGGAGTCGTTATACCCGAACTAGGGCAATTTCAATAGGGGGTTTGAAACAATGTCAAACATGTAATCAATGCCGCTGATTGATTGAAGGGAGAATGGTTCCCCTCCCCAATAGCCAGCAACATAAATTATACCAGCAAATATCTTGTGGCAGGACACACGTTGTCTATATTATGTATTGTAAATGTGGATGCTTCCTTGTGGGTAAAACACATAGGGAACTGAGAATCAGAGTTTGTGAGCATATTCACTCTGTCCAATTAGGCAATCTATTAACCCCCATAGGCAGGCACGTGGGGATGCAGCATAGTTATAATACCCGATATATATCGTTCAGGGTCTTGGCGCCTGTTGAACCCTCCATTAGAGGGGGGAATGATGACCAGTTACTTCTACAAGGCCAGGCCCCCCAGGGGACTTAATTGTTTCCGTCCGGTGGCCCTTTGGGGAGTGCCAGCTCGGATTGCCGAACGTCAGTGCCCACCGTGGCCGAAACGGGCATCCCCGATTCCAACTGGGGTACTTGGCGTGGTATCCAGACAGCAGGCAGGCGGTAGTTGGGGCAGGCGGCAAACGGGGTGGTCAAAGACGGTCCAGGAGGCAATACCGATAAGGCAATAGATAGAAGCAGAACCTGTGGGCCAGAGACATAAAGCACTCTTTGTTCAGGCAACTCCCTGTTGTCTCAGACTTTCTGATATACCCAGGTCAGGTGATCTGGTTGGGCAGGGCTCCAGGTGTGTGATAATGCAGCAGAGTGAGCAGGAGCCAAAACATGTGCAACGTTCTCTTCCACCAGCAGAGAGAGACAATTTGCGAAAAGTCCTGGTCCTCTGAGGTTTAGAAGTAGACACAGTAAAACTGGTAGATGGCACCTCTGTGTTGCAGATCACTGAGTGACACGACGATCTGTGACACCTTAGTGGCAGCCAATTCTGCGGACAGCCGTTGAGAACTTAGCATCAAAACAAGTTAGGCATTCACTACTGAGGGTTTGATAGTGGACTTTTTGTTAGGATATGTACAGGGCTTGACCTAGAGTATATGCATGAGAGACTGGGATAACATGAGGTAACTCTGCCAGCTAAAACAACATAACATATTGGAACCTCAGATTTTGATAAACTTTAAATCCTGTATTAAGGGGTACGTCTGTGGGTACAGATACCAATAGGAACAAAGTGGGTGGACAATGGAATAAACCAAGTTTTCTTACAAACATATATTCCCTTTTAATTGATTATACCTTAATCAGTTGTGGGGACAGGAGTTGTGGCGGCGTCCCCGGCATAGGCCCTGATTGGGATTACTCTGGACAGTGGACAGGGGGATCCCCTAGTGTTTGTCCGGCCCTCCGACTGTCTCCAGCTGGCTAGTGGGGTGAGCATTCAAGGAAGGGGGATCAAAGCCTCCATTTTGCAAATACCAAGACACCATTGGATTGGGTCAGGGTATGTATGATACTAAGCTTATTGGGCTAAAATCATGCAATGTATTGAGTATTGAGTGACAAACCTTTTTGGTATATGATCATTGTAATATTTTTTTTTATATACAGTGAAGTTCCCAAAATTCCCTGAAGAAGCCATTACTTGTGAAACATGTTAGACTCTTGGGGATGCTTCAACTATTTGCTCTACATGCTGTAATTGTTTGACTTGAATGAATTGTTCATTTGATTTTAATGACTGGTCCGGAAATTTAGCATAAAGACCTTTTGTTATATTAACTTATGTTGGGCAATCTGATATGGCCTTTAAAGCCCAGTATGACACTACAGATGGCTGAATTGTTTTTACTAGCTGACTTTGTGAGTTCATTGCAAAGCCCCTAAACAAGCTCTCATCATAAAAATTGCTGGAGATGTAGAGAAGGGTTGTAGGAATATTTGAGGGGAAAAAAGATTGCTCTAGCATATTTTGTTTAATATCAGTTGAGACTTAGTTTATGAAAAAAAAATTTGTGAAAGAGAAATAGATTCCTGTTTGTAGTACATCCTCAACCCATCTCCAGCAAGTTTGGTCATGATATCATGTTCAGGGTCTTTATAATAAACTCATAAATTTAAACTAATCAAATTTTCAAAAACAAACTGGACCATCTCTGGAGGACAGAACATCCTCCCGAGCGCCTGGACATGTGAATGCTGCCCTACTGTCCAGTTACAGAGTAGAAAAGGGACAAGCGCTGTTTTGTTTTGGACTTACCTTTAACTCTAAGAAAAGTCCCACAGGAATCATAGTTCTTTTTTCCACTTCCAGTCACCTGGCACTTATATAAGCCACTATGATTCTTCTGAACATGGTCTATGATAAGAATCTGTGTCTTATCCGTTAAGTCTTGCTTGAAGGTGTAATGGAAAGTAGCATTGCCTGTTATATTCATCATATTCTTGTACAGGAACCAAGTGATGTTCACTTCTTCTTGCTCATCTTTATTAAAATGACATGGAATTTTTGCAGTTTCACCAGGATTGTAAGTAACAGAAGTTGGAACCCACTTCATCTCCAGGCTATGAGATGGACTCACTGGGAAAGAAATACAGCCAATCATCAGCACATAAGCAAAACAGATATGTCAAATGACCACAAATGACCCTTTCATCCCTTCTTTGTGGCATGGCAGTTAAGCTTGTTAGGAAATTAAAGTGGGCGCTCAAACAGTTAAAGATTACTATTTTGCAGTTACATTCTTCATAAAATATTTCATGGAAAAAAATCTTACAAATTGCTGTTACTTCTATAACAGCGTCATCTTAGAATTATAAAGATGTGAACATTATGAAACCTATTGTAAATTTACTTAACTAAGGCCTAGGCTCCACTGTATGTCCTGGACATGGGTGCGATTTGCCTAGTATTAGGGCACATTGATCATGGTGTTTACAATAACACTGCCAATTAAGAAACCATGGGGCATTATGCGTACAATATGCACCTGAAAAACGATAGGCATGTATTTCACGCATCACTAGATGCGTCTATTAGTTTTTATTGAACTTGCATCATACACACAACATGTTTTAGTTCAGGAAACACTCTGCGTCTGCATCTGTTTGCTTACTAGATGCTAACTAAAGTTTTTGCTTTTGTCAGCTTCTGCTTCAAGCATCCAAGAACTCTACTTTAAATGTGATAGGACATTGTAGCCCCTACATTGCAGCCTTCACTCATATTTATCTACTGCTCTCTGCATTAGTAAGGACCACCCTGTGGGGGGCCACAGAGCCCAGACACAGACTTAAATGGTCCTCTATGTGACAGCTATACCTTGATCAAAATTGGGAAGATAATGATCCAAAGCACATAGGCAGATCTACTATAGAATTGTTGAAAAATGAAACAGTCAAGGTGTTGCAGTGGCTTTACTGAAGTCCAGACCTCAACTCCATTAAAATGCTGTGGTGTGCCTTTAAGAGAGCTACGCAGAAGCACATTCACACAATCTTCAATAAATCTAAAAAATGCTAGAAATAAAACATCCTCCACAAAAAATTATAAAGAGAACAAATATTCAAGGTATTGCAGAACATTATAGGATATACTTAGCTTTTCAAACATGGCCTACATAATTAAGTAAATCACCTGGTGGAACCTGCTGTGTTTTTGTAAGATTTGAATAATTCGGAAACTTCTGAATTCTGAGAGTTATTTTTTTTGTCTAAGATACCTTAGAAGTGAAAGAAGATGTACTTAACTTTCCCATGACTGAAGACAGTTATCAATTCATAGGGCTGGAAAATCTCTGCCATTTCTGTAGCTTGTTGAATGTACTTAGCATTACACTATGACTTAGCTCCCTCCACCCATTGTCTCTTGGGGTTTTTAGTGTTTTTGACTCTGTTCCCAGGTGTTTCCTGTTCCTCTTTCTGTGATTATCTCCCCATAGACAAAACAATGAAGATGAGGCAGAACTTTACTCAAAACATGTTTAGGGTCATAAAGTAGGGAGATGTGATATTGGTGGGTAGAGCTACCTTCTTTAGAACCAATTAGATTTTAATATCTTGGATTTCAGCTGCACATTCCTATTTTCTGATTGTATTCTCTTTGAGAAGCTACCAAATCTTAAGGCTGCCATACACGGCACGGATTCGTGCCGGATTCCGGGCGCGTGCACGCGGATCCATCGTGCCGGAATCCCCTGCAGCCCACCTTGCACGTCCGATCGCACCCGATGGATCAGGGGCACAGAATCGGATCCGAGGAAGAACCAACCTGTTAGTCTTTTCGGGTCCGATTCTGCTCTGATCAGGGGGCGTTGCGGTCAGGGAGGCGCTCCATTGGACACAGATCCCTCCCGGATCCGGCCGTACAAGGTGGGCTGCCACGATCGGATTCCCTAATTGGCTGATCGTTCTCACCTGTGGATGCCGGCGGAATCGCCGGAATCCATCGGGTGCAGAATCGATCAGCCAGGGAATCCGTGCCGTGTATGGCTAGCTTAATTAGTGTTTCTTACATGAAGGACATTTATCAGCCTTACATAAATTCATTTAACAGCAAGGCTGATGCTGTCATGCTAAAGCAGGAATGGGCAAACTTTTTGACTCATGGACCACATTGGCTGAACCAAGAGCCTGTAATGGCTGATCTGCCATAGGTGTGCCAATTCCATTCATCCCCCACAGTGTCATAATCACACCGCTGCTTCATCCCCAATGTTTGGAGGGGAGCATCTTTTCAACAAGGTGACAATCTTTTCAACAGGGGCCTTAGTTTGCCCACCCCTGCATTAATTAGGACCAGATTTTGGGATCTTCGTTCATGCTGCTGAAAACAATAAGCATTGGGCTTGGGATTAAAAGAGATCCTTCCTGCATGTGGATGACAATAAAGATTAAGTGTAGTACAATTTACTAAGGGAAGATCTTTCCTGAATACCTTGGGTGGTAAAAATGATTGGACTTTGGATAAAATATTATACTGCTTGCATCCTCCTGACAGCAATAAGAATTGGATCATTCAATATGAAAATATGGAGGTCTCCAGGCAAGCAGGATATATTCAATTAATAATAATCTGCAGCTCTCCTGATGGAAATAGACATTCTAAACAGGTCCCTCCTGCTCTTTAATACAATTTAGGTGTTGATACCTTATTTGGGGACTTAAACAATTCAAAATGTTTCCACCATCTCTACTATGAAGAGCCCTAAAAGAAAATAAATAAATGCATGTGGAAGCTGAATTTTCTATATTTAAAGTATTTTGAGGAAGAGAACAAGAAATTCAGTTTCAGACAATTTGCAGTAAAATGTGCAACAATTACATTGATTAAGACCTAGCTACACCCAGTGAGAAACATCAGTGTGGAGCTTAACTGAAGCTGTGGTCGTATTAGGAGCCCTTTTAAACTAGCCATGGTTTTTGGCTGGGATTAACCCAGCGTTTTGCACTGCGCTATGGAAACCTGTGCACCTTGCGTTAACACTAGCTATGCTGCTTTGCCACACCGCAGCTGCAGTGCGACTAGTGTGACATAGCCCTAAAGATATGTAGTACCTAAATAATATGGACTGAGATTATATTGTGAAGCCCCCAAATATTTCTCTGACAATATATTATGGTATTAGTGTAACTTTTTTGCCTACACTTAATTCAGGTCTTTTCAGTCAAGATGACTAAGCGTGGTGGATCCTGCATGTCTCCACTTCTGTGAAACTGCATTTCTTTTGGTTGATTGGGGTTTACAACATTATAACTTTAATGCCCTGTATATACAGTATTACGTATGGTTTTTAATTAACATGCTGCATGCAACTAATACTTACTGGGCTGTCGATGTTTTATTATAAGTTAAAGTTTCCTCATCTAGCTTTTGCTACCCATTTCTGTACTTATGTGCAACCCACAGCTGAGCTAAACATAGCAGTTTCGTAAGTGTTCTGAAAAAAATATCTACAATAAACATTTAACTTGTTCACAAAGATCTGTAAACATGTAAAGCTGGTGTGAGTATGAAAGTCAAAGTGAAATCACATCCCCATGTTCTATGTAGTGACTATGTAAGTACTGAAAACACATGATCAGGATGGCAAGGGTGCTAGTATTTTGTGAAGTAAAGGTCAGCAATGTTAGACTATGGTACATATTTCCTCAATACAAAATCGTTTTAAAGATGTTAACCTACTGTTATGGACTATTCTAGGTATTAGAATGTGCGGTTGCTAGAAGGATGTGCCAGGGATAGATCCTTAGTAACCAGAGAATCTCTCACACGTTGTTTAGCCCTACAAGCCCAATTTGTGGCCCAAGGACCATCTTAGCATTGATCATGTGACTCTCTTGTCCCTACAGATAGACTGCTGGTGATTGCAACCATAACATGTAATTTCCCCATCCTCTGACTCTATTCTGTTGCATGTCCAAAGTCTCTGATAATGCTTTTTAAAACACAGAAAATCTTCTGCAGAACATACATATATTTAATAATATATCTGAGGATAGCAAAGTAAACCATGAAAGCCCCCATACAACTATTTAATTCCCTAAACTGCTTTAGGCACTAACCTGAAATGACTATGACAATCAAAATGGCCACTACATAGTATGATATGTGTGGGGCTTTGATTTCCATGTTCTGTTGATCTGTAGACTTGTCCTGAAAATGGCACAGATCTTCTGCTTCTCTACTAACTTTCTTGTTATTTTTCTCTGTTTAACTGCTTAGAGGTAGGTGGGGAAGAGGAGATCTGCTTCATTGATTCACAGATCATAGCAAGCTAGAATTTGCTTCTACTTATAAACCATTCATCTTTTTAATTTTAATATAGAACAATTTGAATATTAAAACATGAAAGTCACCTTACTCTACACCTAGAAATGCGGGTAGCTAAAAAACACATAAAGCTGTATTACCTGCTCAAAGTATACATATTCGTGTTCACTTCCTCTGCTGTATTCCTTGCCTGGTCAGCAAAGTCCATTATTCCTCTGACTGTCTACTGACACAGGCAATACCTGTTTGATGCAGAATTTTGTCCAACAACCGTTCAACACATCAATTAAAAGACTCACATAGTAGCTGTGTTGCTGCCCTAAGGGTTTCCACCTTTGTATCTGCACAACCAGACTTTTGTCTACTCCAGTTTAACAATATACCCTGATCACATCCCAGCTCCCAGCCTGTGATTAGTCATCCATTTGTGCCAAGTTTAATTGAGGTGCTTTTTTTAATAAGAAATATGTTTTTCCTAAATCCGTAACTGTATTAATGAATTAACTGCAAACAGTGAAAAAGACTACCTGTCTTGGCACAAAACTCCAGAAACTTTCAACTGAGATAGAGTCTGAAGCCATGTACACACATCAGATAACAAAAGGCAACACAAAAATTTGGATCGGAGACCATTTCACATGGGTAGCTTATAGCATTTTTCATTCTGATTTAAAATCTGTATTATTTCTCTAGCCCTTCAAGTTTTATTTTATCAACATTTTGATGGCTTTACTACAGTATAAGCCTTGCTAAGCCTTGCTGTGTATATTCACACACAGGGTAGAGGGTATAGAGCAGTTAGAGCTGGGTAGAGGGTATTGCACGCTTAGACCTGGCTATAATGTATTGTGCGGTTAGACCCAGCTAGAAGATATTGCGCAATGTCAGTTGTGAAATATTTTGCATTGCGCAATGTCTTGGCTGGGAATAGGCTCAGTCATGACTTCAGGGTATCACCTGTGACAGCTCTAAATAACAGACTTTGAAAGCTAACTTAGATAAACTGTGTTTCATTTAATCTGCTTTCCTCTATATTCAGGTGGAATAATGCCTAGGCACTACAGGAACAAACCTGATAGTTTCTGTTATGTGCGTTGATCATTTACATCGTGAGCACAATGTCGACCAATTACTGAAGATCTTTAACATATGTACATGCTGTACTTTGGCTGTCCATTAGGTGACCAGGATAAACCCTGGGCTTTAAATATCTTTTGCACCAGCTGTTTCAGTGGCCCACGCAACTGGTTGAATCAAGAAAGGACATCAATGCCTTATGCCATCCCAATGCTGTGGAGGGATGGCTGGAGACAAAAAAAAAAAAGACAGCCAGAAGCTGCGGGTCCCATTGTGGTCACAAGCCCCATAGCGCTGCTATGGCAGCTATGGTGATCCCTACGCCACTGGTATTTGGTTTATCCCCCTCGCATCACCATCAACATGCCAATACCTTTGTCATGATGTTAACTGGTGTGTCTTTAAACTAAAAGCGTCCAACAAAGCAATAGCACAATGAGCCATCAACAGTAAAGAATGAAGACAAGTTATGATTTCTTTGCCTATAGTGAGTTATTTTCACACCATGTGAAAGCAAGTTCTTCTGTTTAGGTCTAGGGGTAAGAATTTTTAGATAGATTTAAATCACATACATCACTGGCCCATATCTAATGTGGCAATCCCTGTTTTCGAGGGGACCAATTAATCCTATTGGAAAACAGGGATATCACACATGACCCTTATTTACGGTCCTTGAGTCCCCCCTTAGAAGTAGAAGTAACTAAAACAGAGTGTGGCCAAACAGCCTACAAGCTGGGATCAGCTCAGCTGCCGGCTGTGTCAAGGGGGCGGGGCCTGTCACGTCTCTCTCTACAAGGAGAGGGGAGGCCATGCTGGCTGGGCTGCCTTCTCTCCTCTCTTAACAAGGAAGGCTGGTAGCGTCCATGATGAATAATTTTAACAATCTCTTTCAGCAGAAGAGTTGGAAGATTGGTAGGCTTTTGTTTGGTTTGTCGACAACTTTTTAGGTATCACAAAGGTCTCCTGGGTACAAAGAGGGCGTTCAAAATCTTCGTTCATACCAGGAACTTGGTTCTCACATGTCATTAAAAACACTTTTTGCGCTCTCTTACCAGAAAATCTTGGAATGGTGAGTGACGAACAAGGAGAACGGTTCCCACAAGGACAGGAAAATATGGAACGAAAGTATGATGACTGACTACTCCTGGATGCTGTACCGTGACAATCCAGATGTTGCTTACACAAGAAAGTCCTATTCTATGTGCTTCTGAAGAAGCCATTGCAGCTGTTCTAGCACAGTTATGCGATGTATTGCATAGAGTAGTTTTGGACTTTTGTTCTGAGATACTGAGAAATGCACTTAGCTGCTGGGCATACACGATTAAAAGTTACATTGTTCATAACTTTAAAACCTGAAGGGAAAAACCAATGGAAGTTCAGTAGTTAAATTTTTCTTGTGTAAAACAGCCAAGGTAATCTATCTATCTTTTGTGTATGGGTGTTGGGCAAAGACCAATCTATCAACAGTTGTCCAGCACAACACCTGTAGTCTTTTACAGGGGGGGGGGGGCTGTTCACTGCTCCTCACCCCTCTCCATAGAACAAAATGAGTGCTGTGCGTATGTAGTGGATGGATGCGGAGGGCCCTTTTAGACGCTGGACCAATTTACCTCGGTGCAGGAAGAGGATAAAAGGTTGAGATCTGCCCCAGGGGTGGTGCTCCAGCCAGGGCCTACCTTTCCCCACAGCAATAGAGAGCAAAATAGCCTGCACCCCTGTACTATACCACAGTTTATGCACACCATCACTACTCCCATGTCCAATACTGCTATTCGGGTGGGGTGGACACCCAGCTCCTAATTTAGTGCCCCACTGCCTTGGAGCTACTGTTGTTGGGCCCGCTACGCCGGCTCACTGTACCCGCATCCAGCATCTACTGACAGTCGCTGGTCCTTTCTGTGTGGACCCTGGCCTTACGTGGGGTGAAAACCATGTTGTCCAAGTCACTCCTCATGCTGTGGGAGCAACATACAAGTTAATTTAATTTCTGTGCACTAATTGCAAAGGACTAAAGTATTGCAGTTTTGCTGTTTACCTGTTGGGTCATTGCGAGACCCCTGCCGGGCCTCGTGGGATAATAAAATTTCAGTTTGAGCATTGCTTGTCATTACAGTCACCTCTTGACGTCTGGTTGATCCCTAAACCTTACATGTACAGTGTGTGTTTAATCCCAAAATTGTGTGTTTCTAGTTTAAGGGGTAGGCTAGTATTCTATCATGATTTTAATATAGCACTTAGATTTTCTTACAAGATGTCTTGTATTGGTTGTAAACAGATTACAACATAGAATGTTATAATATGATATAATAATAAACACTGAACAGAATGAAATGGGCTTTGAAGGCAACTACTAAGACTTGTACATTGGTATTACAAAAATTGTCCTTATTATACATCTGACCAATACAATAAGTCATAAAAAGGTAAGAAATACACACAAAATATAAAAAAAAGGCCCTGGATGGCCATCGCTCCCCTACCCTAGAAAAAGAAGTTAGGGTTACACTGGTGATTCTCGGGTGTGGACCACTGGACCAACTTGCACAGTTGCCAATTGGCTAATATGAAACCGAGATATAGTGCCAAGCATTGGGAGTCAGAAAAATCCAAAGAACAAGCCGAAAGTCTGGAGCTGAGAAGTCAGGAGAGATACTGGGAGGAAGTGCAGAGGATCAAGAAGTAGGGAGAGTCTGTTAAACAAGCAGAGAATCATGAGCCGGGAAGTCAAGCAGTTAACAAGGAAGGCTGGTAGCAAATACATGTAAGACCCAAAGTTCAGATGACTTCCTGTCATCTGAGACTTCCTTATAAAGGGCAGGAGGGAGGAGCAGCTGGCTAACCAGAACCATAGGCATCTAGCAGAGGGAGCTCCATGGCTAGAAACTTAACACATGGTGTCAAGAATGGTTTTCAGAGCTGGATGCAGCTACAGCAGCCCTGCTGGGATCTATGACAAAAGTATGGCCCAATCTACATCAGGATATCCACTTGTTTCGGCGTGATTCAACCCGAGGGGCATCCCTAGCAGTAAAATGGAATTATAAGGTAACACCACTAGGTGGAAGCATATTCCTATACACAACAGTGTATTACAGTTTATAAAAAGAATGAAGAAAAAAAACACCAAAAAATGAAAGAATAATCAAGGGTAATCCATAGTAGTTAAGTAGATTACTAAAAGGGACTTTTTCACAACATAAGTCCAATAGCCCCCAAACCAGAGGTCCTTTTTTTAGAAGTTATAGGTCCTAAGTAAAAAATACAGCAAGAAAGACCGATTCAAGTCCACGGTTTGTCACCCTTGTCTACTATTATATCAATGGCAGGTTTCAAACCCAATGGCCAAAGGGAAGATTAGTACCTGGAATACATGTCTCAAGAAGAAAGGACTGTATATGGTGTGAAGATAAACTGTGTCCCAAATATATATGTGTTTCCCCACCTTCGGGGGAATAGGTATCGCCTGGATTGACCGCCCCAAGCTAGTCACAGCTAGGCATCCTTCCTGAAGGGATGTGCATGCTCAATCCGCTCACTTCTGGTGTCACCCAGAGAGATGGTCTCTCCTGGTGACACATAAGGTGAGTGCGACAGATGACTAGTCGACTCCTCTCAGGAGTTTTCGACTGTCCCTGTGTCATTGACGAGTTGACTAGTAATGATGGCCGAACACCGGCCTGGACCGTCCGCGAACGGGGCGGGTCGAACACCCGTACTGTCCGCCGACGAGAGGGAGGGCGAACATGCTTGTTCGTGGCCGAACTGTCCGCCTTGCGGACAGTTCGGCCATCACTATTGACTAGTTGACAAGTTTGTGAATGCCCTAATATATATAGAATTAAACTTACCTCTTAGCTAGCATGATGGTATCGTAGCACTCTAAAATTCTTAAAAAATATACTTACCTATGAGAGAGTCCATATTTATTTGAGGGTTAATTCATTGCAATATTGTGAGTGACCACTGGGATTAGCATACAATAGTTTTCAATGGCAAAAGCCTCTGTGTATTTTTCATAACACAGCATGATCGGGTACTTTGTCAGCAGTCACAGCAGGTATAAAAGGAGGTTATAGGTCTGCATTGTGTTTAGCGAAACACATACAGCATAAATAGAAATATCAATGAATGCACCCTAAACACAAGCAAAATGAGCCTGACCCCCCCCCCCCCCCCCCCCCCCCCCATTGTGTTTACCAAAACCATGTAATATGAGGACCTTTCTAACCCTTCCAATCACTATGTACTCTATCAGGAAAGCCACTATACTACACAGTTGTTGGTAGATCTAATGGAAATTGTATGGATCGATCTTAAGGTGTATGGGGGGCTTAACACAGTACAACGCTTGCACTATTAAACAATTTCTAAATTCTACCTTTAGTGGTCTCTGTTTTACTACAAACATATCTTACAATAATTGGACAACCTTAAATCTTGGAGCAGAAACTGAAAGTGAAGTTTAATTTTGAACAATAAAAAAGACAGACATTATAAGATGGAAACATCTTAAGCAAGCCATACACACATCAACTTTTGCTCAACTGATTTTCAATTTGATCGACTTGCGCAATTTAAAATACCAACTTCCAGTCTAACAGGCTAGAACTATCAACCTTGATATTTATTGAAAAAATTTCTACAATTATGGAATTTTTTCATCCCATCTCATGAAATCTCATCAGATAAACGATGAACACAGCAAGGTACGTGAGAAGAATTGATTGCAAACTGGAGGGGCATCGCTTTTCATCGGCGTAAGTCTGGCGTCTCCAGTGACGCCGGGCTTATGTTAATGACCTCCAGCTGAGCAGGCAATCGTGGCGGAGAATATTGTGCTCCACCGCGATTGCCCGTGGCACGGTTATGAAAAAACCGTGCCACGTGGGGAACGCTCAGAGGGTTAAGCTGATTTTTGTGTTCATTTAATTTAATTAGCAATTCATTTTTACATAATTGTATGTTTCAAACTTTATTTTAGTAAGATGAATACTAACCCCCTGTTTGGAGATAATTTAGTAAGTTACAGCACTACCACATCAAATAAAATTCATGCAAAGCTATGTACGTTTGGTATAGAAATCTGGATCTCAGTGGACTGCCAGGGTGGTTACATTTTTCCTGCCATATTTGGTAGAGAAAGCTGGACTGAATTGGACCACCAGGGGGGTTACCAGTAATTCTTAGTTCCTGCCGTTCGGGAACAGAGCAGTTTTGGGGTGTAAGGTCAAGGAGGGATTCAGGGGAGGTAGATCTGAGAGGAATTGGAGTGACATGTCCAGGATTTGGGGCCCTATAAAAAAAATAGCTACGCCCTCTCCTCGTGCTCCCAAAACTGTGTTTCTTCTACTTATCTAGTAATTATATCCCAGGCTACTGTAGTAGCAAAATAGTTAGGGGAAGGGAACAGACAATTGTGCAAAGGCGGAATTAAACCATGCAGAAAAAATTTATGACCTCATCCTCTAAATATTTTAGTCCTCTTAACATTTCTTGCATTTCCCAGTAACCAGGAGATGGGGCTACTGCTGCACAAAACTGTGTCATATGGGCAACCTACATATAACCGACAGCCATGCTCAAATTGAAGACACCCTAAGGCTATGTTCCCACATCACGGCCATTTATCTCTATGGAGGTGATTTTTTTATAATGGTGGTGATTGCCTGCTGGCGATTCTGCAGGCTCAGGCGATTAATCGCCTATGTGGGAGCCAAACTCAAACGTTTCAAACACCAAAACAGACATGGGAAGCCCAGATAGTGGTGGTCCTACTTAAACAAAGAGAAAACCTACTGAGTGTTGGTAAAATTAAGTGTCATCTAAGACCATGGAGGGTCTGTAAGTGCTCTTTAACACTATGTGCCTTAAGACAATAGACGGTTAGATTTGCAGCAGATCGACCCCTGTGAGCGCTTGTGGTGATCGATCTGCCAGTAAATTGGCCGCATATCTATTTATATAAATATATATTAATACCTGTCTTCCATCTAGAATAGCTTGCAAATAAATACAGTTATAACTCAAGAGTTATTGACCATGGGTTCAGTTGTTGTTCATGGGGGATCATGGCTTCCCGTATATCCAAGGTCAGTGGTGGGCAACTGAGTTGATGTGGAGGGCCCTCGGAATCACTTAAATCACTTTTTAAAAAATTACAGCAGGCATAGCTAGAAGACATTATTTTTCATTTTAAAATAAAAAAACTTGTTTTAAAAGATCCTTCAAGCATTAGGGAACCCTGTAGTGTGATAATGCACATTTTGTGCCATATAAATAATCATAGATACCATCAAAGCAATTGGTGTCATCGATGGGGCACATAACCTTTGCTTCAAACTTTATGTGCCCCTATTCTGAGGTTATGTGCCGCAATTTATATTATACAATCATCCTCCAAGTCCATTGTCTCTCCTCCTATTCGCACTCTAAGAAGAACCCGGGTGAAGACTCGTCAGCAGGGGTCTGCAAGTGGAGGACTGAGGGCCACTGAAGAACGCTCTCCCAAAGGGCCACATGCGCGGGTTGGGCACCTAGGTCCTAGGGTGCTGATGGACTACAGTTTCCAGTATGCATATAGTTCTTCTGTTAGTGACCCATGGCATTCTGCTGCCAGAATAAAAATAGCAAAGTCCCAACTTCTCGTGCTAAGAAGCTACAACTGCAAGTATTCCGCTCTGCCAGTTGCTGAAGAACTACACTACCCAGCATGCCTTGCTGCATGCCTTGCTGCCTTTTCTAGCTGTTGTACTAAAAATTCTCACTTGCTCTGCTACATTTCCTATTGCCTTCTCTTATCATTCTGTCTTTACTCACTCACACAAATTACATACCCTCTAAACTTCATTCAACTTACCATATTTATCAGACTATAAGACACATTTTATACCCTCCAAAGAGGGGGGAAAATCAAGTGCATCTTATATTCCGAATGTGCACGCGGCTAAGCACTGAACTGTCCCTGACAAAAGTCTTGTCGCTTCTCTATTTTGTAGAAACTCCTGCTATTATCCTGACTTTTAATAAATCAATTGGTGGGAAGAAGGAAATGCCCCCTTGGTGGGACTTTTAGGTGGAATGCATATGGTATAAGGTATATAGCGGATTCCCAGTGATAGACAACCATCCAATGTATCTGAATAAATCACTTCATTGAACATTTAAACACACAATACAGCTAAAATCTGTATAGCCACAAAAACAATAATTGTTGTTAAATGATCATGTGTAAAGGATATGTACCCCTGATGCAACATGTTTCGCCATAGGCATAGGCTTCTTCAGGCATGGGTATGTAAAAGTCACCAAGGGGGCATTTCCTTCTTCCCTTAATTCTAACCCAGAATGGGAATGCATGTGTATACAAGATAATGGATCCATAATCTCATTTTATGAATCAATTGGTGTTAGAAATAGCTGACATGAAAAGATAGAGCCCTCCCAAATGATGTTTAATGCATTGAAATAAATTAGTTTCACTGAAAAAAGATTTATCATTAAATTAAGAGAGAAAGGTCAAATTTTGGCAAGACAATTTATTGATGAAGTCATCAGGAATAGCAAAAGGAAACAGTCTTGCCTCCCTGAGTTAATTAATATTCTTTGGTTTCATCTTCCATGCTTCCTCTTTCATCCTACCTCACATATGCTCAATGATGTTCACGTCTGGTGACTGGGCTGGCCAATCCTGGAGCATCTTGATTTTCGCCTTAAGGAACGTTGATGTGGAGACGGAAGTATGCAATGGAGCACCATCCTGCTGCAGATTTTTTTTTGTGGTTGGGAAAATAAGAGGTAGCTAAGATTTCTTGGTCCAGGCATGAGGTAGGGGGAATATGTACAAGCTTTACTACAGGAACAGCAATATACACGCTTTCACCATCACCCAGCAGGTAGGGGTGGGGCATCAATCTTGGGTTTCTAAGTTCCAGCTTGTTGTCTACCCATGGATGGTACCTTTTAGACGGCTAAGGCTTTTACATCAGGAAAGGGGGATAAGCAGTCCTTGCCAGGAAGTCACACTGGTTAGTGGATAATTTATTCGGGAATCCTGCATCCGGAGACACGTCTGGAGGAGTCTGCATGTATCAGGTAGGTATTCATCAGAACAGCCCTGAACATGCTCAGGAGTCAGTATTTATAGCCTCAAGAGGATGTTGGCTTAAGGCCAGTTGTAGGGCAAATTAGGATTGATACATTTTAAGGTGAGGAGAGCGGGAAGAGAGACAGCCATCTAGACATGTCTTTGGGGTAAACAACAGGACAGGCATCAATTAAGCATATATACATTGGCTAACATAGGAACAGTGTAAAGAGCATGGCATACATACAGTAGAGCATACACATTTTTAATAAAGAGGCCCTGTCACTACCCTATGCTAGGGAGAGAACCATAAATAGGCACTTCTAACAATGCAATAATATATATATTTAGTGCCATTACTGGTCACTACACATCAATGATAGCTTGAAGCCTTTTGTGGTAGTTGTGGATGAGGCTCTTTATCTTCTGAGACGGTAAAATAGGCCACACATTTCCTGCGCCTCTGTAGCTCACACATCCCCAAAACATCAACAAGCCACTACTGTGTTTTACAGTAGGAATGGTATACATATAAAGTTATAGTATATAGTTTAGTTTTAGTCTTATCACTCCAAGTGACTTTGTGCCAAAAGGTTTGGCTTTGTAGTGTTTGGCATATTATAAGCGGGATACTTTCTGGCATTTGCAAAGTAATGGGTTTCTTCTGGCAACAGAATCATGCAGCCCATCTTTCTTCATTGACCTATTATACACACCCACCAATACAAACAAATAAATCACAAGTGAGGATAGTTACATTTAAAAGCCATTCTAACCCTTTTGTGTCAATTGTTTCAGGACAAACCCCCAGGGTATGTAAACTTTTGATCAGGGTCATTTGGGTAGTCTGTGTTGTGATTAGGATTTAAAAAGAGTAAACAGTTGTTCAGTGTTCTCCCCAGAGGAGATTGGCCGGGCGGCCCGCCCGGGAGATTTTGGTCCCCGCCCGGCACACAAGTCCTCCGCGGCGAGCAGCCTGACAGGCGGCGCCTCCCATTCTTCAGGAGCGCGCCACAGCCACTGAAAGACTCCGGCCCGCGGCACACTACCGGAGCCGTGGGCCGGAGTCTTTCAGTGGCTGCGGCGCGCTCCTGAAGAATGGGGAGGCGCCGCCTGTCAGAGGACTTGTGTGCTGCCGTTGGCCGGCAGCCTATCAGAGAGGCCGCCGGACTGGTGCAGGCGGCGCGATGACGTCATCGCGCCGCCCGGCTGAAAAAAATTTCTGGGGAGAACACTGGTTGTTTGTCAATAAATGGCTCCAGCCAACCACTAAACGTGAGTGAAATAAAATTCTGCCAGGGTGTTTAAACTTATGAGCACAACTGTCTATATCCCAAGAGCCATACTGTGAATTTTTTGCTGCACATGCATGTGTGAAACAGTAATTTGGGAATGTGCTAGGTGCGCTGCCTATCAACAGGACTCCATGGAGTTCCAATAGTTAAGTTATTAGTTAAGTTATTAAACTGCTTTTTAAACTAGTACAAATGTGCAAAGAAACACACAAATGTTATACACGTGAAGGTGTTTGTACATGATTTTATATTTTTACATGAGGGTTGAATAAGCCTTTAATAGAAAAAATCCTTATGGTCATTGTACGTTTTGGTGACTACTATTGTCTTACTAACAATGATAACTAAGGAAAATTTAAGGTGGGTCTACCCAAACCAGGACACAGAATTTGATATAACCTATGACTGGGGGAGCGTTGACTTGTTCCAGTTGCTCAAATTATATACCTGACATTTAAATTACTGTAAACTTAAATAAAGACACAACACAATATTTCGAGAAAAAAAAGTGAATATATATTTTTGGCCACAGCTTACACAATTATAATATGAAACACCTGATCCCTGACAGTGCCCCCTTCTCAAAATGTCATTATACCACATAACACCAACCACCTGTACCAGCCACCAGCCTCACCTACACCAGCTCAGTGGGTATTCTGCCAACGTTGACTCCTCCTACCACCATTTTAACCATCACCACCTTGGGTCACTGACCCTGTAAAGAGCTCAACGTTGTCCTCCAAGTCCTCCAGCCGATTAGATTTTTTGTTCAATGTCGTTGTGAAGCATCATTCTTTTATTTATCGAATGTAACATTACATAAATAGTCAGTCTAACAATGATCGATATAACACCAGTATGATCGATTTCTTTACTTTGGTGCACATGCTCTATATTACCATCCAATACAAATCAATTAAAATACCTATAAAAACTACTACTACGTACGATTGACTGAAATTTACCAACATGTCCGATCACTGCTCAATTGATTTTGTGATCAATTTCCATCGGTTTTGGTCCATCATACCTGGTGTGCGGTTATTGATTTAGTTCTTACGATCGTTTGGTTGAACAGAAATATATAATATGTATTTTAGGTGGACTAGCCCCCTCTGTTTAACATTATTCCTGGATGGACTATATTTGGTTGTTTCATAATATAGCATCGTAATCTGTGTTACAGCTGGATCATTAAGAGATAAAAGGGGTCATTCTGTTTGTGGAAAGAATGCAAATGTGGATTTCTATGGTTCGATGTGGACATGACAGAGGGAGTGCTGAAATCCCCCCTCCCAACACAACACATACTTAATAAAAACAAACAACGAATTCTTTCGAAAGTGGTTTAATGAATATTGTCATAATAAAATAAAATTAACAGCCACAGCCTTCAATGTTAAATTAAGCATAAATCACACCATTACTGAGAGCCCAAGCAGTGCCACCAAAATTACTTATCCAAACCATCTGTACCAGCCACCAGCCCTTTTAAAACTGGCACGGTGGGTACGTATTTATTCTCTGTAACTTAAACCAGGTGGGGCCTACAAGACCCCCCTTCCTTAAACCGGTGTCTGTGACTGCCCTTAAATCACCTGGCACATCCCCAGACCTTTTTCAAGCAAATTATTCACCCCGCGGCACTGCCGAGCTCCCGCCACAGCCCCCGGGAGCTGAGTCACCGGCCCCGGGAGCCCCCCACCAGAGCAGCAGGGCCACTTAACTGCTTCTCGCAGACCTGCATTGAAAATTTCAAGACCTAACTCCGACAGGTGTACCCCGTCCTTTCTAAAGTGCCCCTTTGCTTGCTCTAACAGTTTGTGCCTTAGCGCAAAACCCCCGGCCCCTCATACAAAATGCGAAACCAACATGTTGATCTTTATTCTACTTTTTTGCAGGATCCTATGGTCAATTGGAGGTCTCCACTTGAGTCTAGGTATAATCTCTGACCACACCATGATCATGCTGGGTGCACATTCCCATATTCGTAAGAAAAATGTCTTTACCACTGTCATGAGGTCCAGCTGGGTTCATGTCCCCAGATCATTTCCCCCAGCGTGCACAATCAAAACATTTGGGGGTGTTCTTGTGGTGACGAGCTTTGACATTTTTTTAAATATTTGCGTCCAACACATGCCCGGGAAACCAAACCAATGGATCTCGGCATCCTTCTCTAGGCAGCCCAGAAGTTTTCCTTTAGGGCGTTCTGCTGCCTTGCGTTCGGTCCAGTAAATGTAAGAATGTCCAATCATCCAAACCATGCACTTTGAGGTATCTGCGATTTAAATTGAGAAAACGTCACCCTGAACTTACCAATGGACCCCCACCCGCTACTTACAAGGCACAGTGACCAGATGCGGATGGACATAGGTTTGCTGGGGGCAACCCGCATCTGGCTGCCTCTGTAGCGGCGCTGATCCGGAACGAATGAGTGCTGAACTGCCTCGGATCAAGACCCATTTGCAGAAGCGTTTTTTGGAAAACAGCAGTAAATTGATAACGTGATAGGAATGAACCATCACTGTGACATAAGAGTGGCCCGTGCGCGCCTGGTCTAACCGCCTGGAAGGAAGAAAAACATTTTATTGGACAAAAGGAACAACCTGTGACCTCCGTTAAGTGCACCATCCGCCCTTTTCCTTCTTGGTCCGTTTTAGATTTGGTGATCCTTATGTGTAACATACCCTGTGATAGTTCTACGTCCTGTCGTAATAAGCCTCCAGCCACTCTTCTCCCTGGGCTCACTAATTCCCCTACCCGAAACGCCACAAAGAACGCCAACGAAAATGCAACCTTGAATAATATCACTTCTCCCGGAGCCGTACACAGAAGGGGCAACTGAACAAATAAATCCTGCATTATCGCGAAGGTCACCGGCCTGCGGCTATCAGTGGAAGCCCTGCCTTTTCGGAAACCTCGCAATGCCATTTTTAGTAAGAAATCCATGTGAAATCAGGCCAACCCCAAATTTTTAACAGAAAGGCCAGGACGGACATCGCCCATCCCATCCCTGCCACCGATGTGCCGTTATTCGGCAACTGGCATGTGAAATAAAATGTCAGGTCTCGACGTGCCTCCGTCGCAGCCAGGTCCCCAGCCCCTTGTTCGAGCTGAAACCATTGTTTCCAAACTCCAAGGTAAGCCTGCCAAGTTGTTGGGGCCAGGGCCCCCATCAGCCAATGAGACAGTTGGTCGATCCAATATCCCACAGGTGCTCTGGTACTGTGACTGGTTCTGTGCAAGCCTCGGGCGCCAACTCTCGGAAACGCTGCCGCTGAAACCGAGAAAGAGCATCAGCAATATCGTTGTTGACGCCCGGGACATGCACTGCCCTGAAAAGAATGTTGGCTGACAAGCAAGTTAGCACGAAGCGGCGTACTAAATTTACCACGGGGAATGATCTAGCTGATAAAGAATTAATGGCCTGGACTGCCGCTGTGCTGTCTGAGTGAAAAAACACCGATTTGTTGGCCAGTTGTTCACGCCACACTGACACTGCCACCAGTATTGGGAAAAACTCCAGGAACGCTAGGTTCCTGGTGAGCCCAGCGGCGTGCCATGCCGCTGGCCATTTTCCCTGGCACCATGCTCCCTGGAAGTAGGCCCCAAAACCCAGCGATCCTGAAGCGTCTGTGAAAAGTTGTAATTCATTGTTCTGCACCGTGCCTGCCAACCACAAAGATTTTCCATTAAAGTTGTCTAGAAACGTCCTCCACACCACAAAGTCCTGCTTTGCCAATGCTGACACGCGTACAAAGTGGTAAGGGAGGCGTGCCCCGCTCGTCAAACTTGACAGGCTGTTACCCCTCCGTGTCACCTGGAGGGACTGTGGCGCCCTCGGGGTCCCCGGTATGGATAGTGGGATCCCCGGGCGTCGCAGCCTCTCCCCC
>CM070038.1:50528796-50539130 GCA_036250615.1 Ptychadena robeensis
CTCCTCCCCCTGTGGACGGTTTCCACTAAACCATCCGTAACCCCCACGAAGAGGCTAACACAGGCGCCTGCAGAAAATCCGCCCCATGGGCAGAATCCTGCAAGCGAAGTTAAATTTTCCTAAAAGTGATTGGGCTTCGCGTAGTGTAACTTTGTCCCTGCCCATGAAAGACCACAATACCCTTTTTAAATCTGACAATTTGTCCTCAGGGAGGCGGCACTCCATCCTTACTGAGTCTATCTCTATCCCCAGGAATTTTAAGCATGTAGCCGGACCTTCCGTTTTTTCGTGGGCCAGGGGGACCCCGAAACTGCTAAAGACTTGCTGCACCGTACCCAGCAACCTCTCACATACACCTGTCCCAGCCGGGCCTATGCAAAGAAAATCATCTAAATAGTGAACTATGGAGTCAAGGCCAGACGCCCTTCGAACTACCCATTCAAGAAATTAACTGAACTTTACAAAATAGGCGAACAAGCGAGCAGCCCATTGGGAGGCAATGAACCACTGACCTTAAAAACAACAACCCAATAAAAACTGACTCTGAGGGTGTACTGGAAGTAAGCGGAATGCTGACTCAATATCTGCCTTGGCCAACAATGCGCCCACCCCTGCCCTGCGCACCCACTCCACTGCCGCGTCAAACGGCGTATATGACACCGCTGTCAGCTCTATGTCTATACCAGTGTTTTTCAACCACTTGTGCCACGGGATGTTGCCTGGTGTGCCGTGGGTTTTTGACCCCACTCTCGGCCCTCCTATCTAGCTGTCTCTTATAGTATAAGTCTTATACTATAAGAGGCAGCTAGATAGGAGGGCTAAGCAACCGCATCCTTACAGAGCCGGTCCGTGTATAACACGGATCGGCTGTATAACTCTTGGGATCGGCTCTGTGAGGATGCGGTTGCTTAGCAACACGCGTCCCCACAGACCAGGGGCGCTGTTTTTGCTCTGCTGGTATGCATCTGCGCCGCAATTATGCGTATCGACGGTGCCCTCCGATTTTTTTCATGAAACAAGTGTGCCTTTGCCCAAAAAAGGTTGAAAAACACTGGTCTATACCATCGTTTACCGACGAGCCTTTTGGGAAAGACAAGTGATGAATTAATCTAAATTGGCCCGGTTCTTTTTTGGGAACCAAACCCAAAGGGTAAACTATTAATTTTGGGCTAGTAAAAGGGCCCCCCATCCGCCCCAACATAATTTCTTTACTTAACTTCTTCTCAATTAAGCCAGGTTGGGCTTTTGCTGAAACCAAATTTTTACAATGGGCCCTGCCCTCCCCCCCAACATAGGGAATGGCAAACCCGTCACGGAAATCATAAAATAACATATCCGCTATCTCCCTGTCCGGGTATCTATCGAGCCACGGGCCCATCTGCTCTACACTCACTGGCGTCTTCCCCCTTACCCAAGGCGTCCGAATTCTTCTGACCTCCTGATTTCCCTTTTTGGTAGCATCTGCTGAGAGGGTGGTTCGTTCCCCCGCATCCCGAGCACTCGTGCCGGAAGCGGCATGTGGCGCCCCATCTGCATGCCCCTTCATTAAATTTCCAGCATAAGCCTTTCTTTGACTGTGCCGGTCCACCACTTGCTGCGGGCCCGGCTCCTCCTGGAAAGGGAGTTCCTTGGCCTCCTTGACCTTCGCTGCTTGTAACCCCATACCCTACATGCTTAGGCGCAGTCATGACCCTCAACCACAGTGATATGTCCTTGTGGTCCCAGTTGGAGACGGACCACACTGATAGACGTTGACGGAACTGTTCGTCATATCGTAACCACGCATTACCGCCATATGTCCGGTGTGCCTCTAATATCGCCTGCCCATAACACCACAAGGACGTGGCCAATTTTGGTGACTTCTGGCAATGTGCCAATATAAAGAATGCATGTAACCAGTTTAAATAAGTACGTGGAATGAGGCGATACCACCTCCTCTCCTCGTCTTCTTCTTTGCGATGCTCTTTCCCTTTTTCACATCTATCAACCGCGTACCTTTCAAGGGGGAGCAACGTAAAGATGTCGATGTACTCGTTTTTCCAAATTTTTCGCGAACCTCCGCTTTTACATGCGCCCCCAGGGGGCCCAAAAAACGTATAAAAAAGTATACGCTGCCCCTCTTGCGGCATCTGAAATAGGGAGGGGCTTGTCTGTCCCTGTCTCTGTCCCAGATGCTGTTGTCGATGACGACGTGATGGAGGTTGCGTCCCCGTTCCCCACGTCAGCTGACATGCTCCTTGCAGGCGTGCGCCTGCCCCGGGCGGGTTCCCCATCGTCGTCTCCCGTTCTGGCTGTATGCCCCCAAGCCTCCTCTGGGTTGACCCTATCTGAGTGGGACCCTTTCTCCCATTGTGTTAATAAAGCCTTCAGTGAACTCAACAGGTCCCCCGGTTTCTTCTTAGCCCTCCCTCTCGACGACCCCTGTACTCCTGTGCCAGCGTCCCCCTCCTCAGTGTCCTCACCTTCTGAACTATCTGTGGCATGAACCATACAAGACCGTGTGTGTTGGTGTGGTGCATGCACTCACCGACCGGCGAAACAGCGCGTTCCTGTCCCCTGGAACCGCCCTCCTGTGTGCTGAAGCCAGAATGTCCTGGAATGTCGTGTTCGCAGCACGAGGCACGGCCTCGGGACCGTCGGTGCTGTTCCGCCTCCTGGACCACTGCAGCAACCTGTGGAGACATTGACAACACCGCCACACCTACTTGACTGCAGCGTGTGGGATTAGTGCTGCTCCGCGGTCTGCTTCTGTTGTGCTGTATGGTGCGCCTTGCGGTCGCTTGTCTAGTACTCCTGCCTCCTGTGCCGAGTTCGCTGCTGTGCGAGGTTCCTGCACATGTATCTTCCCAGGACGTGGGAAAGCCCGGGGACGCTCCGGGGTTGCTGCTGGCCAAGCCCCTCCCATTGGCCCGTTTGCTTATGTCATTAGTGGCCCCTGCGCAAATGCCTCTATCAGCCGGGGGTGTCCTGGTAGCCGGGGGCCTGATGGGCTGACCCCGCGCCTTGGAGAGACAATGCCCCCCCGCTGACAGCTGTGCCCTGGGGTACTGGGAGGTCTTGGCTTGGCGCGTGGGGGCCCTTGTGCCCACCCCGGGGTGGCTGCGGGGAGCCCGTGACCTGGGGGGTGACACCTGCCCTGGGTGTTCATTGCGCCGTGGCGGGCTGCGGCACCTGTCACCTATGCCGCCGCTCTGTGTGTCTCCCCTCTCAGGGGGCCGGTGCCTAGAGCGCACCGGCCTCCCAGGGGGAATGGCTTCTGGCGTGGAGTCTGTGGCTGCTGCCGGCGGGGGGCTGCCCCCGGCACGCCCCTCGCCGCCCGCCTCTATGGTGTTCCCCAAGAGCCTCCTCAGCAGCGCGAGCCCGAATGTGGGCAATGAGAAGCTCCAGCGGCGTCTCCATGACCTGAGGAGAGAGGGGCGTCTTCCTTACCTCACTTGTCACCTTGACCGGCGCTGGTCCAAAGAGGGCTGCTCCTTCCTGTTCAAGCCTAATAAAGGCTCGTCCGGCCCCGCCCCTTACCTGTTCCTATTGGCCCTGCCCCCCGCCTCCTGTCGTGTAGTGGGAGGGGCCAGCCACCTCGGTCAGGCTGCGCTTCCCTAGCCTTGCCCGGGTCCGCTCCGTACATTCATGTATATCCAGAAATAGACGCAAAAGCTTGCACTAGTCTCATTTATACAAGCACATTTGAAAAATAAACTTAAGCTACCCATACACAGGTAGAATCTCTGGCATTCTGCCAGCATCCGCTGAACTTATGGGAATGGCAATGTGTGCCACTCACACATGGATTTCCGTAAAATACTATGTTTTTAGTCACATTTGCAGAAACCTTAACTCAACATCTAACTTAACACTTAACTATGTATACTTTCAATGCCTACAAATGACATAAATCCTCTTTAAAATGCACCCTTTTGCAAACCTAGTTATTACTTTGTAAAAGCTTTATACCTGCTGCACACCATGAATCAGAAACTAAAATGAGTTCAGCAGCCAGGCAACTAGCTTCTTCAGATCAACAAATAACAGCGTCATAATTCTCCTAAAGGGGTAGTAAATAGAACGCTGTACAGACACCACCCTTGCTGCAAATGCTAGTCTGTCTCTTGCTTTAACAGTAAAGCTAGCTATACATGGGTCAACTTCTCGATTCGATCATCTTGTGCAATTTAAATATCGATCATCACACCACACAGTGTAATCAATAAAATCACGATCGATTCCTTTATTTAGATCAGTGCACATGCTCTATGGTATGATCGACTAAAATGTACCAACAACCGGTAATCTTCTTTTTGAATTTTGGTTCGATCACTTTTGGTCGATACAACCAGGTGGCCAGAAAGCGATTTACGTTCAATTGACAAAAAAAATCAATCTCTTTAAAGGCTTCCATACACGGGTCGATTTTCCACTAGATTTTTTGACCGATCGATCACCGTGCGCGTTCAACCGGCGATCGATTGCGTTCTGCCCCTCCTACCTGATTGACCAAACAAAGTCAGAATCAACTAAAAATCGAATCGGACATTGAACCGACATGTTGGGTTTTTTTGGTGGCCATACAACGGTCGATTTGTCACTGGGAATCAATTGCACACCACCTTAGGAATCCGATTTGTGGTCGATTTGGACATGAGAGGATCTCCAAGATGGCCAATTCCACAAGAAACATCGATCGGAAAGGCTACTGCTTAGGGAGCTATGGGTCCATCAATGTACTTTGATTGCCAAACGATCCATCAAAAAAAAACAACATGAAGGTCAATCTGATTTTTAGTTGATTCCGATTTTGTTTGGTCGATCAATCAGGGTGGACAAATCTCTTTAGTCGATGAAACATAACTGAGTTAATTACTAAGAAAGCACTAAAACCTCTGCATCAGTATGACAGACACAGTGCTATTGTTTTCAGTAGAAGTCAGCCTCCTCACAGCTCCTGCGTTTATTAGGTTCCATCAAACAGTTTTGAAGTAGGCTGTGTATCCTGGGACTGGCTCTGTTTGTATATTGTCGAAGAGGAAGTTAAACAATATTGAAGCTGTTGGAAGCTGTCTTTGTATAACGATTCTGCTTCCTATTCTCGTCTTGTAATGTCCCATGACTGCCAAGGGTGTACAATGAGTACAATGAGAAATCAGTATATCAAGAGGATAACAGTGTGGTACACTATATGGCCAGAAGTCTACTAACAGCAGTTCTTTACATATATATGGGCTTGGTGGACATCCTATTCTCAAATCATAGGCATTACATTTGAGTTTCCAATTCCATCTAGAACAGGCTATAGCCTTCCAGGAAACGTTATCACAAGAACTTCTGTATGATCATATATTAGGTCAGTTAATAATTTAGGACAAAAAGTCTTAGTTCTATTTGTGATTATTTCTAAGCATGGTAGTGTTGTGGTTAGGGCTTGCTGCGGGTCTCCACAATAAAGATATTACATATTATTTTTATGACATTGGATTTGTTGACTAGGACACAATTATGCTAAAACACCAAATACCAGTTGCCTGAAGAAAGATGGAATATCTTTGCATGTTGCACCATTGACTCTATCCCTTATTGTCCATTTACTTTTTTACCATATATTACTATGTCTAATATGGTGCTTTAAACGCTGTGTTAATCCAACCCCCATACACCTTTAGATCCCTTTATACAATTTCATTTAGATCTACCAACAACTATGTAGTGCCGGGTCCTACTTGATAGAATACATAGTGATTGTACGGTTTAGAAAGGTCCTCATATTACATGGCTTAGTAGAACAAAAGTTGTACAGAAATTGAACGGCAAGATTGTGAGGTGGCCTTTACTCTAAATTTTCTAACTAAAATTCCAATACCCATATGATACGTCTGTTTATAGAAGCCAATATGTAGCTAGATGATGTTAAACTTATGTATAACTGATGATATGTTGCACAGTCCTCTATGCCAATCCTATACCAACCCCAAAATGTGTCCAAGCAACAAAGCTTTGCAGAGGTAGCCCTATTACATCATTACACTAATGCTACATCTACAGAAAGTAGATCCTTGTTTGGAATCTGTATTCCACAGCTGGAACAAGCAACAGCAAGCTGCTTGCCGAAGCGGTATAAACAACAAACAGCAGACCTGACGTGGTTGACATGATTGCTCCACCATTTTCACGAGAGAAGGGAAAAGAGACACATAAACTGCTATGTTATCTGAATCTATGGGATTGTGTTATCTAAACAACTCCCCAAATGTTGCACCAATGTATATCAAACTGCTATAATTATTCAAATATAAACTCTGGATATGTAAGCTGTGGAAAATTAAACCCTTAATGCAGTGGTGAGCAACTGAGTTGATATGGAGGGCCACAAGTGTGTCCATCGGCATCACTTAAGGCCGTACATAACATTCTCAAGCTATACTGACTTGTAGAAGCATTTTTAAATGGAAAAAAGGACAGCAGGTGCAGCTAGAAGATATTATTTTTCATTTTTAAATAACAAAACTTGTTTTAAATGATACTTCAAGCATTAGGGAACACTGTAATGTGGTAATGCACATTTTGTGTCATATATATCATCACAGGTGATGTGCCCCTATTCTGTTGCTCTCCTCCTCTTTCCACTGCGGGGGATTAGTGGACAGGTGAGTTCCTATAGGGCATCCACATCATCGGCTGAGCACAATGACGCAGCAATGCTGCTCCTCAAGCTCTTTCGATATCTGGCGCAGAGCGATGACATTATCAAGCTGAGCTCGATGGCTCTTCTATCTGAGCGCATTGACCCATGTATAGGGAGCCTAAGGGTGTCCATACACAAGTCGATATTTGTATCTATTCGTGCACAGTATATGGCCGGGCTTGTGCAAGGTGATCTATTGTACTTGAATTGATGGCGGCCACCGGTTTCTTCGAGCTGGATCAATCAATCCTGCTCAAAGAAACTCTATCGAACAGGAAACCAATTTGAACTTTAATATAAACACCTACTCACAACAACCCAAACATCAGACCAAAATACCAGATTACTCATGTAACACTCACCACCCAGGGTGGATAACAATTCTTGCAGTCAACAAGTACCTGAATGAAGAATAATCTAAGATCAATGCCCATGCCATAAATTGTATAGTCCCATCTTGTACACGTGTTGCACCAGACTATCTTTAGGTCTATAAATTTGCTAATCACTCCATTCAGTGAGTCAATACCCGGGTGGCGTGGTGATGCCATCGTGAGGTCACCACACTGTGGTCCCCTTCGATACGTTGGATAGGGACACTCGATCCCCATCCATAGTAATGTCAATCGAACAGGGATTTACCCACATATTGGTCCCCTGTTTGATCAAGCTTTCTTGGAGGCCGATTGATTGATGGCCACAATTGATTCCTGAACAAGCGATCACCACAAAGGGGGACAGGGATCGGTTGTTCAGGAATCAATTGAAAAATCTTTAAACTGTGTTCAGATGCTAGAAAATTGTGGTCCAAGATGATCTATCATTATTGTCTTTTTGATGTTTCTGACTTTTTAAAAACATTCCTGTTCTGTATCAGAAGTTTAAAATGTATTAATGATGGTGTATTATTATAACAGATAGGCTGAGTCTACACTACACTGCAACCGCGGGGGGCGTCATGGGTACGGCGGTGTGTGCGTGTCCAAACCCCCTTCCGCTGTTTGTGCGCAGTATTGATGTGCAGGCAATACCGCATCCTACTCTCATGTATTGGCAAACCGCCCATGGGGCACGGTTTGCGCGCGTCACACAATGGTAAACAATGGGTGCGGCACGTGTCCTCGGTGCGGCAGCGGGATGCCCCCGGATCCCCAACGCCCGGGCGGGCGCCCCCACCCGCGGACATGACGCGCCAGTATAGACTGGCACGTCCTTCCCCATAGGGGATTACAGGGGGCCGCACAGTTTTCCTTAATGTAGGCTCAGCCATAGTCAGCTATTGTTTGTAAACAGGACTTGACAATAGCAATTCACTTTAAAAACCTGAGAGTAAACTCAGTCTGTCAATGTAGTACTTTCTTGTGAATGCTAGGTCCCTGAGTTTTATACTGATCCTATGGCTTCAGTCGTTGCGTCACTGGCTGTAAACTGGTATGCAGATAAGCAGATCTGTCTTGCTGTTGCATGACTTTCTTCATGCTGGTTCCACATCAATGACTCAAAGTATTAATGTAAGGTCAACAACAGCAACTTTGGTATTTCTTTTCAAGTTGTAACTACACATGACTGCTCAATGTCACAACAGTGCAAAAATTACCACTTGTATGTCATTGGATCTTGAGAGATAGAATGGCAAGTAATTGTTTAAAAAAAATGCCCATTCTTCCAAATATCCTCCCCTAATGTAATTGTCAGATACAATGGCATAGGTCAGCTTAACGACTGTTTAAGTGGTACCATGGCATTGCCATCCTGCATTCTCCTGTATATTCTTTAATATCTGCAAAACTACAGCTAGTAGATTCCTCTGTACTATGGCCAAGGCTTTTCATTTTGGTAGAAGCTAAAAATAGTCCTGAAAAACTGCTGTTAGCACACCCCCCTCTGCCCTGTAATCCTGGCAGAGGAGGGGGAGACAGGCATATTTGCTGTATCTGTTCTCTCCTGAGAATGGATAGCTTTTCCCCTCTTTAATTAGTCCTGGCTTGAAGGAGAACCTTGCAGATCTGTCTGCCTAAGTGGTACTTATTTTTTTCTCTCCAATGTTTGCTTTCTCTAGCCCCATAAAGTTCGGACAATTTTTTGGGGCCCCATAAAGTTCGGGCACATTTTTTTTTGGGGGGGGGGAGGAGTTTGTGTCCCTGTCAAAAACTTCTCTTCCTTTTCCCCTTTTTTAGCCTGTCAGTGATTGTCATCTCAGCATGTTCTGTTAAAACTTACATTTCCTTCTTTCTCTGTTTTCAGGCTCCAAAACTCCCTCGAGATTCTAGAAATAGACCCTTTCATCAGACAGGCCTGTGACTGAAAGCAATGCATGTTTAAAAAAATAAAAAAAAAGAGGTTTTGTGTACTTGGTTGTAAGATTATAATAGATCTGTTTACACCATGAAAAACACTTTTTTTTATTAAGCATAAAGGATTACCTGTATAGAGAGCTCATCTTCTTTGTACTGGCATGGGGGCAGTAGTCCAGGCCAGGCATGGTCAGCAGAAAGTCTGCCAAGAAAAGGTGACTGTGGAAAAAGATGTTGAAAAACACTCCCTGTTCTTGTTAGTATTTTCTTTGTGATGGAGTGCCATGCTGGCAGAGAGAATCACAGGCAGGTTGACAGACGATATGTGAAAAGGTACATGAATACATTTCTAAATTTCTATGTACCTGGTGTTTCCAGTGAAAGGGGCTCATACCTGTCATCTTTGCCTGGTGGGAATAAGTGACATGACGTCATTTCTGGTATCTAGATCCAGCTCTTCCACACTCCAGATACCGGAAGTGACGTAATTGATGTCACTTCTGGTATCGGGAGAGAACTTTGTTATGATCAATCCACCCAGTCACCAGCTGCACACCATGCCGGAAGTTTAAAAATGCTAGCTGGTTGGGAAACCACAAAACAGTTCCTAGACCAATACAAAATGATTCCACTTGTCCGTTCACTTTCCAATGTCACCAATTTCAATCGAAATGTATTTGTTGTACCATGTGGACCTGCACAGATTTCATGCCGGACAACTACTAACATTGGTCTGGTTTTATCGATCATAAGTATTATCGGTACGTGTATGGCAGGCTTTAGACATAGAGATTGGTATGAAGCAACTGTAAATGTACTTGTATTGGCTATGCAGATAGTGCAGATAAATGTACCTTGCTTTGCTTAGTGGTAGTGTAGCATTGTCCTGGGTAACTACCAAACAAAACCCAGGTCATTTTCGATTTTTCTATGCACCAACTCTGTCACACTGGCTTGCATATAAAGAATAAATGGAATGTCCACACAGCTGGTTAGGGGCATAGCTTTTATTAAGGGAGTTTTATTTACAAGTTCTTCACCATCACCCAAGGCAGGGATGGGATTCAAAGCATACAAACGAACCCTAACCAGCTGCACAGGGGGGTCAACTGATGGCTCTCTTACCCAGAATCAGGAGGAATGTTCAGGAGTAGTAGGCAGCAGCGTCAGTTTAGCAGAGGCAGAGAGAGGAGGAATCCTGAATCTCATACTTACTCTGAAGACACCTCTTGAAGCTGCATCCACCCATTTGGGCAAGATGAGGGAGAGACAGCCCTTGCACTGCAATGTGGATGGGCAGCAGAGCATACTGCTCCAAGGTAAGCTGCTGGCAAAAAGCGCGGGAGAAATCCAAAACCAATCATTTT
>CM070038.1:50549701-50568525 GCA_036250615.1 Ptychadena robeensis
TGTGAAGAGTGGGAGAAGAGGGTTGCATTGACAATCCAACACAATGGGCAGCACATTGATAACATTTTATAAGTGGACAGAAACTTGTGAATAACTCATAAAGGAATACAGTTACATTAAAACCAAGCACACCATTGTTTTTCTTGTGAAATTCCCAAAAAGTTTGATGTGTCACATGACCCTCTTCGTATTGAAAAAACAAAAGTTGAATTCAAAATGGGCAACTTCAAAATGGCTGCCATGGTCACAACCCATCTTGAAAAGTTTCCCCCCTCACATATACTGTGCCACAAACAGGAAGTTAATATCACCAACCATTCCCATTTTATTAAGGTATATCCATATAAATGGCCCACCCTGTATATTTCTGCGTATATACACTTTAAATGTGATAAGTAATCTGTAGAAGCTGCTGGAAAAGTCTGGAATGTGTTGGTATGCTCTTGCTTCTGCCCAGCAACTGGCCAAGCCAACCCCTGGGCAGAGGTTATAAATATTTTTAGTTTGCTTCATTAGATTCTGGGTCTCTCCACTTCTTCACCTTGCTGTGAGATGACAAGTCCATGATGTATGATAGGGATGTATGCTTCCAACAGGTAAATCTTCCCTCATCACATCTGAGTGGGTACAGGCCTGATGGACTACAGGATCCAACAGTTGCAATGTGAGTGTACCCTGGATGGGCTTAGGGTGAGAATGAGGAACTCCCATTTTAGCATAGCCAGCATCATCATAGAGTGGCTGCCTCTCCTGCACCACTGGGTGAGAGCATCAGCCTTCCAGCAGCTGGTTCAATAGACTGTTTATAACTTAGCTCCTAAGCCTTGTACCCCATACCTGATTTGAGATCTGGGGTGAAACATGGGGGCTGCCATCAGAAATGCTCCACTACAGAAATATCTAATCAGCACCAACTGATAGAGATTGATCACTTAGGTATTCACCATTGTAAAAGAAGGGATCATTGATAGTACCACCCCACAGTGTAACTGATGTAAATCCAGCTAAAAACCCAACAGATACTTGTACGATCAGCGGAAATTCTCCAACCAGACTGATCATGGTTCTGTTGATTTTAGGCCAAATTTTAATCACTTTTGGTGGATCGAGAAAAGAGGAATCCATTTACTCTCAAGTTTCTTCATAGATTTTTTGAGTAAAGCTAGCCATACACAAAAAAATGCCCATTTGATTGCTGCGGTCAATCGTTTGAGAATCTATTCCTTCCCACCTTAAGCGGAGAAATTGATTGATAGGGGATCGGACATATCGTTTTTTGGGGGGGGTTTTGTCACTACTTTGGATGGGGATCCTCGATTGGTAATAGCTAAAATCAAGGAGTAATCGGTTCCCCAAGGTAGTGTGCACCACAGTTGTTGATTTTGCTAGTTGATTGTGTGTTACGAACACATCGTACAACATTCTCAGAAGAATTGTACCACGTATAGCTAGCTTTAAACTTGAGATCTGATCGCCTAACAGAGCCTTTTGTAAGATCAATTGCCCATCGCCAACCATGTTAGGCTATGTTCCCACAAAGGCGCTCAGCCGTGGGGCCGACGCGATTTTAATCATGTGCAATGATCGCAGCTGACCGTCTCCATTTAGTTGAATGGGCTGTGATCGGCAATTAGAAACAGGAGTCACTGTGTTTCTGGTTGCAGGCCACAGGCGGCCGATCACCACCTGACCACCCCCTCACAAAAATCGCTTGTCACTTCAACCGTGCCCATAGACAGTGAATGGACGCGGTTAAGGTGATTCCCCACATCCTGGCTGCAATCGCTCAGCCATGATTCTAATCGCGGGAGGCAGCAGGAGATCCCTGGGTGCTAGCGATCTCCCGCAGCTCCGTGCCGCAATTGGAATCTCCAGGTGGGAACAAAGCCTTATCCTCTCCAGCATTTCCATGCTGCTCCTTCTTCTGTGACTACCACTGCAAAATATTTGACCTCCTTCTACGATCCAGCCAATCCATGGAATACATATAATGACCACTATCTTCACACTCCAACAACAGACAGCAGATATTTTGTGACAGCTGTGATGGAGGACAATTTTAGGGGAGATTCATGCATATGTTCTGCAGCAGCCCATGTGCATTGTTGTGTGACTCCATCACACTCCACAGCATACCAAAAGTCGGTCTTGCGCTATTTTTGAGAATACAGTGCACTTGAAAAGGTCCAATGTTCTGACCCAGGTTATGCCATGCATTGTAGAAAGGCAAATAGTCCATTCCTACTTGCACATACAACATGAATGAGATTGTTTCAACGTTCTATCCTGAAGAAGTGACCTAAAGGCCCCCATACATGTCTAGATTTTTCATCCAATCAACTTAATTCACTAAATTTTTTGGTTGATTGATTGAAAATCTATGGCAGCCCACATGGTTAGATCAACCTAAAACAATAAAAATTGGGAAAAAAAATTATTGAAAAAGGATTGGACGTGCTGGTAAATTTTAATTGGTTGTATTGAAATTCATTACACTTTCAGTCGATCCCCAAAAAATTTATCAAATATCTGTTACTACAGTTGGCAAACATACAATCAATCACCAATTTCCCTGACCCCTAAAAAATGTTCTTTTTAAATTGATTGAACAGAAAATCTAGATGTGTATGGGGGGCTTAAGAGTCACAAAACACATTGATTACTGGTTTCAAATCCTATGAATAAATTCTAAAAAAAAAAGGGTCACCGCTCCCAGCATCCCTTCTTTTTAGGTTTCCCAGACACAAAACATTTCAATTACATTTCAAGCTACTGGATACCTAAATGGGGATAAATTGGACTTTATTAGGGATCTCTTTATCTTCTGACACTACAGCCATTGTGAACAAGGTACAGGTCTGCTTTTAGGTGGCCATGCACTGAGAAAAATGTGTAGTGTGGTCACCCTACCTGATTCAGGTGCTGTCCCCTTTAATCTGCCTTTCTATCAGGCCCCTGAATTCAAGGGTTATATAGCTGCAGCGCATGTTTCTATCTGCACATTTAAACTTGGGATGCAGGGGGGGGGTGTAAATTTCAGTAGAATCTGATGGATTTTCTAGGTATGTTGTTGGATTCGTAGCCAAACGTACTATGTGCACAGGGTTCAGGAAAGGAATTTATCGGTTTTGAATTGAGTGGTGGAACGATCAATCAATGTTAAGGTAGGCATACACACCTCGATTCTCCCTTGAATGATGAGGGACAGAGTAATGGAGACGGCCGGGAATCTACCAACATGTCGGATCACTGTGCGATCTGACATGCTGGAGATTTATGTTCAAACTCGCCAGACGGACGGACGGACTTCATTTTCGGGCGAGCAACTGCTGGGCAGTTAACAGGAACACGCAAAGCGGTCTATCAGCTAAAAGATCGGGCAGGAATGTGATGGTGTATGGCTACCTTTCGACTGACAGTCGAAAAGCCCATTGAATCTAAAGGTCCCCATACATGGGTTGATTTCTTACCAATCGACTATGGATCGATCACAGTGAATGAAAAACACCACCTTGAACAATCGTTTTTGGACAATACAACTTTCCCCAAATAGATTTTTAGAATGTTCTGTATCGAAAATTATGTCATTGTCATACTTAATTGGCACAAGTCGATGACCACCACCAACATACTTTGAAGGCAAACGATTGATCCCAAAAAAATGGCATGTCTCATTCCTTTACGACCGATTCGCCCGTCGATTTCAACTACATTTTAATCAATCGTTCTAGGTGGACAGTGAACGATTCTTTATTGATCTACGTGCATGCATGCGACGATCGATTAAACAAGGATCAAATGAAAATTCGTGTATAGGAACCTTTAGATCAATCAAGAAAAAGCTGTTGTGTGTGAGGGCCCCCATACACGTATACATCCACGTGCGATTTTCCAAAGTATCTTAAGGGAAATGATGTGTGAGTGCCACACATCGCGTATGTTCAGCGGATGGCTGAATTATCGGATCGACAATCAATAATTAAGTCAATGGAATAAAAAAAAGCAAAAGTAGATACATTCTTGTCTTCAAAGCACATCAACCATACCTTTCCCTGAGCTATCTGCTCTAAAGATGGGTTTACACGTGTAGATTTTTTCATTCAATCAACAAAAATCTACAATGGCCAATTTTTTGATGGATAAATTTTGTTCAGCCTCGAACAAAAAAACTGTAAGTTTTTATCTGTCATTGTAATTTCAAATGCATTTTTATTTGATATTCGCGATGAATGAACAAAAACATCTACTGCTACATTCTACATTTAAGCAGTGAACAGACAGCTCGAATATCGGTGGAGCCGGGGAGATCGCTCTGCTCTCTTCCTGGCTCTGGTCTGGTCTCTAGGCAAAGCATCGGACATCGGCTGTAGTTACGGTCATGTCCGATTGGTCCCGCTCGAAAACAGCTATGGGCGTATATTATTTGGGCCAGATAGATGGGCGTGAGGTGCACGGCGCTCGGAGCAGCCATCGATCTGCTCATATCTGCATGTCTGTACCCTGCTTTAACCTCATAAAACTGATTTCTGATTGGTTGCTGCAGGTTAATGTACATACCTACATTGTCCTACCACATAAGCCACATAAACACTATGACTGCTACTCTGTGCACACCTTTGTGTTTGGGACAAGAAGCACACTGTGTGCGCAGTAGAAGTGCCAAGCATTGCATTAATGGAGCTCCCTCCCTTTGTGTGTATCTCCTTCTCTCCACCCTATTCACATGTGTCTCTCCTCCTCCACCCCCTCCCTTCTGTGTGCCCTCCCTTAGACTCATTCCCAGCACTTCCCCTCCCCCTGACACACAGCCCTTCCTGCCTGCACCTCTCCTCGCTTTCTACAGTCTACAGTACTTTCATGACATCTATGGGACCAAGTCTATGATCCCCCCCAGACTGGACCCCCATGTGCAAAGGAGCTGAGTGAGCTGCGGGGATCCTTGTGTGCAGGTAAGAGGGGTGCAGATGGAGAGAAAAAGGGGGGTCTCCTCTTGCAATGAACCCCCATCACATAGACTCTGATCTCACCTTTGTGTTGTCACTGGAACTTCTTACTTCTGATCCTTACAGGAAATGCAGAGAATGCGTTGTAGATCAATATTTAAGATATTCTATTAGCTTTGGTTGTGGATCTGCCTCCTTATCTGACAGATGGCTGTAAAACAGGAAAGTTTATGTGTGTTGTGTCTACTGTGTAATGTAATTATCACTGATCTGCTGTTATTGACCAGTCTGTGGCTGTGGAGGAATCCGATCTGCTGTTGCAGGAGTCTTTACAAATATTTATATTTATCTACAATCTCAAGTTTGTTTACTTTGTCAGTTATGTTGTAAAAAGTATATTTGTTGTTTCAAAACAAACCTTTAGTACCTATGGTGGGAAATATATTAAAGCTCCCATACACCTTTAGATCACTCCATACAATTTCCATTAGATCTACCAACAACTATGGGGTGCCGGGTCCTCCCTGATAGAATACATAGTGATTGGAAGGTTTAGAAATTTTACATGGTTTTGGTAGAACAAATGTTGATTGTACAGAAATTGTATGGTAAGGTGTATGGGGTCCTTTATTCATATAGGATTGTTGGTCATTAGTGGCTGATTGGGGTTTCAACGAGGATGGTTTTATTGCAAGTTCGTCGAAGTTCACTTTAGGGAACTCTGTAGAAGTTTGAATATGAAATTCTAATCATTGTTCTGATATTCCGCACATACTTCCTGTTTGTGTGTCACCCTGAAGTGCTGTATTACTATTGCTGTCTCTTGGTATGTTCTCAGCCAAACTCATCTCTTCACCTAAAGCATGGCTGCTGCTACTGTTGGTGTTTTTTTACTTGTTTACCTATAATAAATACCAAAACTGAAGGAGTTCTGGTGTGTGATATATACTACAGGATACCAACTAGATGTTTTACCATCTGTTGTGCACAAAACCAGGAAAGGTGCTTAAAAATGTTCTCATATAGAACGTAATATCTAGTCACTTTTGGTGTAAGTGCTCATTTGCGGGATCTAAAGGTGTATGGAGACCCTAAAGCAGGGTACAGACATGAAGATATGGGCCAGATCGATTGGCGTTTCGAGCGAGACAAATCAATCTTAGTCGAAAACAGCCATATCGAATGAGACCGTTAAATACGGCCGATGTCCGTTGCTTTACATGGAAACCGCGAGTCATGGCATCATCAGCTGAGCTGGACAGAGCAGGTCTCCCCTGCTCCGCCGATATCTGACAGCAGCGTGATGACGTCATCATGCTGCTGCAGTTAACATCGGATGGCTCAAATGTCGAGCCGTTTGTACCCTGCTTAAAGGTCCCCATACACACTGCTATCCACTGCCGATTTTACGGCCCATGGACGGGCGTTCACACTATCTATCGGCAGCAATTTTGGCTGCGGATCACAGAATTCTTGATCGGCCAGGAAACCGACGTGTCGGTAAATTCCCGGCCGATCCCATTACTTTGGATGGAGACCAGTCTCAATTTAAAGTAATGGCCACATGACGTCATCATGTACTGCCGGGAGCTGTCGTTCTGCCAGGCAGATCTAAACGTGTGTGGGCACCTTTACAGTTATGCTTTGTCATGTCTAAATGTAAGAGCTTTTTTACACTAGCTCTAATTGCTTTGCATTACCCCAATGGTTCCCAAAACTTTCCTTGCAGGGCCCCTCTTTTCTATATAGGAACATTATCGAGGCCCCCCCCCCCAGATTCGCAATGCTGCCATACACACACCAATTATACAGTAACATTTATTATTCACATAGAGACAAACACAGAGACACACACATTAAATACACTCTACCTACTGTCTGTAGCTAGTTCCCCTGTGGTTGTCTTCCTGTTTGTCTATATCTTGGGCTTGTGTGTGTGATTGGCTGGCAGTGGTAGGGGAGGGTGGTTGGACTGTGTACAATCCCAGAGGCAACTGACAGCGGGTAGAGCCAATAGGCAGCTAAGTTCTGCAGATTTCTCTCTCCCTTCTCTCTGGCTGACAGCACGAGTCTCACATAGAGGGCTCCTCAGCTGCCCCCCTTGGAATACCTCCCCGCCCCTCAGTTTGGGAAAAATTGCATTACCCCAATGCAGCATGTATAGATTCTACGCAAGGTACGCAGATTTTCATAGCAAACCCGGTTTGCCTTTCACACAGGCCCTGCCTTTGCGTTTACAATAACAGCAGCACACATTTTTGGGGATGCACCACAAGTTTCTCCCATACATTTGTACTGGAGATGTAAGCACAGCCCAATGCCGAAGTGCGAGTTTTCACCACTAATGGTGGCGGTAAACAAATGTGGTAGCATTATGGTTCTGGTTTGCTTTAAACCAAGGCTGGCAAAAAAGTTGAATGCGATATACCAGCCAATCATGACGGCACCAGGAGCTGATCATGGAGCCAGTAATTTACTCATTTACCAATTTTATTGTTTTTACATCATTTTGGCACAGCGCAAAATCACTGCGGTTCTTAAAAACAGGTTAGGTTAAATAATGCTGCCAGAGAAGAGTATTGCAGTCCCAGACCTATTCCGTTTTCCTTGAACCACAAATAACTGCAGCCATTTCAGCGCCTCCGTATTGTATGCTGGATTTGATGGATGGCTCTCTGGCCATGCAGCACTTGGGTCCCAGGCTCAAAACTCTACCTTACCCGCAGGGAGTTTGAATGTTCTTCCTGTGTCTGTGCCCTATGTCTTCTTTCCACACTCATTGGGGGCTTCCCCCTCAAAAAATGTAGTGAAGATTACGTTAAAATGAATTTCCTATAAAACAAGATAACCCATCCTGCCTCTGCGCTAAAGAATTTAGGGGCCCTTTTTACACTATATGCATTTTTTAAAGGCATTAATTTTAGAGGTATGCATTAATGCGTTTATACAAAAATGCATGAGATTTGCGCATTACTCATCTGCGTTTTTAAACAAAGCTTCAAAAATGCATGCAGCAGTGCAGCATAAAAAAACTCCTGCGGTAATGCAATGCATGCAATGTGAATGGTAACATTGGTTTTGTATGGAAAAAACTGTGTATAGTGTGAAAGGGCCCTAAGAATTGTTTAAGCCAGTAAAGCTGGCCATACACCTTTAGATTTCTCTGTCAGATATCCTTTAAATCTACCAACAACTATGTAGTATAGAGTCCTCTGTGATTGAACACAGGTAGATTTGATTGGTTAGAAAGTCCCTCATATTACATGGTTTTTGTAAAACAAAAGAAGATCTGAAAGAAATCTGACTTAGAATTTAAAGAGATCTAAAGGTGTATGGGGACCCTAAAGGCTGAAATACACGTCTCAAAATTTGAGCCGATAGAGAGATCTTGGCAGTAGCGTGATGATGTCCTGACGCTACTTCCAGGCTTTCCCAATATTGGGAGCCAACTGTCACAGCCTGTCCTATACTTTGAATGGGGAACCACGGTTCCCCATTCGAAGTATAGAATATCGAACAAGGTTTACCAACATGTTGGTAACCTGTTCAGTTGATCTCGCTTGAAAAACAGCATACACGGGTAGATTTTTTTCCCAGATTTCTGCACAGCTCAGTGCCCTGAATGTGCACAGCACTCGGCTGTGCAGAAATCTGGGTAAAATCGACCCGTTTATCCCTACCTTATAGGCCAAGGTATCTACAGAGTGGGAATTTGATAAATTACACTTATTGTGAATCTTGTAAAGAATGGGGTACAGGTACATAAACACTTGCTAAAGCCCCCCATACACGCCCCGATTTTCCGTCTGATCGATTAAAAACAATCGATTTTTTTGCATCGGTCTTCCAAAAATCGGTCAATGCCCACATGGTTCGACCGAGTAACTTCGATCGAAGTTTTGGGAAAAATCGGTCGGAATGTGATCGGACAAATTTTTCTCGATCTAATCTAAATTGTATTCAATCGGCTACTATTTAGGTCCGATCTAACTAATTTTCATACTTTTACTTCCTGTTTCAAAATTGTGGTGTGTGTAAAATCATCTGCCAGGCTGTTTTTTTTTTTTTATTCATGTGAACTAAACTGAAGTTGAGACCCTGTTTCCCCTATGATTAGCCATCCCCATCAAAGGCACCCCCAGATTTTTTTCACAAAAATTTTAAATAAGCCCCCCCACCCCCAGAACAGACCCCCACAGATACCTGGCCCTGGCCAAAACTCCCATGTGTGCCTCAAGCTGCTGATCCCCGCCATAACCCTTTCACTTCCGATCAAACATAAAATCGTCCGATGGAAAATGTTCGATCGAAGTAGGTAAAATCGGACAATAATTGGTTGCTTTATTTGGGGGTATAATAAAATACGGTCCGACCGATCAAAGATCCTCGCATCGGAAAACATTGATTGTTTTTTAATCGATCGGACGGAAAATCGGGACGTGTATGGGGGCCCTAATAGCACTTTCTATTCATTGAGTGGACATGAAAAACAAATGCCACAGACACCCCTGTCTTGATGACCACATGTGTTTGCTAGTCCATTGTGTAATCCTTCCAAGGCTGACTTCACTTAAGCCTGCCATACACACGCCGATGTGTGTAGCAGACTAGTCCCGATATCTTTCCGGGAGGCTAACGTGATGACGTCATCACGTTAGCCTCCCGTTGCATTATGGGGCCCCTTCAATCGGCTGGGCACCCTTTGTGTGCCGGCCATAAGCTGCAATGAAGACGCCGCTTCATTGCAGCTTATGGTATCGGCTCCCATCGGCCAGAGAAGATCGGACATGTCCGTTCTCTGGCCGGCCGAGAAGTGGGGCGACAGCCGATTAGCGTCCGATTTTTAACCTGACCGACGGCGCGAGCGTGCACGCCCGTCGGTCAGATTAAAAATCGGCCGCTTATCGGCATGTGTATGGCTAGCATTAGGAAAGACTGTCCTAATATATGCTTAACTTTTTCCAAAGCTTGATTAACATGAATGCTTTTACATGGGTTTTGGGAAGTAAAGATATGTTGATAAAGAGTGGGTTGTTTCAACAATGTCAGCCATGTTTTTTGCAGTGCTTTGTCATCCTTGTCTATAAAGTTTTACAAACATTGGGTGTCTCTTAACATTTAGGGAGAAATGAATGTGCAAAACTTCCTAAAAACTATTGCTAATGCTTTCCGTACTCAAATACACTCTCCTTTTTTTTTGTCATGTAGGCCTAAGCTTGCTTATGGCCTCTGGCCTTGAAAAGCTGATGTGTTGGTTTTTGTTTCAGTGAAAGCTTCTAATAAGTTGAGTGACATGGTTTGTAGTATTTCACATGAGAGACCTGGGCCTGGTTAAAATATTCAGCATCACCTATAGCAACTAGTAAGGCCTGATACATTTTATGGCCTGGTGGTTGCCATAGACAACAGCTTAATTTAGGTTGGTAATTAGGCAATCAGTAAGTTCACAACCAACTTTCTAGCAGGTGTATATGACAAGGTTAAGTATAAAAAAAATGTTTCATATATAAGTTATCAACCACCATCTCATTTACTAACTCCTCTCTTCTTATCCTTTTGTCCACATGACTAAATATGCTAATTCTCAGTGACTTCTAGGAAATGTAGACTTTTTCTCTCTTGCCCACAAAGTCCCTGGCTTTTTTGATAACTGGCTGTTGCATGCTGCCTGTTCGTGGAGTACGCACCATACAGTCTGTCCCTTACCCCCTCTCTTCCTGTTTTGTGTCACAAAGCCTCTTCTAGTCCCACTGGAGCTCAGAGCTGACCCAGCTGCTTTACAGAACAATTTAAGAGGAATTCTGAATTAACCCCTAATGCTGTCCATTCATAGGCTGGACTTGCCTGCATTTTGCCAGACGTTTAGGAAACTGCATGGCTTGCAGTTATTCACAAGCTGCCATTAATCCATAAACCAAAGTAGTATTGGGAAACAAGAATGAGATGTAAAAGGAACCAAGAGCCATAGAAATAAGGGAAATGTTTGTTATTGCTGTCATTGTTCTAGCTCTCATGTGTATTGGGGTCTTGCTCATAAATCAGGATGCACACAGATGTTTTCTATGTTTAGCTGTATGAGAAGACAAAATTCCAGAAACAACTATTGTAGGTACAAGTTTTTAGAAGGTTAAGGGGCCATGGTGTACAGGGCCGATATATTCTTCTCAGCTTAGGACATTATACACTAGGCATGCACTATACAATATTTCTAAAGTTAGTCTAAATAAAAATCTAATGTAAATATGTTGAAAATAAGGGCGTTGATATATTGATTTGAAATACCTGTCTTTTGTCCAGGTGTCCAACAGCAACCCACAGAGTCCAGCTTGAGAACTCACCAGCACTTAACAAATTGTGCCAGTCAACAATCTAGTGCTTGTACAGCTAAATTCCATGTTGTTTAATGAATTATTACCTAAAAACCATAGTAGCTATTTATTCTGGCAGAGGATGCAGCAGAGCCCCCCCCCCCCCCCCCCCCCCCCCCCCCCCCCCACACACACATATATAGGAGAAACTCATTCTTCTGTTGATTAGAACAATAATGACAAGATAATATATGTACATGGGTAAAGACTATATAAGCAGTAAATAAATCTGCAATTATCATTTTTAAAAAGTTAAGATGAAGTCTCTTGACTTGTTAACACAGAGTGAAAGGGTAGTTAACAAGAGACCTGGCACTGAGTATTTTGTGATGTGGTGAATGGCACCACATTACCAATGTACCATGGCACAAATGCTTCATGGTCTGTTGCTGGTAAGTTTATGTTCCATTGTACCCTAGGCAGCATGGGTAATCTGTGCTCCCTCCACCATTCCTGCCCATTGGTTGGGCATACCTAACTTTTCATAGTTTCTAAACTTTCTAATTTAGCTGAGAATTAAGGAGAACCTGATACTTTTGGGTATGAGAAAGCACCTGACTAAGGCCTTGTCTCCACTGCAAAAAACTCTGCAAACCCCTCTTCATTCGTGACACAGGCTGCATTGGAATCAATAAAAAAATTGAAAGAGCAGTAAGCAATCATGTTGGAAAATGTTTTCTAGGTATTCGGATCTATTTGTATCTGATATGATGGAGCATTCACTCAGACCTTAGGAAATAGAACTATTTTGTGTTGATTACACTGTGCGGTAGTAAAATCCTTCAATATTAGACTGACAGTTGATTTTTAAATTGCGCAAGTAGATCTAATCGAAGATCAATCAAGTAAACGTTCACTTATGTAGGCTTCCTTTAAGCTGGCCATACACTGAACAATTTTTCAGTTCAGTTGTTGTAAAAAATCTATGGTGATGTCGTCACGTGCATTTGAGCATTCGGCGATTGAACAGTAAATCAATGCGCATCACATTGCACAATTGATTCCTATTTGATACTTGAGTAATGGCAATTGAAAAGGGATTTACCCACATGTTGGTTCCCTGTTTGATTGAGCTTTCTTCGAGCGGGATCGATTGATCCCATGTAAAGGAAAGGTGGCCTGAACAATCGATCTCCGCAAATGAGCAAGGTGATTAATTGTTGGGAATCAAACTAAAGATGAACCCAGGTATGGGGACCTTTACTGTAGATATTTAAATCACATGTCAAGTCAATCAGATTTAAGGTCGATTGTGCAAAAGTCTATTTGTGTATGGCTTTACTCTTCTACTTCCAATGGGATTGCACTAGTCATTGATGCATGACTCTCAGTTGGGACAAACTAAAGACCCCCATACACGTCTAGATTTTTCATCCAATCAACTTAATTCAATCAAATTGTTGGGTTGATTGATTGAAAATCTATGGCAGCCCACATGGTTAGATCAACCTAAAAAATTGGGAAAAAAACTGATTGAAAAAGGATTGGATGTGCTGGGAAATTTTAATTGGTTGTATTGAAATGCATTACACTTTCAGTCAATCCCAAAAAAGTTGATCAAATATCTGTTACTACAGTTGACAAACATTCAATCAATTACCAATTTCCCTGACCCCAGAAAATTTATCTTTTTAAGTTGATTGAACAGAAAATCTAGACGTGTATGGGCGGCTTAAGCCCGGGGGGCCAAAACCAGCCCAGCAAGAGATAATTCATAGCCCATTGTAAGCTCTTAGTTCCTGATAACCAGAAGGAATATATGCAGCTGGGGGGTGCAGTATAGTGAACCTTTTTCAACCAGTGACCTTGATTGTCCAGGTGACTGCTATGTGTTAGGCCAGATTGCATTGTGTTTTTTAACAAATATGTTTATTCTTAAATCTCCATGAGAATAATTTAACCAACGTTGTTACCGGGTTTGAAAATGATGGAAAACGTTTTCTCTGGTCTTCTTGAATTGTCATGGTAGCAGGATGTATGGGAAAATCGTTCAATAAGATCACCTAACAAATTATCCTTCAATGTAGGGGCTTTTGTGGGGGGACATTTCCTGGCCTGGTGTTTTTGTTCCTTCAAAATTAGACTAGCTACAGGAGCCCTCGTGTTTCATTTGTTGGGAAATCTTCCAACCATCATCTCGTATATGTGGCGTTTTCCTTGTGTGTTCTTTGTTCAGGAATTGTGAAAGTATGTTTTAGGAAAGATTAAAAGGTCTTCTAATTTCCTAATTAGAAGAAAGTTTAGCCAACATTTTCTGTGTTCTATGTGCCTATGATAGGACTGAAGAGACTCGCCTTCAGAGACATTTTTTGCAGACTCACAATCTGCTGGTCTTTTTAGCTCTTTCAGCTTCATTAAATTGTCTGTGGCCTATGTATAGACGAATGAAAACAAAGCCATTGTTCAAGGATTTCTAGTTTTTGCTGCATTGAATGTGGTGGTCAGAGTTATTTAAATAGTTTTTTTATGATGGCGCATCATTAGGAAAGTGTTCCTTGCTAGTCACAGTTCCATAAAATTCAGGTTGTAGCAAACAGAACCCACAATAATGACTCATTTTTGACAGTGTCCTACATATTCCCCTCTGATTATGTCCATAAAGTTGCTTCCCTTCTGAGGGAAGATGGCATACATGGTTCAAATTTTTCCGTTCCAATGACTTAAAACTATTGATTGTTAAAGTTGATCCTTTTGAAATACATTTTTTTTACCCTGAATCGATTGATCAGCATAGAATGGAAAAAGCCATGATCTGTATTATAGTTCATGTGCACAAGCCTTAGGAAACAAATCCGTCTATTTAGCATACATGAGAGCCTTGTGTCCATACACTTTGCAGCAATTTGGAAACGTAATTTTTTTTTCAAAGACTAGTTCCCTTTAAGGTCCCCATACACCGGTCATTTCTTCATTTGATTCCCGAACACTTGATGGCCATGCTCGACCGAACAGGGAACCAACATGTTGGTAAATCCCTGCTCGATTGGCCAGGGTCCCCATCAAAAGTATCGAATGAGAGTCAATTGCACAAAATGGTGCGCATCGTTTCGACGTTCAAGCACAACGTGTTGATGTCATGGTAACCTCACCATGCTGCGCTCGAGCATTCATCAAATGAGTGGGTATTCATCCATGTGGGGGCACCCTTTTCTTGATGTGTGACTAGACACTTTCTTATTTGATACATTCATGGAGAAACATTATAGAGTAAATTACACACATGATAAATGTGTGAAACCATTACTTGGCAAAGTTCATGTTCACCTAAACTATTATCTAGAGATGCAAATGGCAAAGTACACAACTGGTTTACCTGGAATAGGATTTGTATTACTGTCCATACCATGAGAGCCCTGTGTCCATACACTTTGCAGCAATTTAGAAACTTTCTTTAAATTAAAAAATTTCTATTTAAAGACTAGTTCCTTTAAGGTCCTTATACACCGGTCATTTTCTGGCAGCAGCCCAGTGCTGCCAGGGAATTGCGATATGGTGATCCAAACCCACACACACCGGCATCACCATATCAATGCAAAAAACAAAACTTCAATGATTAAAGAATATGGTGGTGCATTGAATTATCAATTGTATCTACCCCATACCCTACGACCAATAGTTACCTTTTTTTTTTTTACAAATTGGTGAGTGGTCCATTTTTTTGTCTGATACTGCCTAAAAAATCACATATACTAATCTTAAATAAATTGACAGGGCCCTTTCTGGCCATTAAATGAGCTGCTAGTGGTAATGCTACAGTTCCCCTTAAACCCCACATAGCATTTCACATGACTGGAAACGCAGGTGTGGAGGTAGCTTGATAGGTATACAGGTTTCGTATGGAAACCAGTGTAGCTTGCACTAACAGTGCGGCACGGATAGTGTGAAGAAGCCCAAGAGTGACACAACCTATGGAGGTCTGTAGAAATTCACAAGGCATCCTGATGAGATAAGGTGGAACTGGGTGATGGATGTAGTCGGTAGACTCTCATTCATTTGTGTTTTTGTTAAGTGTCACCCTTTCTATATGTCTGGTAATTGGTGTCTGCTCCTCCACTTCTTGCTGTACACTGTTATGAAGTAAACCGTCACCATTTTCTGTAACTTCTCTACTCACCAAGTTCCTCTCTGATCTTTTCATATTTTCCATATGCACAGGGCTGTGTTCTTAATGTTTCACCCGAGGAATGATGACCATATTTCTGTAGTTGCCTATTGTGCTTACATTGCCTTATGTGTGCTACGGAATTGCAGGATCAGCAGATAGGTTTATCTTATCATGAGTAATGCCCCCCCCCATACATACACAGATTTTAGCATCCGACAGACTAAAAACGATCAATTTATTTCAATCGTACAATCGGAGATAGATTGATGGAAAAAAGAATATACTCCACATGAAATAACCAATTTTTGATAGATTTTTTTAATTTTTGATTATCAATGAAATTGATCGTTTAATCGGGCGATTATTTTTTCAATCGGAAGTGCTGTATACAAAGGGCATGGTCATTTGATGACAGTGTTACACAAGTATTAGTATGCAAATGATCAAGAACTATTAAAATCCGACGGTTACAAAATCATTTGTACTCAAGCGATCAAAATTTTCTGACATGTCCAATCATGTTTTGATTGATTTGTTTTTCACAATTACGATCAAATTTCGTTGATCGGGCCATGTAGGCATGCACCAATTTTCAGTCGACCGATCTAAAAATTGATCGTTTTTAATCGGTCGGCCACTAATATCTGTGCATGTATGGGGGCCATAACACATAATCGTAATTTTGGCACTTAAACTCTCACATCTTGATGTTACCACAATAACCAGGAAGGAAAAGGATTACTTTGAAGAGAAACTGTCAGCTTCACTATTCAGGGTTTGTGAGGAGATGCAACTAATAGGCAAAAGGGCCCTTTTACACTATATGCGTTGCATTTTTACATAAACAATATACATAAATACATATATGCGTTGTGTTTTTACATAAACAAACAATGTTACCATTCACACATCATGTGCTGCATTTTTAAAAACGCAGCGTTTCCGCATGCATTTTAAAAGACACACCCTGCTGTATGCATTTTTGATTAATTTCTCATGCATTTTTTTATTGATTTGCTCCCAAAAGGCAAAACACAGATGTAATGTGAAAAACACATGTGTTTTTGTGTATATGCAGATACACATGCTTTTAAAAATTTTGAAAGGGCTCTAAAAGGTCTGGGATGGACTTCAGAGAGACACAAGCCATATGATATTTGTAGATGCAAAAGCTGACACTCAGTGTAAGCTTTTCCATGCAGGGCATAGTGTTCATATCTTTACAACAGACACCCCCACATTTTCTTAAATTCAGCTTACCTTAATGCAGTGGTTCCCAAGCTTTCCTTGCAGGGATCCCCTTTTCTATTTAGGAACATTATCGAGCCCCCCTTCCTATTCAAATACAGGTTAAAAATGAGGGCCTGCGTCCCCTTGGAATATCTTCGCGCCCCCCAGTTTGGGAACCACTGCCTTAATGTGCCCTACTCCCCTGCTCATGTCCTAGGCCTACTACTACTACATAGTGATATCCAAACTTCTCCATATCCAGTTGTGAAATGAAATGGCTCAAAGCAATTATTTCTTCTCCTAGGTTGGATTTAAGGCAATTGGTACTACATATAAAACAAGCTTACATTATGTAACCGTCTGATATTAACAACCTGTCTTCTTGATAACGAGATAGACGTGATAAATGTTCTGTTTTAAGGCCCCCATACACGTTCCGATTTTTCGTACAAATTTTGCCCGACCGACCAATGTGGTCGGGAGATTAATCAGATGCGGAATTATGTAATCGGCCGAAAAATCGGTCGGGACCGCTTCGGACCTGTCCGTAAATTTTGGTCGATCTGCAGTTAATAAATAGGGTCGGGCTGATGGATCGGTGATAATTTGAATTCTGATATTTCGTGCCAGCCGACCATAACATTTTAGGTGAAAATCGGGTGACACGATCGGACGAAAAATCAGTCGGGAGAATATTCGGAACGTGTATGGGGGGGCTTTAGACAGGGAAATGATGTGGACCTCAACATTAGTCTGCACATTAACATGTGTGGTGAAAAGGCAATTGTTCTTTGCAAAATAAGTAGCAGTTTATCCTTGACCACCTCCTGATATTGTTAGAAGTTTTTGTTTCCTGGTATTTTCCTGAAAAATATTATACAAGTCATGCTCCCTGTGTAGGCCTCACGGTGTGTTTAAGTTTGCCTGCAGACTTGTAAATACAGACTTGGTAGAAGTAAAGTAAATCGCCTGAGGTGGAAAACCATGACACACGTAGCTTCTGCTTACATGCAGTTAATGATCACTTTGAAATGTTAAAAATACAGTAAAATAACATTTCTTTTTACTCAGGAAATGTTTAAAAAAGTGTAGTATATATTTTAATATAAAATGTTTTTCTCTTCCCAGTACAGTCTTCCCAAAAATGTTTTCTTCATCTCTATAACATATGATATGCCTGATTGCTTCATTTGTGACTTCCCCACACATACTGAGCTGCTCACAGTTATTATGGATGTAATGAGGATTGGTCACAGGATGGAAATTGGGCACAAATGCAGAAGGAGCCTTCTCCACTGTCAAGTAAACCAAAAACAAAACAGATTTAAATGATAGGTTCAAGCTTTATCAAAATCTTAGGCCTACCCCTATCCATCTCCATTCCTCACTACTGACCCATAACACTGATAAGGGGCCTCAGCGACCTGGAGTAAGGTATGGGAGAGACTGGCCTTAATTCTTAAACTTTTGGGATGTAAACACTCACACATGAAAACACACATGAATGTATACGCGTTCTAAATAATTGGAAGTTATGTGAAATTATTAACTTGTTTTTATGTACAGTATGTGTAAATAATACAAATATTTACATATTCTATCTATCATTTTGATTTTATGTTAAAAAATCACTAATCAAGTCTAGTATGATTGAATACTATTTCTAATTGCTTTTCTAGTTTTTCAACGAGATTAAACTCTACCTGTCTACGTAAGGGCACTTGAGTTGGAATACAAATGTATTTTGTGTGAACTGTAGCATTGTAGTCCTGATGTACAGGGCTTCTCTTTGGAGATTTAATCTACACCTGTTTAGGTGGGTTGTATACCCATATTGCTGTCTTCATAGTTTGAAGTCTTGATGAAGATACAAGGCCCGGAAGAGCGTGGCAAGAGGAAGGGAAGTGGTTTTTTGACAGCAGTTAAGCCACTTTCGTTTCTTTGCATCTCCTCTTTGCTCAAAATGGTCGCTCAGAATACTTACTGAATCAGTTAGTCAGTGCACAGTGGCCCCGCAACCCACAGTAAAGTATCTGCTTCTAGCTGTCATCAGGTTTATCATGTTTTAAGAAGGCTGAAGGTTGGGTTTTGCTTTTTTTACTGTTATGTCCTTAAGGCAGTGGTTCCCAAACTTTCCTTGCAGGCCCCCTTTTCTATTTAGGAACCTTATCGAGCCCC
>CM070038.1:50576307-50594410 GCA_036250615.1 Ptychadena robeensis
CTCTGCTGCCAGTCCCAGCAATGTCTCCTCTACACTTCCCCCACAATCACCTCACAGAATGGTCTTTCCTGCTGTAAGATTATTTTTTTCTTTTTGGACAGTGATTGCCCTATCTATTGGCAGCCTGATGCCGATAGTGCAAAGTGACCTACAATGTGGTAGGTCCGCTTTAAGGTGTATGGGGGGCTTAAGGTATTTGACTTTTAGTAGGAGTCAATTCCCTAGCACAGGGATTTGCAACTCGCAGCTCTGTAGCCACATGTGGCTCCTAAAGCCCCCCATACACCTTTAGATCAATCCATACAATTTCCATTAGATCTACCAACAACTATGTAGTGCCGGGCCCTCCCTGATAGAATACATAGTGATTGGGAGGTTAAAAAGCTCCTTATATTACATAGTTTTGGTAGAAGAAAAGTTGATTGTACAGAAATTGTATAGAAAGATTGTATGGTGTGTGGGAGGCTTTAGTCTCCTTGTTGTGGCTGCCAGAAAGCATTCTCCCTCCACCCGCACATCCACTCTGGAAGGAACGGCTTGTTCCCACTTACACGATCAGGCCAGACACGATTACGCACGACGATTGTGGCTGATTGCTTCCATTTGGGCTTGCCCCCACTTCAACTAAAGGCCATGATTGGATGTGGTGTTGCCCGCGATCGTTTCAGAGACATGAATGGGCACGGTTTACAATTGCGTGTCATTTAAACAGTGCCCATTCACTTTCTATGTCCGCAATCGGGTGGGGTGGGGCAAGATGTCCTGTCTCACCCCCCACTTCCTGCCTGCAAGTGCTGCACGGAGATCACTTGGTGTCAGCGGTCTCCGCAACGCAATTAAAATCGCGGCTGATCGCATAAGGGGGAACAAGCCCTAAGGGAGCATGTTACAGCAGCCAAGATCATTGGCTGGAGAAGCAGTTGCTGCTCTTTGCTCTTCTCCCTCCAGACACACAGTGCACTAACCTGCTGTGTTAGTGCTTCACATACTAGTGTATTGTAAACCTTTCCGTCGCATGTAAAAAATGCGTGCTGCAAGGTGAAATGCAGTAACGCAGCGTGCATGTGTTGTGTTCTGTGGCTCCAGACTCTTTTTCTGTACTGAAAGAGGGGGCAAAATGGCTTCTTTGATAGAAAAGGTTGCCGATCCCTGATCTAGCACATCCACTACCTCCTTGCACATAAATGTTCTCTTGTGGAAGATTTTAATTTCGTGCTGGCCCATCTCTTGCCTCCCTACAAAACATTATTTGTATTTACTAGTCAGAAGTAATGGGCAATAATGTAGAGTATAATTTAAATGACAGCTCTGTGCCTTGTGACTTGGGCGTGTTGATGTTGGCAGATACAAGATGATGGGATTTGTGTTTACTGATAATTTTTATTTTAAAAATGTATTTAATTTCTATAATATGATTTGTTGTTAAAAGAAATCATCTGTAAACAGGTCCATAATGCCCCGGTCACATTCAATACATATATTCTTTTTTTTTTTTTCCCGAAATCAACTTTATTGAGAATAAAAAGTTAGGAGATCGCTCTTCAAGTGTACAAAAGGCATAGAGCAAAGGCATAGTATAAATGGCGTCCAGACACATATATTCTGACTCCGTTTTGGTTATTGGAGCATGTTTATGCTTTTATTCATTTATATATAAGCGTTCATTTCCCTGTATGATACTGCCAAATAAAAGTGAACAATAGTTTTCTTTTTTTGCAAACACCTGTTTTAGGTAGTTCCTCTTTTAAACTAATTTGCAAACTGAACCTAAAAATACGCTCGCTAATGCTAGCAAATCTACTGTCTGGAATACACAGGGGTTTCAGCCTTTTCAAAGGAACTAATTTTAAAATTTTTGGTAACTCCAGCAAGCAGAAATCTGTCACTGTTTCATGAATATAATTTCATTTTGTTTTTCTAGACCAAGGTTATCAAATACAAACACACAGTGGACCAAGATAAAAAAAACTTGGACAAAGTCAGGGGCCAACCTTGCTATTTATTAAAAAAATGTCTACAATTGGGGAAATTTGTCCTGCTCATCATATCAAACAATGCCCGTTTAATATGATAAAAATGTAAGTTTTGCTTAAACATTGCCTCTGAGACAAGCAAAGAGTAACATTACAATACGTGACATCAAATGCCAAATAAAATACATTTATTTTCATAAATATTTTTTAAATCTTGTGGGCCAAATATAAATACATGTTAATACAGTTCACTCCCTTGTGACTTTGTGGCTATTCTGTGCAATTGCTAATTCCAAAGTAGTGGTGTTGTCATCAGAATGGTGGAGGTCACATATTTCAGTGACTGTGAGATCTACCATACAGGACCCACAAAAACAGGTGATGAGAACAAAATGTGTTAAAAATCTTTGCTTTCTTGTTTTCTTGTGATGACTGTAATTATGCAAAAAATGTATGTTGATAACATTTATAAAAAATGAAAATTATTGGATAGTATGTCAATGATTGGAGCACTTTTGCATTCACTTACCACTTACAGGGCCATTTCTAGCATTTAGATGGCAGAAAAGTTGTTGAGCAGGGCATGGTGGGGGGGGGGTACCAGAAAAGTTGTGGAGGGGATTTGGGTGCCACTAATATGCATGTGCAGGGGTGCCATTTTTGGCAAAGTTTGGAATGTTGGTGGAGTATGGTTCGTTTGAGATTTAAGTGTAGTGACAGGGGCTCTTTAAGCTAGCTATAAGAGATGTGGTTCTGTTGAACTAGTGGTTAGCAAAGATGGGCGTTTTATATGTGTAAATACCTAAACTCTATTGTGTTTGCGGATATCAAGAGATTGGTGTTTTGTCTGTGGGTTTGACTGTGTGAAAAGCTGTGTGTACTTTTCTGTTTTGTTTTTGTTTTTTTGTTTTTTTTTTCTGCTTAGAAAGCAGAAGGTTTTGAATCTCCCTGTCTTTCTGGTGTCAGGGAGTGCACATTCAATGTCCTCTACATGTACCAGGGGTGCTGATTTAAGACCTTCCTACTGCAGAGGCATGGCGGGCGATGTCATCTACCATATCTGGTGGTTTCTACTGCCTTCTTCCTTTTAAGGCCCCCATACACCTTACAATATTACCATACAATCAACTTTTGTTCTACCAAAACCATGTAATATGAGGACCTTTCTTAACCTTCCAATCACTATTCCATCAGGGAGGACCCAGCACTACATAGTTGTTGGTAGATCTAAAGAAAATTGTACAGATTGATTGAAAGGTGTATTGGGGGCTTTGGTTTTCAGATCTATCTGTGATCAATGATTGTGGCTACAATGGGGCTTCATTCTACTGCTCAATGTAGTCACCTGCAAAATATTTTTTTTATAGTCTGTTAAGATTAAGAGGGCATAGCAAATATGGTTCATGATAGGTGTACCTATTCTGTCTTACTTTGGATAGTCTGTGACATCTGTTCAGAAAAATAGGTTTACATTATTTATTAGCTCAGAAAGGCAAAAAATAACTATGAAACCATCAATAAATTTTCAAATTCTACTGAACCCCTAAACGTGTTATTGTTTTATTTTTTGGAGTTACACCTTGTGTAGCTTAAAAGGGAAAGAAAATCTGCCTGTTTGAGGTGTAGATGGCCCTGGTGTATCTATAATAAATGTTTTGGCTAGAGTTGGTCTGGAAGTAAAAATTTTAACTTTAAAGCAGGGAACACACGGCTTGATATTGGAGCCGTTCGAGGTTCATACACCTTTTAGATTTCTCTGTCAGATTTCCTATAGATCTCCCTTTTGTTTTACCAAAACCATGTAATATGAGGGACTTTTTAACCATCAAGTCTACCTTTGTTCAATCGCAGAGGACTCTATAGTACATAGTTGTTGGTAGATCTAAAGGATATCTGACAGAAAGATCTAAAGGTGTATGGCCAGCTTCAGACAGCATTCACATGGGCATCTGTAAACATCACTTTTCTGACACCCAAAAAGTGATGAAGCCCAGAGTGCTGCCTAAATGTTCCAGTTTTGTTTCACTGAGGCTGTCTATGGCGGCTGGCCATGTGTTCCTTTAAAACAGTGGTTCCCAAACTGGGGGGGGGGGGCGCTGGCCCTCATTCTTAACCTGTTTTTCAATAGGAAGGAGGGGAAGTTTGGCAACCACTTTAAAACATTTACAAAGTCTGAGGGACCACCAAAATAATATGTATTTTATATCTGACTATAGTAGTATAAATGGTATCACTTGAACTACAAACTCTATATCTGACCAGACAAAATCTCCCCAAGGGGACGCAGGCATCAGAACAACATTTCGCTCATACCGTTATACGATGATTTTGACAGTCTGATTGCCTCTTTGTCGCTCCTATTTTGCATTCTTTTGATGTTGTGCGAGTTGATTCAATTGTATATCATGTTATTGCTATACATTCTCGTTTCCTCTCCCCTTTATACTTGTTAAGTTATAATTGAAACATTTTTTCTCAATAAACTTGATTGAAACAAAACAGCATTTTGACCAAGGTTGCAAATAATCCCTAGTCTTTAAAACTGAAATAACATTTTGGAGTTGCCTATACATTCATGTAAACGTTATATAAGCATGTGGGCTTATATAGATCAGGTTATCATATTCTTATCAGCATGTGCATGTCCCCCTCCGCAGTAACACCCTTGTGTATGTTGTTGCCAGGACTGTGTTTGTGCAGTTTTATATGTGCATATCTCTGGCAGTGCGCCTGCTAAGGGAGGGGGACATGGGGAGAGCAGACAGAAGGAAAGTCTAGAGGGGGCTGGGCACATACCTGGCTTTTTCCGATTTATCTACAGCTGGCTTGCTGCATAGCTACCATACTTCTAGCTTAGTGCAGGAAATGAGTGTATGCATGTCCATAGAGTGCACAAGTCTTTGTGTGTATGTTAGGGATGTGTCTGAGCATGCACAGGGCGTTCCTGTAATGACGTCTATCATGTAAGAAACATACGTGCTTTGGAGATCCCTTCAGAGTAGAAGCCATTCGTTTGCCGAGAGGAATATGCTTATAGAATACAGTAACAACACTGGAGTTCTCCTCAAATATTGTGTTTTTATAGTCAAACTTTATTGCATTTAAAAGCTGTCCGAATGAAGTACCTCTAGGTTTGTATGATTGGTAAATTGTTTGTTAATTATTGTGGCTTTCTATAATATTTAGGCTGAGTCTACACTACAGCAACCTACACTACCCTTGCAACTGCGTTATGGGCACGGCGGTGTGTGCGCGCCCCCCGCTGTTTGGGCGCTGTTTAGGATTAGTGTTGAGCTCAAATATTCGAATGTCGAATATTTTTTGCGAATATTGGCAATTCGAGAATTCGCCAATATCCGGAATATGTCGCAATTCCGAATATTCGCGGTATTGCCATTTATTGCAAAAATAATATTCGCATTGCGAAAATAAACTTAGCATGTGACCATTCATTGTGAAGATTTTCGCGATGTGAATGTTATTTTCGCAATGCGAATTAGATTTTCGCAATACATGGTCATACCGCGAATTTTTGAATTTCGGAATATAGAATCGAATATTAGTAGAATTATTTGCGAAATATTGCGAATTTGAATATTGCCTTTGCCGCTCATCACTATTTAGGATGCGATATTGATGTGCAGACAATACAGCATCCTATTCTTATGTATTGGCAAACCCGCCCATAGGGTGCAGTTTGCGGGCATCACACACAATGGCCGCAGCATGTATAGACTGGCACGTCTTTCCCCATAGGGGATTACAGGGGGCGGCTGCACTGTGTTGTTTTCGCCGTGGTCCACGCACGGGAAAACCACACAGTTTTCCTCAGTGTAGACTCAGCCTTATGCTTAAGGCGTTCTAGTGTACATTCTATGTTGTTATGGACACGTTATGGTTTAGAGTTATTTCTTTATGGCTGTTAAATTGCAATACTTTAGAGACACATTCTCCTTCTCAGTGGGGGGAGAAGAAGAAGCAAAGAGACGGCATTCTACTTCTTTGACATGCGATAAAACCTGCCATCATTTATGTGATTTACTGTTTTGTTTATGCCCTTCTGAGATATTTAGGATTCTCTAACCCCTCCACAGTTGAGCAGGGAACACATGCATAGATATGGGCTAGATCGATGGCCACTTCGAGTGCCGTGCGTGCTCACGGCCATCTATCTGTGTGGCCATCCCTGTTTTCGAGTGGGATCAATCAATCGAAAATCATGATCGATGTCCATTGCTTTGCATGGAGACCGCGGATCTCTATGCAAAGCATTGTCGGAGCTGCATGACACGGCAGTCCTGCGCCTCCAGCTCCTTGCATGTCGGGCAGCAGCGCAATGACCGCCGGAATCTCGAATGGCTCATATATCGAACCGTGTGTCTCTGGCTTGAGACTAGATCTCCACTGTCTACTAAAACCCCTGCAGTGAACACAGGGATTTTAACTGAGTGCACAAGCTGCCTGTTGGAGCCTCGTAACCGCTTGTCCAAGCCTCCTTTGCATTGAAATCAACGCAGCAAGCTGCGTCTATGGGAGCGCAATGGGGGCTTGAGCAGAGACCAGCGGATCCCAGCGTACAGCAAAGCCTAGGCCTTAATCTTTAGGTTGAGTAAAAAAAAAACTTACATATGAATGTTCCCTTTCAACAAAAATACTATAGATGATACTTTGCTGATCCTAAACTTAAGACCTTGAAAAAACGGTACCCCTTATGCCGCATTGTAGGAATCTGACTTTTAGAATTAAGCTAGGCATACATGGCTTGATTGTGTAATAGATTTGAGCACAATTGAGTGCCATGCTCGTTCATGATGTCCGATTTTGCTTGAATCCATTACAAAATTTGACTCATCCAGGCTTCTTTCGAGCCAGAGCAATCGATCCCGCTCGAAGAAGGTCGGCTGAACATGATTCCCATTACTTTGAATGGGGATCACGGGTCCCCATCCAAAGTACTGGCCGATATCGATGACACAGCAGTGCTGCGTCTTGATATAGATGAAGCTCTAACGCTGCACAATGACATCATCATGCTGCACTCGATTTCACAGGTATTACCCCATGTATGCTAGCCTTTATATTTAGTCTTTAATTTTGTATTGTAGCCCATTTAAGTGTTTGGGTTTTCTGTCTACTTGGTCTAATTAGTTCATGGATGACGTGAAAGTATATGTGGGAGGGAAAAATCACAATACAGTGATGTTGGCAGACGTGAGCAGACATTGGGAAGGATGCCTGTACTGAAGATAAGGATTATACAGCACATTCCATATTCCCTCCCTGCCTGAAAACAGCAGCTGGGATTCTGCAAGTGCCTGGGGGGTGAGGAGAGCTGCTGTCCCTGGCTACACCCCCTGTCAGTGCCACCACTTCTGAGAGAACCTTGACTATGGGAGGTGTATGGTGATGGCAGGAGGGGAGATTTGTCTCCTGCATACCTGGAATTCCTCTAGTCTCTTCCACAGTCCATTATTCTGATCACTCATCGCCTCTCATCCCTTTCCATATCGTTTGTTCTTGTGATTTAGGTACACAGACGGGCACCATGTCAGATTAACAGCTCTGTGGTAAATATAACTCTGTGTCCTCTATGTAGGATCATCACCAGGAAGTGGCTAAACCTTTCCTATAAATACTTTACTCTGTTAAATCTGTTGTTTACAAGCATAAGTCATTAAGGTTGTAATGAAGTGCCTTCCTATTACCTGTAATAAAAAAAAAAACATTCTTCATTTAAAAAAAAAAAAAAAAATAATAATAATTCTTCTAGTAATTTGGTGGTAAGATGTAGAAATCGATGGGGTTTTTCAGGAGATCAACAAAAGTTTCTCAATGAATCTAAGTGGGATGATTTATCAGGGCTAGAGCTTTGTAATATAGAGGCTGGAACTAATAAGAAACAAGAAGGCAAAGACATCAAAAGAAACAAATTTCAGACATAACCCCATTACCCCAATCCCAATAAAGTCACAAAAGACAATAGAATCTGTCAATGGTTCCAACACATCCCTATTTTATCGAAATAAATGTATCCAAAATAAATATAACATTTTAGTTATGCTTTGAAGTGTATCTAATTCTAATATTGTTCTTCACGTTTTTGATAATGGAGGGAACAGTTGTGCCAATATATCCTCTTGTGGAGGCGATTCCTGCCCTAAAGACCTAGATATCTCTCCATATAAAATGACAATAACTTAATCCAATTCTGGATTCAGCAGACCTGAAATATATTAAATATATTTTAAAATGTTTTTTACTGTTGTAATAAGAAGCATTGTTTTTTCTTTTCCTCTTTCAGATCCCTCTCTGGCCCCCTGATCGCCTAGATCATTAAAATGGATCAAGAAGACGGTCATTATGGGGTGAGTTTTATGTATTCATTTTATAAAATATATATTTTTTTATATCTGAATTTACTCAGGTCTGTGGATTTCATAACTACTAGTATTTGGTACATACACCTTATCTTCATAGTATTAGGTGCTGCATATCTGCACATCTAATGCTATGTTTTCACAGCGTTATAGGATGCCTTACATATGCATGACTTCCCACCCGCCTGTTTCCAAGCCATTCATTGGTTCCACCGGCTGAGAGTTTAACTCTGAGCAGTACATCAACCTGTACTGCATATGTATGTCAAGGCATGCGAATAAATCAGGGGGTATCGGCGCATCTGATAACAGAAGAATTATCTGTCAAGGTTTGAATCTTGTTGTACATTGTAATGGCACACAGTATATTATGTACTTCTTTCTCTAGGGTTAGTGCATTAAATGGATGCTTAGAAAAGTACTTAAACTGAAATTTTGGACTTTGAATCTGTCTGTAAACTACCCTATCCCCATGTAAGGAAAGGAGGAAGTGTTTCTGGACTCCAATTAGTGGGGAAGACTTAGGTGATATCTTAGGACAGGGGTATAACAACAACAATAATCACAAAGTAACATTAAATAGAAAACCAATGTATTTATCACATCAAAGGACTAGCAGTATTTTACATCTTTGTTCTTGGATCCCAATATGCTTTAAATTATTTTTGCATCAGTTTAAGATTACCGTATGTGCCGGCGTATAAGACGACTTTTCAGTACCTTAAAATCCTCCCCAAAGTCGGGGGTCATCTTATACGCCGGGTGCCGCAGGCAGGGGGTGCAGGGGACCATCTATGGGAGCTGTGGATGGATGGATTTGTCCTGCCTGTGAGCTGGGCTGCGCTTGTTACATTGTAACAACGAGCAGAGCAGTGTTACCATGGCTAAAGGACGCTCTCCACAGAGAACACACGCTCTGTAGAAATAAAATCTGTGTCTAACTTTGAACATTCATAGCAGGAAAACCATTTATAGTATAATGATCAAACTTTCAGGGTCAGTAATGCTCACCTACTACTACTTACACCCCGAGTTTCACCACTCTAGCTATAATACTTATAAGTTACATTTCAGCTAAAATACAGCCATCAGACAATGCTTTTTCATAGACAGTGATATACTCCTATATGCAACATTTAACTTGCCTACATTGAACACATATATCTTTAAATCCCTGCATGGTAGAACCTTGAAATTTTGTGGTTTACTAGTTAACCCCTAAGACTATATCCATGCAAATTTTCAGGTCCCTGAGCATAATCCTTCCTACTAATAGCCCCCTATAAAATATTGCTTCCCTATGAGCATAAAGCACTACTCTGCTGCATACATGCTTTCACTTATCCTATCCTTACTAATACAAAAAAAGATCGGACTTCTAAGGGTGTTGGAGATCTGTGGGTTGAAAGTCAGAGTAGACATACATTTTTTTAATTGGTGTGTGTTGGAAGAGGGGGTAGTCTTATACGGCGAGTATATAACAAACTCTATATTTTTACTGGAAAAGTTGGGGGGGTCGTCTTATATGCCCAGTCGTCTTATACACCGGCAAATACGGTATTTTAAACAAAAATACTATTAATTGCTTCTCAAACCAAAGCCTTGGTATGTGATCATGTGATAAACAATATGGGAATTTCAGAGGTCAAAACCGCCCATACAATATTTGCAGTCACTTCACAGAACAGCGTAGTTACAGGTCGGCAGCTTAGCCATGTGAGCAGTACTGAATGAAGCCTGTAGCAGAAATCTGGATAGGTAAGTATTTCAGCTATTCTAATAATGTATATTCATCTATCAAAAAAGACAGTATCGGCATAGTTAGAACATCTCAGTGTTTTTTACTCTATGCAGGGGTCGCACTCCATGTCTGGGCCCACTATCATTGGAGCTGAAGATGAAGACTTTGAGAATGATATTGAGCCGGTCAGTATTTGCTCAGCCAATGTGAATTAACATATAGTTATATGATTCTGTTTTAAATATTTTTATTTAGCTCGGTCATTAATTTGACCTAAATAAAAGAAGCTTGCTTTGAAATAACTGAGCTTAGCCTTTAAATGATATGTAGTTGTAGTCCATATGCTTTATTCACCTTTATTTTGTCTAACCTGCTTACATGCTCAGACATGACCCTCTTTACTAGAAGTTTGTTTCAAGAGTTTTAGGACATTTGCCATCTATTTGTATTTTTTTGTGCTATAACCTAGTTGTTTAAAATCGCTATGGTTTCAAAAAATATTTTTTGAAAAAGTTAATAAAATATATATTTTTTTTTTCAATTGCATTTCATTTTATTCCCTCCATGTCGTTACAGAATGTTGATGACCAAAACTGTTTTTTCCAGAGCATTGAACTAGTGAAAGAGCACCCTGCCTATATTATGGTGTTTTTGCATCATGTTGTACTACAGTTTGACCCAAGCCCAGTGGTAAGACAATATGAAAAAAGGATTAACCACTTGCTTGAATCACGTCTGTAAAAATAAAGTAGACCGTTTAAAGCAGGCATGTCCAAAGTCCAGCCCAGGGGCCAAATGCAGTCCTTACTTAAGATTCCACCGGCCCAACTGTCACTTCCTTCATCGATTTTCATTTACTTACCCTATTGTACCTAACTGTCATCTCTTCCAATCACTGCCATCTCCATTCTATATTGTGTCTGTTGTACCAAACTAATTTACTCCATGCATTACCATTTTCATTCTATATTGTCTCTAGTGTACTCAACTGTTATTGCTTCCATAAATTTCCTACCTAATTCTATATTAGACTACATACTCTTTCCCCTTCTTTGTTGTATCTAGAATACTGAACTGACATTGCCTATAATCACTGCCCTCTCCTTATTGTATTTAGTGTACACAACTGTCCTCTCCTCAATCCATTGCCATCTTCATTCTATATTATATCTACACAGGGACTGTCCTAGGCAGAATGCTGCCCTGGACGAGCACCCTCTCTGGCAGTCCAACCCTCCAGATGAGCATCTCTCGTCACTGCTGGATGCTGCCCTGAGCAACCACCCATATTGCCCATATCTAAAACCACCATTGTATCGATCTCCTCTTTCCCCTTCTATATTGTATCTGGAATACTCAACTGTCATTGCTTATAGTCACTGCCATCTCCTTATTGTGTCTAGTGTACCCAATTGTTATCACCTCCACCAATTTTCATCCTCCATTCTATATTTTATTTAGTGTATCCAACTGTCATTTTCTCTATCCATTGCCACCTTCTGTTCCCATTATATATCCAGTGCACCCAACTGTTCTCATCCAAATTCATTGCCACCTCCATTTCCTATTGTATTTAGTGTAACTGTCATCATCCATTGGGGGCATATGCGTGTAGCATAATGTTAAATTAAAATATGTTGTATACAGTTAATCACCACACAAATGTATCCACCTTGTACAAGCTTATATTTACAAACCCAAAGGTTATTACAAGTCTAAACTGTTGTGCTCCTCGTTTTTGTCTACAAACCCCATGCCAACAGGCACACTTTTGGTACAATAATTAATTCTATAACCTTGTTTTATAAATGCATTTAAAATATTTGAAGTTGCTATACTTTTGCTTTTTTATGCTAAGAAAAATACTTTCCTAAAACAATTGTTATTATAGCATGGTTATGTCTCCTGTAAATCCTATTTTTTGTTTGAAAAGTTGGGAATTCTATTTACCTTTCCAGGCAGGACACCAGAGTTACCACACATCAGTCTTGTATTTGTCTGTGAATTGTGTGTTTACTTGTCTCTCTTCCTTTCCTGCTGCTCTCAGAGGGTCAGCGCCATTTTACAAGGTGTGTCTGACTGCGCCTCATTTTCTGTCTTTTTGCATCACAAATGCACATTGATTCATACCTACAAACCTCTGTGAGAAGCACACTTATTAGAGTGTGACCAAAACAAACTTTCCTGTCCACTCTCTGCCATGGTCACAGTTGGATCCTTATACTGAGGTTAGCTCTCCTCATCGCATCCCGGTCACAGTTGGATCCAGATAGTGAGGTTAGATCTCCTTAAAACATCCCAAATAGGAAAATTACGTGTTTAGAAGAACAGGATTGGAACCTGTGTCAGGGTTCTTACGGTCTTTTTTGTAGATTTGCACTCACCTCCTCTTCACAGGTCAGATGTCAGATAGAACAGGAAGTCTGAAAATTTCAGTGCAAACACAGACAGTATTTAAAAGCTTCTCAGTTTTAACCCCCCCCCCCAAAAAAAAAGATGTTTGCTTTAATAGAAGCTCCCTTAGTTGTTATATTTTAAAATTATTACACAATAAACATGCCACATGCTACGGGAAAGGTCCATTGTATTACAGCATATTACAGCTGACGACAAAGCATTATTGTTAGCTGATTATTAATTTTTAATAGGATGTTTCATATATTTAGGCTAATCATATATACACTGCCGTTAATTGTTCACCTGCCTTCATGTTTTTCCCTTTGTGCTTTTGTGATCTAACTTTCTAGTAGAGATCTATACTTTATCCTGTTGTTTTTCTAGGTCGTTAAGAAATATTGTATATATAAATATTGTAGTTCCACATAAAAAAAAATACAAATTTGCAATATTTTACCTGTATATTAAAGTAGATTTAATTGGTCATCAAATAAAAGAAAAATAGAATAGTCATGCAAAATACATGTCTCTCTGGTTCAGTATAGGTAGGAAAACACAGGTCGATTTTTTTTTCCTGATTTTTGCACAGCCGAGCGCCCTGCGCACTCACGGCACTGAAATGTGCAGAAATCTAGAATAAAATCTACCCGTGTATGCTGTTTTCCGAGCGAGATCAATTGATCTCGCTTGGCCGAACAGGTTACCAACATGTTGGTAAACCTTGTTTAATATTCTACACTTTGAATAGGTAACCACGGTTCCCCATTCATAGTGTAGGACAGGCTGACAGCTGGCTCCCGATATCGGGCAAGCCGGGCAGTAGCGTGTCGGCTCAAAAATAGAGCCGTGTATTCCAGCCTTATTTCAAAAAATTTGCTTAATGGCAAACAGAAATGATAGGTCTTTACAGAGCCAACAATATTGCAATCAGAAACTGATAACAGTATTTTAATCTGCTACAAGTCATCCTAAAAATGGTTATATAAATGGTCATTAAATGTGTAAATTGTCCTTGGCATCTCATTATCTGAATACATACATCCTGTATTGAAAAACTCTGTAAAGCTGTGCATGGCCTGTGGTGCTTCAGTTGTGAATCTTTTTGTAGTACACTGATATAGTGACATAATTTGTGGGATCAAAATGTAATGCTTTGGTAGAGAACTGTTCAGGACTTCTTTCTGCTGTTTTCCTAATACCTGTTTCTTCTGTTTAACTGCAGCTCTGTTACCTGCACGTTGAGATATTACGAAACCTTACTTCCAAAGAGGGAAAAAAGCTTTTTTTGGATTTTTCAAACACGTTCCTCATGAAAGGAGCCGTAAGTATAAAAAAAACTTGGAGATCCTTTGAAGGTCCAAGTGCCGCGTTCAAAAATGTTTTAGATTTGTAAAGTAAGAGTTGGTTATGGCCCCTTTCACACTATTACAGTATCGCAATGCAGTTCGGCTAGTTTACATGCTATCACACTAGTTCCAGGCTTGTGTTTCTGGTAACGGGCATTGCAGCGCCGGCACTATGGGCAGGCCAAGGGGAACCAGGCCCACCTAGTCAGGTCAGCGTGCCCGCTCGATTAGGGCCACATAACTATGCAGTCTGTCCGAGACGTAGACGTGCCCCCCTGATTGGCCGCCCGTGCCTGTCCGCTCCTGGTGCTCTGGTGCCAACCCTGGTGCCATGCCACACATTACCAAAAACATCCCACTGCATGCAATTTTGCAGAAAGCACAGCTTGCTGATCTGGTAATAGGCTTGGTTAGCGGCAGCGGTGGTATTACCATTAGCGTGTCTGTTACCCCCCAGAAATTGCACTGCAGCTGTATTATCTGCAGTGTGAAAGGGCCCTGACTCAGCACAATCAGCACCCCAAAAACTTAATGGCAATAGTTCCACTAAGATCTAATATACTTTGCCCTTGTGTCCTGTGTCTTCTATCTTTTCTTTGTTTACTTGCTGCTATCATTAGACTCTTCAGTGTTTAGTATTCTTTTTGGCTTTAGAGATTTGTGTCCATCATCAGCATGTTGTCATCCACTACAGAGACCTTTACATCTCTGTTAAGATGTAGTGACATAAGGTTGGGAAGATGGAACCACAGAGAGCAGTATGTAACCGTTATGCAAAACTCCCAGACCATGTTGAAAACAGAAGGGTTCAAAAGTAAATATAGGAAACATGGACCATCCGAGAGTTGAGACCAGATGTGGGTAAACTAAGGTCCCGGGGCCAAAACCAACCCTTGTTTGGATTGTTTCCTAGAGGCCATAGTTTGCCTGCAATAGAATGTTTGTTTATGCTTCAAAAGTTTCTATTCATAATTTTTTTAACATATTTTCTATTGTTTAACATTTACATTTTTACAAACACATGGTACTTATCTGCAATATCAAATGGTGATAACAGAAGAAATCGGGTAACAACCAAACAAAAACTCGATCTCTAAGAAAGCAAAATAGGATACCCCAATGGTATCACTAGACACTGTCCAAGGATAAAATTACTGTCATCGCAATAGCCAAGATAACATGTTTTGATAGAAATGGACGTAGAAAAGAGGCAAAGGAAGAAAAGTTAAGGAGTATAAAACATAAAGAAGGAGAGTTGGGGGAGGTTATGGGGGTAGGTAGGAAGCGAGGATGGAATCAACCCTGGGCAAGCAGTTGTTGATATTCGGGGGTCAATTATATGTACAGCCAATAATACCAGGTATCTCAAAAATGATCTGCAGTGTCATGCAGGGAAGAGGTCAGGTCCACCATGAGCATGATCTCATTAATTTTGCAAAACCAAATACCAACCGTAGGGGGATTCGTATTTTTTCCAGAAAAGCAGCATAGAGGCCCTTGCGGTATGATCATATGGATTAAGACCGATTATTTATAGCTCTTATAGAAGGAGTCATCGTGCAGCAGAAAAAGGCAGGATCATCAGAATTCTCTCGATCCGTGAAGTGGGTCAGGTGAGAGTGCACAGCAGTCCAGGACGGATGAAGCAACAGACACATGTAGCAATGAGATGAGATTAAGGCAACGCCAGCAGCGATCTGGCACCATGGGGAACATTTTATGTAGGCGTGCAGGTGCCATTTACCAACTAAAATGTATTCCTGATGGAAGAGCAAAATACACAATTTAATTTTTCTGAGAATTGTTAGGTGTTCTGTCTAGAGCCATTTATAATAGAATGGAGGTTCCGTGTGAAGTAGAGGGCTATTGAGCAGAGAGTACACAGTGGACAACAAATGGTGGGTGATGCCGTTCTCCGAGCAGAGGGCTTCAACGGCAGTATGACCCCTATTGAAAGAGTAGGGGGGGGGGGGTGAACAAAGGAAGTGTGATGCTTGCAACATCTGTAGTTGCTGCCAAATACCAGGAGGTATGGGCTCTAGACAAAGTGATTGGCTCTAAACAAAGAATTCTCCAAAAGAGAGTGAAACGTCCCTCTACATAACCCAGGTGGAAAATCGTGATTACCCAAAATGGGATACAGAGGTGATGGAGAGGGAGAAATTACTCTGTGGGGAAATAATTGGTGGCATATGCGAATGGTGGGGCCAACCTTTGGGTGGGCATTGACAGAGGTCCCTAGGTGGCTAGTTAGCCAAAGAAGGTAGGGTAATGGGGTGGAGATTGAAGACTGCTCCATGTACCCAACTTTTCAGGTGAGAATGGCTGCACCAATTAATGACTGTGACTAGATGTAGTGCCATAGTATAGGGAAAGGTTATAAACACCCGCCCCACCAAAAGATTTGGGGGCGTGTAGTAAGGACCTCTGGATCCGGGGATGTTTGCCCCGCCAAATTAATCTGAACAAGTGAAAGTTAAGGGCTTGGAAGAACATTCGGGTGATTTGGAGTGGGAGGCACTGAAAAAGGTATAAAAGTCCCAGGAGGACATTCATTTTGACTATATTTATCCATCCAAACCAAGTAAAAGAGGGTGTATGCCATGTTGTCATGTAAGCGGAGGTAGTAGTAAGTAAAGGAGGGAAATTATTTGCATAGAGATCGCCCAGGTTCTGTGTGATCTGTGTAACGGAGGGCCCCCCAGGACCAGGAGAATGGAAAGGAATTTTTTTAAAAATGCACAGTGGTGGCTGGGGGAGAGATGTTCATCGCAGATGACTTCAAGAGTTGTAATTCTATCATAAGAGAGCTTGGCATAGGCGTTTAGAGCCTGCATCAAGTTAGAGAGTAATTTTTTTCTTTTTAAACATCCCGTCATAGCTACAAGGGCTTAAGACCTCTATGCCGGGTGGCCATTGCAGGCTTTTGGTCCGCCAACCCCTGGTTTCCTTATTATTTGCATACACATTCCTTGGAGGGAAGAGCAACAGTGTTACTTTAAAACTCAGAGAGATCTCTCCAAACAAGAACAGGGGCTCAATTTCTGTTCTGTGTCATTGGAGACAGTAGTTGCTAGAACAGTTAAAAAGAACATCCAATCAGAAAATCGGTAACAATGTAAACCAGAGAGCTATTTATTGAGTACCTTGGCCAAGAGAGTATGAAATCATCACTTTTACTTGCTATGCGGATAGAGTTGTAGGTACTATTTAAATACTGTAATTGTAATACGATTTCATGACCTGGGCAGGGATGACTTTAGAAGATTTCGTTATTACCCCAGAAACCCCCCAACCTCTTACCTTGAACGGTCAGCCCCCAACAATAATCCACACTGACACTGTTTTCCGATTTAACTTGTGGATATATTCTGGCCACAGCTTTATTAACTTAACATAAGACAACAAACAAATAAGAGAAGATCCTCTGAGCAGTGTCCCCAAAAACCCTGTGACCAGTCACCGAAAGCGTCCCCGCCCACCAGGCTTCATAGCTCCGTCCAGTGATTGGTCCCCCATTTGAAATTGACTCCTTCCATGACCCGTCAGAGTCCCTGCGTCCATATGGGTCATTGACCCCAGTAAGAGCTCAATTTCCTAATTTTCTTCTTGGGGACTGCCCTGGAACCGGCACGTCACCCCGAAACTGTCTTGTCAACTGAAGATCCCCTGGACACTGCCCGGATCCGCAGACCCTGTATGCCCCCCCACCCACGGCCAGAGCCCCCTCTACCGCCTCCCGAAATCCGAAGGAAAAAACGTCAAGCCCCAGATCCGTCAGGTGCACGCTGTCGCCCCGCACGAAACCCTGACCCTCCTCCACTAAAATGTGGTGCACGGCGATGCCGCCCAAGGACCGCACATACTCATACGCAAGATATCAGACCAGACACACACCATGCCCGGGAATGCGTCGTGCGCCCTATAGAAAAAAACCTTGATGTCCCTAATGAGGACGTGTAAAGGCCGGGACCCCAGGTCGTTACCCCCCCGCGTGGACTACCAGTATGCCCGGGGGACCCCACAATTGAACGAGGCGATGGAATTGGGGCACCAAACGATGCCACTGCAGGCCCCGGACACCCAGCCAATGTACTTCAATCTCTAACGTAGGGAAACCCAAATTCCGGCCGGAGGCCCGCCGCTCGGCCCAATAGATAAAGGAGTGTCCCATCACCCAGACCACACAAGGTCCAGGATCTGCGAAAACATCGAGACTCCCACCTACCAATTCTCTTGATATCTGCATCAGACAACCCCCAACGAGAC
>CM070038.1:50594435-50608682 GCA_036250615.1 Ptychadena robeensis
AATTTCCGGATGAGTGTCTCCTGCGGAGGGGCTAACCACGCTGCCAGTAATGTGCTTCCGGCGCGATAAGGCGGGCGGGCCCCGGTCTAGCAGGGGTGTTTGGAGAAAAAGTTGCGGACGCCAGTTCTCGTAGAAGGATGCGGCCAGCCCTGACCTGTATTCCAGAGAGGGGTACGGGCCTGCCTCTTGGTAAAGGGGTTTTCTGATGGGTTTTCGGATTCAGTCCTCGGTTCCTGGTAGCGTGTTCGTCTTTGTTCTAATCTGGCTTCTGCCTACAGTCACCCGGAGGTTTTGGAGAAGAAATGCGCTCTTTCTCTCTTCTTTTTTTTCAAGAACCGTCGCGCCTGTGGTAGAATTTTAGAGGCGGGCCCCATTTCCTTTCCCCGTGCCGCGATTTGTTGGTTTCTCCTTGGGCGTGGTCCCAACGGGAAGCCGGCAAGTTTCGCCTATACATTCACTTGTCGATCCGGCCGGGGGCTTCGTTCACGAGGGATTCCTGTCGACCTGTCGTCAGTTTCCTATGCGCCGTTCGATTCGGCGCTGCGGTTGGTGCGAGGGGCGGGGTCGGGGCGCTTATGGCAAAGTGGAGTGGAATCAGCTTTCGTCTTTTGCCGGTTCAGCGGGATAGGTCTCCGGCTGCTGGGCTGACGTTTCAAGGGGGAGTGGTACGTGGGACCGCTGCCTTCCCTATGGGGTGTTCCATCTCTTGTCGTTCTCGAGATGTTTGTTCCTTCTTGGATATGGGCGGTTGACTTGGTGTTTTTGGAAGGGGAGGCGGGGTTATCGGCGGTGGAGCAATGATCGGGAGACTTTCTTTTGGTTGGGTCCGGCGGAGGGGGGGGGAGGGAGAGTGCGCGCATCTCCTTAGGCCACGGCGCAGCGCCCTGTTTTCAACTTCGGGGGCTTCCCTTGGCGGCGGGATAAAAAACGGAGGGACCAGCTCGGTAATCCGGTTGTTGGGGTCGAAAATCGATTCTGGGCTGCGATGTGCCGATTCTCCCGTTTTGGACAAAGTGGGAGGATCTCGTCGCCTCCTTGGGAGAGTTGGTGGCCTGTCCAAAAGGTTTACTGGTGGGCAGGATTTTTTGTAGGCGACGATCGATCTCACCAGGGATTCGCGCCCAGCGGCTTTCATCAGGGTCACCCGGGACGCTAAGAGAGGAGGTGAGGGTCTGGCTGCTTTTGTGGAGGACTTAAGGATCGCGGGGATCGGCCTCCCTCCGGTGTCCAGTTGACGCTTTGGAATTGTAAAGGACGCCTCAGGATCACGGGGGTTTTGGGCCATTTTCGGGGGGCGACTGGTGTCAGGGGAGGTGGCCGGAGTATTGGGCGCTTGGGGCCTCACGCGTAACTCGCTTTTCTGGAGTTTTTCCCAATATGGTGGCCGCAATTCTCGTTTGGGGTCAGACCTGCGGGACGGGGAGGGTCATTTCCGGTGCGATAATATGGCGGGTGGGAAACATGTTGAACTCTCTGTCGGCCTCATCGGCTCCCTTAGTGTTTGGTCGACGCTTCGGTTTGGCTGCTTGCGGCTCAACTTGCGCCTTTAGCATGGTCATGTTCGGGGGTGGTGAATGGCATAGATGCTGCGCCTTCGCTCAGCGGAGCACTTTCGGGACGCTCAGGGGCGCCTTTGGAACCAAAGCCACTGCCACCAAGGTGTGGGATTGGGCGCCCTGAGGAGTGGTAGGCGGTCGTCTCTGTCAAAACGTGGAAAGTCGTACGAGGGGCACGTGTGAGGGTGCTGAGGAACTCCTTCTGGGTTCTGCGGGCTTTTTTGGGCATCCCAGCCTAAGACGGGCTTTGAGGCGGATTTGTTGGGATCTTTCGTGCTGGAGTTTTTCTGTCCGGTTTTGGCTGTCGTCGTCTGTGGTTGTCTCGGTCCATGGCGCGATGGCTTTTTGGTTCAAGTGTAGGTCTTGGAGGGCATCTACACGAAAACATGTTCTCATCGCCAGGCCCTGAAGGGTTTTCGGAAGGCCGCGGTTTCGGTAGAAGGCGCGGCCTGTTACGCTGGCCTTATAGTGGAAACTTCGGAGACGCTTGGTCTGGTTTGTGGGGGCGGTACCTTACGAGGTCACTTGTTTCGGCTAGCTTTTCGCTAGGTTTTTTGGGGCTTTCCGCAATAGGGGACAAGTGTTCGCCGCGGCGTTTTTGCGTTGACCGCGGGGGGGGACTACTGTTGGAAAAACGTTTTACCGGGTGGGTGCGCGCTTCCTTTATTGTCGTTTAATATTTAAGATGGACCAGATTGGGAGAGTTCACATTCCGGCTGTTCGAGCTCTGCGGTTCCCAGGTATTTGTCCGTTTGCATTGCTTAGATGGTTTGCGGTGGGTAGGTCCTATCAGGGCAGGGGGTCCTGTTGGTTTCACTTTGCGGACGGGGTTGCTCTCTCCCGCTGTCGTTTTGGCGGTTTTCGGAAGTGGTTGGCGCATATGGGGCGTTTTTTATTTTTTTGGTGGCGGCAGTTAGAGATTACGGATGACTCATCTTTCAGGTATTGGCTCGGCCAATCTCATTGGTCACTGCGTCTTCGGGCATCCCGCCCCTTGTCATGTACCCCGGCGCTGGTTCTGGCGATGGGGGTGTTGATTCATTTCAGCTTTATTTTAATTGTTTATTTTTAAAATATGCCTTTCTAAAGATGATACACATCAGAAGTCATGTGGGAAATTTGATTACATTTTCTCCTTGCCATGAGCAGGAGATATATCCTGTTTGGTGTTTTCTGTGAATTAATAGGAAAGGTTGATGTTTGTGCTGTCCAGCTGCGTGCACTTTTTTCTGTGCACAGAACAAACTGCAGCCACAGGGTAAATCTCTTATAACATTGTTAATGAGTAACTCGACATTCCTGGTTGTCTGAAGCTCAGAATTGCTATGAACCCCTGTAATGACAAAAACATTGTTTTTTCTTCTAGGTATTACGTGTCCAAATTCCAAGCAGTGTCTCATTCGAACTGGGTAAGTTATGTCACTTTATTGCAGTTCAGTGTTCAGTATTATCCATGGCATTGTTAAACAATTATGTACACCGACATTATGAATGTATTACACTACTAAAAGCTGTATTGGCTGAAAACTCCCAACAAACTGTGAGCATCGTGCTTTTTTATAAAGTTGAGTCCCCGGTCACTAAAGTCCTAGTCGACTAGCTGTAATGATGTCATCACAGATCACCAACACAGTAAAGGAACACAGGTGTCATGGCTGCTATTACCATTAAAGTTCTCTGTAACATTAACAGTCAACATCACAATAGAACAAAACAAAAAGTAGGCTAAGATCTGGTAAATTTAAGTGCAAAACAAAAAATGGGTACAGCTTAAACTGCAGCAGTCAAGACACACAGAATGAGTCAACTGTGGTTCACAAAAGAGCACATGGTATAAAATAAATGTAACTAGCTGGCTTACATGCTTCTCAAAAAGAGAAGGATTGCCCCCTGGTTGTCCCATTCAGTCCGGTTTTCTGTGCCAAAACTAGTATAAAAAATTTAACCACCTTGGTGGTTTTCTGAGATCCAGATTTCTGTACCAAAAGAGGTACATAGGGTAATTAACTCGCAAAGTCAGATATTAAAATTCCACCATCTCTAGAAAAAATTAGCAGAATGTGCACAAGATGGTGCTGTCGCCTGTTTGTATACAAAGGGTGCCCGGCCGATTAAAGCAGCCCCAGAATGCAACGTGATGACGTCATCAAGTTTGCATTCCAGAGCTCATCGGAGCTCGTCTGTCTGCACTCGTCTGTGGGTGTATGGCAGGCATTAGTATGAAACCTTTCTATCCACAATGCAGTCTGTTCGGTAATGGGAAGCCAGTGACATCATTCATTTTGGATTTTGGGCTTATCCATTCAGCAGAGACAAGCAAAGTCACTGAATGTGGAACCTAGCCATTGACCAAGCAGTGCTATCACTTTGCATTCTATCATTTCATTAAAGTCCAGTGTATTGTCCTTCCATTCATTTTGCCACCTCATCAAAGTATTGAAAGCATAAACTAACCATACCCAGTCCTTGGAAACATTTTATTTACTTTGGGGTGGAGTCAGTTCTTCAGATGTTTTCTATGAAATGTTTCTGATGGTAAACAATTCAGGGTAGTTTAGTATAAGGAAGTCCCTTGCTACTCATATTTCCTGGCCTTATGTCATTTATTCTTGCTTCCGCTTTTGATCTTTTGTGTAATTTGTCACCACGTCAGCCGAAAATCATCTCTTAAATATGCCTTTTGCAAGAAGTGCTGTGTTCCTGCAGTGAGAACATATTGTGTTCAGTGTTCTTGTTGCTGTACAAAGCAAATCGCTTCCTGCAGAGATGTTGTGAAGCTGATAAAGTGAGCGCATGGTTTTCCTGTCCCCTCCCTTATGTAAAAGTGACCCAAGCTTTCTCTGCTGCTCTAGGGCTCTCTTCTGGCCACTAAGGGGACTGCTTAAACAAACTAGCACTCAGTATTTACTGTAATTCCATTTATTAAAAAAATTATATTAAAAATGTACTTATAAATTAAAATGTAAGTATGTATGTATAATGTAAGCATTTTAATTATATCATTTTTTTAAATAATTGAAATTTAAGTGTTACCACTGTTAAACATTATTCAAACAAGTTTCGGGTTTTTTTTTCACTAGAAATAAATCTAAGCTAAAAATGTTATTGAAATGGGCCAATTGGTTTCTATAGCATCTCCTAATTCTATGACTCATTTTATAAAGGGGGGTGAGTATGCAGGCTTTGAGGAGGAGACGGAGCGTACAGAAAGCAGTGGGTTGGGATATGATTCAGAAAACGTAAGGTGTTTAAAATAAAAAAATAAAAAAAGGTTTTACCTTCAGGCCATTCAGTTTGAACTGGATGTTTAAATAATGACTATATCTAAAGAGCACATATTTTTCAGGCAAGATGGAACATACAGAATGCATTTTAATTATGTGTCACACTGGCTGATTTTTTTTTTTTTTGAGAATGTGTATTTTTTTACTCTACTTTTTTAATCTAGTAAATATGAAACACTGCACATGTATTTTTAGCTGTGTACACACAACAAGCAGATACGTATTTTACTGTTTAGAAGTTCTAAGTAAAATGTAGGTATACAAGTTAATGTGTGGCATATCTGATTACAGTATGACTTTTCCTGTTTCTCTTTTGAAGTTTAAAAAAAGTTTGAAAGTTTAAGGCTATTTAAAAATGTAATAAAATCTTTATTTAGAATTATTTTTTTTTACAGAAATATACATCTAACACAAGGGTTTTGTCCCATTGCATTGTGTTTACAGATCAGTCTGTGCCTTTTAATAGGGAGCTTAAAGTGTCATCACTGTCTCTAATGGTGGGCATATACCGCTCGATTTTTATATATTTTTTTTCAATCAACCAAAACTCAAAATCGAACATGAAATTGATTTAACCGTAATCAGTTGTGTTGGTGAATTTCAGTATCTCAGTATCTGACGAGTGTTCTTGGTATTTCAATTGGCCTTATGCAGTGGTGGTACAATCAATCGATATTAGACTGACAGTCCATATTTCAATCTTAAAAGCTGATCAAATCTAAGATAGATTAAGCAAAAGTTGATGTGTGTATGGCCACCTCAACTGTTTCTTGTGTTTAACCCTCTGGGAAAGTAATACCACGTGATTTTCAGCCCTCCCCCCTTTAAATTCCGGGGATGTGCTTAAAAAAAAAGACAACGCCAATCCCTCTTCCCCGCCTTTTCACTGTCATTGATGATGACGAAGAGGCAGACCAAGAAACGATTGGTGTGCCCACTGAGGATTGGTGAGTATCCTTGAGGGTAAGCAAACTTGGGGCAAACACTCAGGAGGTTAATACCCACAATAGAGGAGGCATGTGCTTAAATAATGACAGTTGAAAGAGATAAAAGACCTACATATGTATACAGTATCTTTTGGACTTCCAAATATACCAACTAATCTGCTTGTATGTGAAAAATGACAGGAGAAATATGTCTTCCCTATTTCCTCAGATCGAACAAGGCCAGATCTCATCCAAGATGATACACTGAAGAAGTGTCTCCAGGAAATTCAGGCTTACCAGTTTCCAGAAATTGCCAGACAATTAGAAGATTTTAGGTAATCTTGCTATATTAAGTGTCTTTTATTTGTATCTTTGTTGTAAAACTTTTTTTGATTTGTTAAGTAAATCTGAGGGATTTTTAGTCGCAGTGGTAATTTTCAGTGGTGTGCAGCCAGCCAGCCAGGTATATGTGTGTATTAGGATATTCACTGACTTGTGGATCACTCTACTGATTGAATTTAGAGCCATAGTCGACCCCTCCGAAGAGGAGTCAACTAGGCACTTCCCAGTGTGCACGCTGGTCAGCACACACACACAGAGAAAGAGATGCACTTTGTGTACATCACTGCCTCTGTTTGGCAGTATTGGTGTGAAGAGGAGGCAAACAATCATCTGCCACTGATTGGCAGTATTGGTAGGGAGAGACAGCATGCAGCTGGTCACACACAGGGAGAAGCACAGAAGTCACTGCCAGCTTCTCTCACACAGAGAGAGGTACTTTTCCCTCTGTTCGGCCTGCGGTGATCTCAGGGAAAAATACATGGTGGGCATTTGACCCTCTTGCACCCCCAGTTTCATGTGGGTAATAGCTGCAATGGAGCCTTTACGCACCCATTGAATGGGCATGATGCAACCATATGCGCCCAAGAAACAACGGCCAGGTATTGTACGCATCGCGGGGACGTACCCATCATGCACAGTAAACCATGTTTTTATTTCCTTTGACGTGCAGGCTATGACATGCCAGTGTGTACAGACACTTCATAGCCCATTGCTTAGAATGGCTGGTGTTGCACCCACATCTGTTTCCCCCATGATCAGCATGTGGGCCAATTGCAAGGAAAAAAAATGTAGTTGAGTTTCAGACTTATGTGTGCAGACCAAGATTTTGTAAAGTGTCATCACAACTAGACGACTCGACTACAAAATAATTTGTTGTTAATGCCATAGAGTGAGTATTTGTGTGTCCACATACAGTATATAAAGCCTAGCAAAGTCCTTTTACAAGTGTGCTTAGCACTCTGTTGGCCTTGAGTCCACTAAATAAAAGCGTCAAGTCCAAAAAAATTGTCATAGGCCTTTAGGGGTTGCAGAGGAAACAGATTCTTTCCAGGCTTTTCTTGGTGGTAGAATTTTCTTGGGAATGGATTTTTCATCTTTTAAGCATAATGACCCATTCAAAGTATTTTGAAACTGTTGAAATGCCTGTTACAACTCTAGGTAAAGCTTTTAAGAGTGCATTCCTATAATAGGCCATTTAAGCTAACAAAAGGTCCAATACTGGATAAAAAGTATCAGTGGGAAGACTAGTGTTTGTGCCTTTAAAATACATAGTGGAAGATTGAAACTGGGTCTTAAATAAACACAAAATTGGTGTATAGAGGGGGACCATCACAGGTTTTGGCATAATGATTTTTTTCTCAGAAAACCTTATGGAATACTGCAGGCCTGCATTTTATGAATGAGTCTTAAATAAACAGCCGTGGAATGTATTAGTACTGCCAAGTATGAAAGCGAAAGAAACGGTAGCAACAACTCCAATGCACAAGGATACGTGTAGAAAACCATAATATTATAAACTAGCCTTATTTGAATATGATTTTGTGTTACTTGCCAGGAAAAGTTTAAAACTCGTTGGTTGGCTGTGAAAATATAGGACTGAAATTTTGAAATATGGGATCAACGTGATTGATATTAAATTGCATTATTATCTGTTTAAAAATGTATTGATTACTCCTTATCTGTCTTTCTCAGGGCTAAACGGGTATTGGGTATGACTCCTGGGGAGACTGAACTTAAGGAACTGGAGTCTTATCGGACCAATGATAAATACATCCTACAATCCAAAGAGAAGCAGCTGGCGGAGCGTCTGCTGGGCAAGCTGGATGATATGCAGTGAGTATACCAAAATCTCAAAACAATATGCCTAAATGGGGAGTATAGGGCAAGGTTTGTTAAGGGAACTCTTTTATTCTGTGTTAAACGGACACTTCATATTTATTTTATTATTTATCACAATTTTTTTTCATACCGAGTCTTGCATAGATTGATGGCACTGGTATGCTGCATGAACTTTAGAAAGACATTTGAAGATTAGAATAAAGAAGTCAGGCTAGAAGATGAACTGTTAACTACATAGATTCTTGAATATCCTAATAATCATGTTTGCTGCAGAAGCTTGAAGAAAGCCTTATAAGACTAGAGCTGGGAAGAGGTTGACCAGAAGGTGACCTGGTAAAATGCAATATAGAACCTTGCATATTCTGATGGCACTGATATGCTGCATGAGCGTAAAAAAGGCCTTATAAGACTAGAACAAGGAAGAGGTGGCCTGGAAGGAGAAGTGTGCCAAAACCTAATAAAAGTTTTCATCTGAAAAATGACTTGATGGGAAAGATAGGCGTGTTCACTTCAATGAACCCAATTATGAACACTGACAAAGCTTTAAGTACATTGGATTAGTGGTATAAGAAGATACTTACATGAACAAAAAGCCAGACGCAACAATTTGTTTAGATGTGGCTAGAGTGGGGAGGATTAGAAGTTTTGTTTAGCTTTCTTATATTCGGATTTCAACTGATTCTTGGCTTTCCTTACGCTAGGAACCATTAAAAAAATACACATTTATTTTACCTAAATGTGATTGAATGGTAGAATGATCAGCACAGCTTCACTTCATTCACACAATACACCTTACACACCCAACTCCTGAATGCAATCTAAAATGCAATTGGATCTTACATCTGTAGTTCATTGTTTGTCAGCAGACCCCGGCTGATATAAACAATGAAGTGGCAGAGCCAGATAAAAAGAGCTGCCAGCCGGACTGGACTCGTGCTGCCAGAGCTCATGCACGCACACACGCACACACCACACATGCACTCTCTGTTAGCGGTCTGTAAGATGGGCAACTTGAGCCTAACTCACGCACAGTGGAAGATGCAGATGGGAGACCCCGCCACTGTAGGTGAGTTTTCTCAAGCTGCCCGGCTCACAAACAGCTGTACCGTCGGGGCTGGATGTGTCTCTGACAGCTTCCCTATCTCCTTAACTCCCTCTCTGCCAGTCAAAGCACAAAGCTCCGGTCAGCAGAGTGGTAGAAAGTTGAAATAATTTTTATCAAATATAAACTGAGGTATCTAATTTTACCCAAATAACACAAAAAAAGAGTGACTCCAGTATAAGCCTAGAGTGGGAAATGCAGCAGCTTGGCTGTAGAGGAGGTAGGCTTCCTCTCGCACTCTGCCTTTGTAGTGTACACAGCTCGGCATGGCGTCACCCCCTTTCCTTTGTCCCAACTCTCAGCTGACAGTTAGAGCTGAGATCCAGAGTTGAGCAGAGGCTGTATACTGTGTGGGGGTCCCCCTCTGTGCCGCCTGTCAGATCGACCGGGATTTATGGTCATGTCCGTTCCCGGGTTGGACCAACCTTCTCCGAGCAGGATCCATCAAAAGAAAGGCATACATGGCGCGATTTATTTATTTATTTTTAAGTATTGCTGTAGTGATGTAGTTTTTGCATAAAAAAAAAAGAATTTCGATCATAGTTCAATGCAATTCTAGTTTTACTCAAAAAAACACACATGCTAGAGCAATCATTTTTATTTTCAAATGTTCCTACAACCATTCCTTACATATAATTTGGTGATACCATCTTCAGGTGCTTTACCACTCACAAAGTCCATTCACGAAAATTTGCTATTTTCATCTGTTGACTTGAGTATACACTACATTTAATTATATAAGAATATACGGAATATCTGTTTTGCAGAATGCATCTACATTTTTACTGGTTATATATTGTACAACCTCCTATGTTCTCTTTCACATTTTCTCTTCATTACTGTCTTTATTCTGTTTTCTGCCTCCATTTATATTGCCTTATCCCATGTCTGTTCCAGATGTGCAGCTGTTTTTAGCACAGGTCAGCCAGTCAACCCTGGCTGGGAATATTGGAACCTCACAATTAACCCATCCCCCTCTGGGAATCCACTCCATGAATAGGGCTGTGCCTGTCACCAGTCCTACATCCCTGACATTTTCACTGCCTTTGGTCCCCACTAAGCATTGCACTATACAGAACTGCCAGGTCCTACATCCTTGAAAGAGTTAACACTCAGGAAGCGGGTCTTGGGAAGTGTCCACAATCCCAGTTCCCTGGCTTTAACATAAAACATCTGTCTGTTAGTCTTTCTGTACGTTGCATCATGCTTCTGCTGCGTGGCGGGGTATATAAGCCTCTTTTCGAGCTATTGTCTGCATGCATAGTCTCTAGACTTGGAGATACTCACACAGCCACTTGTACGATGGTCAACTGGATGTCCTGTGCCAATCTCACACACGCTAGACATGATCTTCTGTGGGTGAGTGTCCATGGCAAATTACATTGCAAAGCAGTGAGGAATATAATTAAGCATAACGGTTTTGTATTGAAGTAGATTTCTCCTATCAGAAATTGGGGATGGCAATTTCTGACCTCTTTGACAAAATGCTAGTTTCCAGGCTGTTACCCCTATCCTCCTGCTTTTTTATACTTGCTGGACTGAAACCCATATGTCAGCATCTTTGTTCTAGGTTAGTGACTTAAAGAGCAACAGTCAACATCTACTAGGATTTATAAAGATGGATTTTAATTAATGGCCTCTTTAAAATATATTGTATCTCTGAAAGAAACTGGGAACTTCTTAATAGATGTTGTTTGGTGTAATCGTGTCCCTGAAGCTACACCCAGTAACTATTTTTGTAGCTATTGGGCTGAGTCACTCTTTGGCTCTTGCAGGCTCCAATTTGCTGTCTTAAACTCGAACTGTACCAAACAAATACTGTAACTGCTGCTCTAATTGAAGGGTTTAATATAAATTAAATGTATAAATAAGCCCTAAAGCTGGGCATAGATGTGCCGATTCCTGCACGACTTGACCGGCGATCGGATGGCGTGCGCGTTTCCGCATCCGTTTGGGATCGAGTCGGCAAGGAATCAGATGCGCCAACCTGTAGGATTGGGCTAAAATCAGCTGTCATGATCGCACATTGATCCGACATGACGCATAATTTTGCTCTGATCCAATAAGTAATGGGCGGGACACAGGGTGCCAGCTGATTCTCGGCACTAGCAGGCGGGGGTGATGACGTCATCACGCCTGCTAGATCGGGTCGGGAATCGACGGGAGATTTTCCTGTCTATTCCCAGCTTAGGTAGTAATTTTTTGTTTGATGAATGAATCCTGCACATAAGCAGAAAGTCCAGGACACCAGCTGTTGGTGGGGCAATGCACACAGATTTACAGATGGTTTTGGTAGAACAAAAGTTGATTGTACAGAAATTGTACGGTAAGATTGTAAGGTGTCTGGAGGCTTTAACATAGTGTTGATATATCAATAATGAAGATGAGATTTGAATGGCATCTCATTGTTTCAGATATTTTTATATATTTTTAAAATCATCCATCATTGCCTTATTTACAATATAGTCGTGAAAAATAAATGAGTAACATTCAATCCAATTCACATCTCTATAACGTTGTTCTATTAACAATGATGTACAACATCATGTAATGCATAATGTACATCGCTGATTATAGTACAATGTTACACAAGGATGGGAATTTTGTGCATTCAATGTTTATTATGTACAAACATTTCTGAGGACTATATTGTGAATATGTTTATGATAGTTGATTTTAGTATAGTCTCATTGCTTTAAAAAAGGAGATGCTGCTAATCCCCAGGGAAGTGTCCTTAATGCAGTATGTGTTTTTTTATGCATTGCGATGGAATTTAAAGACAAGTAAGTAGAGATGGTTGATTTTTCCCCACTAGCTCAATATGTTGAAGAACTAGAACACGCTAGTTTGATTGCAAAGCCCCTGAAAAGATTTGCTGGAGATGGGCAGTGAAGGGTTTTGGGAACATTTAAAAACAAAAGTGTTGCTCTAGCACAGGGGTGGGCAAACTTTTTGGCTTGTGGGCCACATTGGCTTCTCAAATTTGATAAAGTGTCCAGACCAAGAGCCTGTAATGGTCGGCCCGCAATAAGTGTGCCAATTCCATGCATCGCTAGCATCACTTATTTATACTGTTAAAGAACTGTATAGGTTATACTACAGGCCTACAAAGATGCTCTGTATTGGGTCTCTCTCATCCCACTCTTTGAGATAACACCTGCACAGTACTCTGTTCAAGACAACAGATAAGTAGTGTCTACAACATTTGGGGGTGTAGGTGCTTCTAGTACTACCCTTTCACAGTAAAGTGTAAAGATCAGTAGATTAGGATGATAGGGTAAGTCACATACATGCCATTCTGCAGCATAAATGTTTGAAGTAGGCCTATATGCAAAAGCCTGATGGTAATACAGAATTGTACTTTATATGCATAATACATTTGTACTAAAATTGCCTTAGTTTATTCCTGGTCAAACACAATGCGCTCATGTCATTCCCTTCAACTACATGGGTTACAGAAGTTAAACATGCGTGTAAACAACACAATAATTTTGCCACTTACCAGTCCTTAGATGTAGTGCCTGCCTTTTTTCTATTCCTTCGTTTTCTCCAGCCAGTAATACATAAGGTGAAAATGCCCGCTCTACTCTATCTAACAAGCTGCTTTGTTGTCACAATTGGCTGGCGGAAATCGGGTGCGCCCGCATGGCAAAATCAACCAGGAATCTGCCGCATATTGGATTGCACGGTAATCTAACATGCTGGTAAATTTCCGGCCGATCCCATAATCCAAAGTAATTGCCGGCACACAAAGGGTCCCTGACCGATTCTCTGCAATAGCGGCCGTGAATGTTGACATCACGCACGATCAATGCTGAGAAATAGGCAGCAAAACAACACATCTTTGACCAGCTTTACATTATATGTGACATCAACTAATGTGAAGCAAAATGTCTATCATTTGCTGACAATGTACAATTTTAGGCCGATAAAATGCTGTGAAAGTTCATGCCAACTTCTTGCATACTTATTTATTAACGTAAGAGGGCAATGCACACAGATTTACATCTACAGATATTTGACTCACTAGATCCCAGGTGCCCAACCTGCGGCCCTTTGGGCGTTCCTTGGCCGCCCCCTTGGTTTTCCACTTGCGGCCCCAGAAACCTAACTGTTGATATGAACTCACCTGTCCTAGCCCAGGATCTTCTTTGGGAGGGAAGAGGAAGAGAAGGACTCGCTCTGGCTAAGCACATGAAAGCCTATCAGCAACCCAGACAGCGCCTAAGCAAGTCCCTCATCTCACCAAGAATATCCCATTCTAAGAAGATGTGTGCCTATGCTCCCACTATTCCACCAACAAACAAGGGATTATTGTATGTGGCACATAATTAATTAATAATTAATTGTTATTTAAAAATAATGTCTTCTTGCTATGCATGCTGTATTTTTTTCATTATAGAATGCTTATACAAGTCAGTATAGATTGAAAATGTTATGTCTGGCCCTTTAGTGATGCCTAGGGCCACACTTGTGGCCCTCCATATCAACTCAGTTGCCCACAACTGCACTAGATCATTTAACACTTTATACATGGTTTGCAACGTCATTAGGAAAATGCAACTAATGTAACTGTCTGCTCTATACTTTCCTTTTACTATGATTTTTTTTTTTATATCTTACAGTCCAAGTATCTCTTCGGACGAGGAGAAAAGGTAATATCAATTATATTTGCCACAAACATTTCCATTCCTTCTTATATAAATAATAAAATGAATAAAGAATTTGGAAGATAGTCACCCAACCCAAATGATAGAAATGTAGCACATTTGATATCTTCATCAATCTGTTAGAAATAGTTGGATATATAATTTTATTTCTTCCGGTTTGTGGTTGCTCCTCTTTTGCTTGTCACAAGTCAATGTAGAAAAAATATTTCACCAGTTATATTTTATATAGACCGTTATGTAGCTGGATTTGGTCATGTTTTTTCTTGATTCCTTACAGCTCTGCTATTGTTCATGCCATCGCTACCTACATGAAGCACATCGGGGTGAAGACCAAGGCGGCGGATAGCAAAAAACCTAAAAGTGGCTTTTTCCGGAAAATGGTAAGTTGTGACTCTATGATTAATACATAACTCATAGCAAGAGCAAAAATATACAGTATAAGCTGACCTGAATATAAGCAGAGGTACCTAATTTTACCTAAGATAATTTAAAAATGTAAAAATGTATTGACAGAGTAGAACCCGTGGG
>CM070038.1:50620888-50661786 GCA_036250615.1 Ptychadena robeensis
TCTATGGTGCGCTTTTGGTACAGAAATCTGTACCTCAGCAGTGTGCTAGGGAGGTTAATAGTTTGATGCATCCCTCTAAATTTTCCCTTCTGTCACCTGCAGAACTGCTGTTCACAGAACATGCTCATGTCCGGATGTTACGTGTCCTGCATGACATCTTCTACCTTCCTATGCAGCAGAATGCCTTGATACCCAACATCGAGCTGGAAAACATTTTCCCCAGTCTGGATGACCTTATAGATGCACATGGTGAGACTTTCTAATTCCTATCCTACTTTATATCTTTTTTGTTTCTCATTTACTCATTGAGTTTCGTATACATCCCCCTAGCCTTGTTCCTGGAAAACTTGAAAAAGCTGCGTCTGGAGAACAACTCAATAATCCAAGAGATTGGGAACACGATGCTGCAGCGGGTAAGTAAAGAGCTGAAAACTTGCTTATTGCCAGCTTAAAGTCATATAAATGTGGTTACAGTGTCTGAATTCTCCCAGCACTTAATATTTTTCACTGACTTGTTTTTAACTCTTATGTGGCGACTCCCAACTTGTTGGAGGCAGGATTTTGCTTCCTCTTATCATTAGGAAATCAGTGAGCAGTAAAGCTGTGACTAAAATAAATATTCCTACAAATTGATCAAAAATATGCTGTCAGGATCCGAAGTGCCTTGGATCTCAAACTTAAGTGTTATGGTGGCCACACATGGTTCGATATTTCCATTCAATCGATTTTTTATGTCGATCTTACAGAAATCAATTCCTGCGTACAAAAGTGATTAATGAATTGTACAAGTATCTGACGGGTTTTTTGGTATTATAAGGGATTTGCATGTGCACCAAGTATAGAAATCAATCATGCTTAACTCTATGTGGTGGTACAATTGATCTAAAGGTCCCCATACACTTTTAGATTTCTCTGTCAGATTTACTTTAGATCTCCTTTTGTTTTACCAAAACCATGTAATATAAGAGACTTTAAAAGCAACCAAGTCTACCTGTGTTAAATCGCAGAGGATCCTATACTACATAGTTGTTGGTAGATCTAAAGGATATCTGATTGAGAGATCTAAAGGTGTATGGCCAGCTTTATGGTCCCCATACACGTCTAGATTTTACATTTAATCAACTTAATTCAATAAATTTTTTTGTTGATTGATTAAAAATCTTTGGCAGCCCACATGGTTAGATCGACCTAAAACGATTAAAATTGGGAAAATTTTCGATCGAAAAATGATCGGACATGCTGGAAAATTTTAATCGGTTGTATTGAAATTCAATTCCTCTTTCTGTCGAAAAAAAATCGTTTAAAAATCTGTTACTACAGTAAGCATATATTGCAATCAATCAATGATTTCCATGATCCCAACAAATTAATCTTTTTAAGTTGATTGAACAGAAAATCTAGACGTGTTTGGGGGGCCTTAAGGTGGCCATACACTGGTCGATTTCCCACACGATTCCTAGACGATCGATCACTGGGCGCGTGCACGCCGATCGATCGACAAGGAATCAAGTGCAGCCCACATTGACAGATCGACCCCGACCGATCGACATGGCCCCCAAATCGGATCGGCCAGAGAACCAACCTGTTGGTGTTTTCTGATCGATTTGGCACACATCAAGGGGCGTTGACATTTGTGAATCGATCGACTGGTAACAGAATCGTCCAGGAATCGGTGGCCTAAGGTGGTAGGCACAGACTTGTATGGTCGATCGATCAACGCATGTGGCTTCACCGGAATCGATCGGAGCGTCGATCGATCGCTCAGGAATCGACACGTGTATGGCTAGCTTTAGACTGACTGACTTGTGCCAATGAAATCGATAGTCAATCTATCAATCATGCCAAGTCGAACCATGTACAGCTAGCTTATAACACTGCAGATACACTGCTTTATGGCTGTGAGAACAAGAGTGCCTAGGTTCACTCACATAACAAGTATATTGTATCATTTCTGGAGCAGCGTGTTGTATAGACACAATTAAAAGCTCTAAATCCTTATACATAGCATGTTCACTTAATTTTCAAAATGTGTGATATTTATTTATACAAATAAAGTTATATAGCCCACTTAAATCAGAAGGTTATTTACAGTGAAGAAAGCTGCGGCTCCACTAGCACCTTTTAATAAGGAATTACGGTAGCCTAAAGAGGTTGCAAGGCCAATTAGTTGCTTAGTGCAGGTTAGGAAACCAGGCAACCTCCAATTGTTTTCCCCAAAGAGAAAAAACAACGAGCAGTTTCAATTGTCTGGAAAACATAACAAGACAACCTGCTTGTAGGGAAAGATACACCAAGTCCGTATACAATGTCTGGGAAAGGGATAGCTATGACTTTATTTACTAATTTATGTGCTCTCATTTCTTCTTTTACAGTTTGATGGTGCTGAGGGACAATGGTTTCAGAAGATATCTTCAAGGTTTTGTAGCAGACAACCATTTGCCCTGGAACAGCTCAAACAGAGGCAGAAGAAAGACCCTAGATTCACTCAGTTTATTCAGGTAATCACTTGTTTAGTTGGAAACTGTTCCTGAAATGAATCAGTCACTGTTTCACAGAATTTAGCAGTTAGTAAATTGCAATTTCTTCTCACTTCTCAAATGTTTTTATTCACTTGCTTTTCTGTCTTCAAGATATGTGCCTAAAGCAGGGTTCAGACGTGGGGATATGGGTCAAATCGATGGCTGTCTATCTGACCCATATAATCTGCGCCCACCGCTGTTTTCGAGTGGGACAAATCAATCCCGCTCGAAAACAGCCTTATCGGACATGACCGTAATTACGGCGATGTCCGATGCTTTGCTTAGAGACGGCTGGTCTCCTAAGCAAAGCTTCAGCTGCTGGGAAAAGAGCAGAGCCGTCTCTCCCCAGCCAGCCGATATCTGACAGCAGCGTGATGACGTCATCAGGCTGCTGCAGGGTACATCGGACGGCTCGAATATTGATTGTACCCTGCTTTACAAAGGGTATCAGATACATTATTATTCTCAGTTCCAAGACACATATAATAGAGGACATCCACAGAATGTACTAATAGAGAATGTGCCTGTAAATAAAACTTGTGTTCTTTCCATTACAATTATCCAACCTATTGTTTCTTGTTTTATCAGGAGGCAGAGAGCCAACCTCAATGTCGACGGTTACAGTTGAAGGACATTATCCCATTTGAGATGCAGAGACTGACCAAATACCCCCTACTGATGCAGAACATTGCTAACTTGACAGGTAAGCACCCTATCTAGATCAGGATGGTGCTACATTTTAGGTTGGTGAACATGCATGACCTATATTCTCTTAATAGAACTGTCATTAGCAATGAATAGTTTACTGAAATTGATAACATTTCCACCACACAAAATAACTATCTTATTAGAAAGCTGTAAAAGTTAAAATGCTGTTAAAAATAAACAGCTGCTTCTTAACCTCCTTATCTGGGCTGGAGGTCTAGGCAAAGATTGCTGGCCAACACACATATTGCTGGTTACTACTGCAAGTGTAAAAAAAAATATCTACAATCAGGCAGACACTAAAGCTGGGAATACATGGGCCGATTTTTTCCCAGATTTCTGCACAGCCAAGCGCCATGTGCGATATTGAGCCGTGTACTCTAGCCTTAAGATAGACCTGAATAGATAAAATTATCAAAAGTCAGCAGCCATTTTGCAGCATTAATATGCAGGAAGCAGAACTTGCACATGTATTGAATTAGATCAGTTCTATAAATGTACGTCAGCAGCATAATTATTGGGAAAAGCTATTTTTTTGTTTAAAGGAAAAAAGATTTTTTTCCCACAGCGCATACATTATGTTCATGTCAGCCTAAAGAATTATTGTACTTATTATAAAAAACATTGTATTCTTTGTCTTGCATCCATTCTCCCTTGTTTGATCCATCCTTAAGCTCCTGGGTGTTTATCCCAAGTTAACTATGGGCAAATTCACCTGTCAACCTGTAATGCCGGGGATGTGTTTCGGGTCTCCTAGAGGGCAGGAAATCACAATAAAATCCACCGATATCACCCGTGGCACATGTTTTAAAAAAGCATGCCACATGTGAACCGCCCAGGATGTTGCTGCCATCACAAGGTAGTGCCTTCTATGGATTTCTATGGGCCTGTATCCTAAGGCCAGACTGTCTTGTGTTGGTGTATGTAAACAGACCTCAGAATTATTGTTTGAAACATAAACTTTTATTTGTAAGGTAACATTTTACATGCTTGCTCTTTTAAACTTTGTTTAATATGTAAAAAGGAAAAAAAGGGTAATTTAATAGAATAGAAATCTATATATTACTGCAGCGCATGTTGTAGCAACAAACTGTTGTGTGTAAACTGGCAGTGTCACAAGGTGGAAAGCAAAAGTTAAAACATTTTGTCACTACATCTAAGTGTGCAATATGTTACTTTTATCTTCTGGGATATAGGAACATTCAAATTGTAATTTTGTTTGAATTCTATTATGAACATATTATCGGTGAAATGATCCTTTTAATTGCTGCTTTAACAATAAAAACAAAAATAGGTTCAGTGCGTTATTCAAGATGATGCCATTTGATAAAGGTTAATTTTTTTTTAAAGAAACAAAACCTAAACAATGAGTAAGCTGTTGGGAAGATTGGTCCCTGCAGTTACACTATCACTTCAAAACCACTAATCACTACTGACAGCCAATTACAGGAGCAGGCTGCTGGAAAGCTACCTGTTACTTAAGTTTGCTACTGCCGTTCTGGAGATGCCATGCTTAATTTTCTACAGAAAGACTGAGCTCAGAAGGGACAGATCTTCCCACCCAATTTTATCTTTGTAACCATGTTGAAGAGTCTATTAAATGCACTTTAGACATACATAAAAGAAAACAAAATGTAAAGCCTACTTACAACACTAAAGCCACACACTGTCCCCTCCTTAATAATGAAATGTAATAGAGTTCTTATAGTGGAAAGTTTAAGCAGTTGTGTCCTTTTGGATATTAGCAGCTTTTAGAATTGTCCAAAGTTTGATTAGATTGCTCTGTTGAAAGAAAAAGCAGCATTTAAGAATTTTTAGGATTTCCAGAAATGTACAGTTCCACACTTTTTATTCCTTCATCTTTCAGAGGAAGAAGAGGAGAAACATAGAGTACAGAAGGCAGCTGAGTGTTGCCGACAGATCCTAAACCATGTCAATACAGAAGTCCGAGAGATGGAGAATAAGATGGTAGGACATCATAGTGTTTCAGAATATCAGAATGTCCTGTAGCACAGTGCTGTCATCATTATATACTCGAGTATAAGCCGAATTGTTCAGCATGAATTAAGATCAGTTGAGTCAACGTAAAAAAATGACTTGATTTTAAATTTAATTTAGTGCCCAAATTGCATGTTCTAGATGAATACATTATTTTTTGTAATATTCGCATAGCTCTTTACATCTCCAGCAATTGTCGTGAGTATGGGCTTTGCTATGAACTCACAAAATCAGATTGAAATTTCACAACCATCTCTAACTCCTAATGCCATCCCGAAACAAAAGCACATTTGTTGTGTCTCTTTACCTTATCCCACCATAGGCATATATTCAAGTCTTTCCGTTTTTCTAGGGTTTTTGGGGGGTAAAATTAGAAACCTCTGCTTACATTTGGGTTGGCTTATACTTGGGCACATATGGTAGTTGTATATCCTCAATAGACTAAACTTTGTTAGTTTTTTTTACAGGTACGTATCATTAAATGTAATGTGCAAATCTTAAAGAAAAGTCAGATCCTATCTGTATACCTATTCCAGGTCTTGGCCAGGGTTCCCTATGTTCTGGAGGTAGACTCAGTAATGGCAGCCATGTATATATATGTATATGTGTATATATGTATATATATGTATATGTGTATATATGTACATATATATATATGTGTAATATCTCCTTTTACTTTTACAGAAACTTACTGATTACCAAAGGCGTCTGGATATGTCAAACTTGAAGCAGAGCAATGACCCACTGTTTAATGAGTTCAAGGTAAATTCCTACATACTCTTTGGGCCGTTTAATTTAGTTCAGCATTCCAAAAATCACACCAAGTTTTCTGTCCTGCCTGAGCTTAGAATTAATAACATATCTGGACTATGGGAAAAAAAGGCTAGGCCAGCTAGCAGATCCTGAGTACAACAACCAAAGATCAAACGTGCCAATGAGCATGGCACCTTACAAGGAAAATGCACTTTAGTGGTGGATGATACCAGTTTGCAGCCCTAAAACACACAAGTGGTAGTTACAGAACAAAGTAGACAAACCACAAGGCAGAAAGCAAGCAAGCCATGTAAGGAACAAGCAGAAATTGGTAAATAGATTCAGAAAATGCAGAGACATACTTTAATACAAAGGGTCACTGGAGGAACATCACAGTCTGTTCTTCTTGGAATACCTGGAATGCCAGAAAACGGTGAATCATGCTTTGGCAATACTTTGACAGAAGACCCGCACTTCCCACTCTAGAACACCGTTCCCACACTGGCTCCCTCTCTGGCCGGATCCACAAGATCCGGGTGCATAAACTTCCAAAGACTGTTTCACAGCTCTACGAGTCCCAATACGGTGGAATGAAACATGTGCAACAAGAGTTTATGGCAACCCCCAGGGGTGCTGCACTTGTTGCGGTGTATGTGGATATATATATCTATGACAATAAAGAAATGTATCCAGTGTGCAGAACTCAATCTTGTTGGATGAGTATGGTTTCGCAATTGTTGAGCCTCTAAGGACCTTACTGCCTTATAGGCAGGGGTGCACATAACTTTTTTAGTGAGCTCCTCAGATGAGTACCAGGAGATGGTGTTTAGTACTCAACCCATATGTAGGGTGGTCTTCCTCGCTGTCTCCCTTACTGTCCTCTGCTTCCTACATGGTAGAATTTGCTACAGATGGACCTCCCTGTACTTTCTTGATCCTCAGATTAGCGGTCTCCATCCACAGGTCACCAGCTGGCTTTGGGTCACATGTAACTCTCACAGTATAGATCTCATACCTTAGTAGTGCAACCCCAAGATTTTCTGGGTTAGTAACTAACCCCTGACACTACCTGCAGTCAACCTTTATGTCAACCTTTCATAGTGATATTCCAACTGTCAACATTCCAACAGTGCTTTTCTCTTGTCAGATTTTACCCATACATATGCCTACTGTGATATTTAACCCCCAGATCTCCAACACCCTTTAATTTGGATTAGTAATTTATATTCCCAATTTCACACCCCTAACTGCAACCATTCATAGTTATTAACCCCCCTGCCGTTCCTGGCGGCTCCATCTCGTCCAGCGCTGACTTGTCAGTCCTGCAATGGACGAGATGGAGCTGCCCTGCCAAGATCAGAGCCCCGGCAGCACAGATTTACCATTCTGCACTGCTACGGTGGTTCGGATCTGAAGCTTCCCAATCTGGAGGAGAACGGACCCCCCACGCCCCCCCCCACCCCCGAGTGACGTGATATCACATCGGAGGGGGGGCGGGGGTTGCGGCGGGAGATTTAAATGAAAATCACACCAGAACAGTTTTCTATGGAGGAGACTGTTCCCAGTGTGATTCCCAGATGTGCCCTTTGCAGTTAACCCTTTCTCCTCTGGTGTGTTCATTACACCAGAGCAGAGGTAGATTGCCAAAGGGAATTGTACTGGATACAGTGATAAAAATATATAAATATAAATACATACTGTTTTGATATCTATCATACAAAATAAGTATTTTAGAGATTTTTATGTAATTTGTTTTACACATATTTTTATGCAATTTGTTTTACACATATTTTTATGTAATTTGTTTTACACAATTGTTTGTTTAAAACATTATTATATTCAGGATGTCTACTAGAACCTTGTACGAACATATTTTGGAAAGTTACAGGCCTACAACATAAAAAAAAAATCCATTTAAGTTTATGGTGCGCTTTTGGTACAGAAATCTGCACCTCAGCAGTGCGCTAGAGAGGTTAATGTTTCCCTGAGGTTATCCAAGTGACATAAACTGTATACATTTAACAAAAAAAAACTAAAAGAATTTTGCCAATCAAAAAAATACAGTAGTGTATACATGATAAAGTGCCTCCAAGTTGTTAGTATGCAAATTCGTTTTGTAACAAGGTAACAAGCCCTTTTTGAGTACCAGAGCACCACTTATGTGCACCCCTGCTTATAGGAACCTTACGGCCTTACACTGCTAATATGTACTTCAACAGGGAAAGAATACAAGTAGATAATAATGCACATCTATACCTGAGCGGTATGATTCACTATACTAACTTAAAGCTGGGAATAGACGGTACGATTTACCGTCTATTCCTTATCCGATTCTCTGCACTAGGAGCGGCGTGATGACGTCATCACGCCAGCCCGCTAGTGCCGAGAATCGGACGCCACTCTTTATGTGCATCTCATTACTTCGGCTAGGGGCAGCCATCCCCAGCTGAACTAATGGGATCGGGTTAAAATTTACCGTCCTGTCAGATAACTGTGCGATCCGACAGGACGGCTGATTTCAGACCAATCCTCGTCAGCTGCAGCCTCCAATTCCTGCACGACCCCATCCTTAAGAGATGCGGGAGCGCACGGCAACCGATCGGGGATCGGATCGTGCAGGAATTGGACAGATCGATCTCCTTGAAAGGAAAAAATTTTAATGATCATGGTCTTCTTTATTTTAACTTTTTTTTTTTTTTTTAAGAACATTGATATAAGCAGAAAAAATCTAATTTATGAGGGAGCACTAACTTGGAAGGTCAGCAGGGACAAGTCCGTGGGTAAGAACCTATTTAATTTGTGTTTTAGCCGGCTATGTCATTTGTTTTCAAGTGTCTTCTGTGTAAAGTAATAGAAGCAAGTGTTCCCACAAGTGTCAGCAGGTGGCACTATGAATTCAGTGTCTACGTCCTGGGTGGAAATTTAAACAGATAAGTAGATAAATTGATACATTTTCTGTACAGCTTTTAGAAAAATAATCATTGTACTGCCAGGGAGGTAAATAAAGAAAAAATATATTTAAAAATTGATATTTTTGTATACGGTAGTAAATTAAACAAATTAAACATTCTGTTGCAGACATGGGTAAACTACAGCTCCTAGAAGGGACCATAACAATCATCTTCTAGGTATAATCTTTACTTATTGCAGGGAATGAGTAAAGGGGAGCCAGAGCATCTTGACAACAAGATGATAAAGGGGCAGATTACAAGACTAAACAGGCCACAGTTTGCCCACTTTCTATACCCACCTTTCCAGGAATTATAAGGAATCCATGTCTGCAAAATTCTAAAACATTGGCATCTTATCTGTTTTACTAAGGCCTTTATTGTGTGCTACCCCCTCTTTTCTTTTAACTTTCTCTTCCTACTTAACCCCTGCAGATGTTCATGTCCTGCTCTTGGATGATGTCATGATGCTGCTTCAGAAGCAGGATGAGCGTTTAGTTTTGAAGTGTCAAAGTCGGACACTTACCCCAACACCTGATGGAAAGCTGATGTTGAGCCCGATCATTAAGCTAAATACAGCAATGGCTCGAGAAGTGGCTACTGGTAAGCATTATGATATCCAACTTTTTTTATTTAACAGGAAAGTATTAAAGCAGTGTGAAGTTATTGTTTCTTGGTGTACCCCCCCCCCCCCCCCCCCCCCCCCCCCCCCCCCATATGTGGAATTACTGTGACTCAGCACAAGAAAACGTGTAAAAGTTTAGATTAATATTTTCCTGTCTTTCCAAAATTTTTACTTGTGCATTCCTTGTGATCGCCAGTGATAACCTTTATTATTATAAGGCTTTATTGTGACATTGGTTTTCAGGCTAGCTGACACTTCACAGCCACCCTGAAACCATAACTGTACAGCTGTGTGCAGAGCAATGCAATCACTGACAACCGCCCCCATGGTGTTCCTTAGGGAAACTGCCCAAAAATTGCCTGACATGCACAGCATGTTGCATTGCCTGGGGGCCATGGTTTTGGTTGGTGAGTGGCTGGAAACATGTTTCCAACCACTTGTCAAAGAAACAGGAAAACAGAGAGGGTGAAAATATGGAAACTTCCATCACTCAACCGTTTCTGAAAATGCTGTTTTTAAAGCAGAAGTAGACTTCAGTGTATTCTACCTTATCAAATTAGAATAAGCATTTCAGATGTTCAAATTTCAAATACTGAAAACAGAGACAGCCAAGCAATGAACATTTCCAGGAAATGGTCTGCTATGTATTTCATACTACTGATCCACATCATGCTGAAAGTTGCTATATTACAAGAAACTATGCACATGCAGCATTCTTCTGTTGCTGTTGCTAATGCTATAACATTATTTTTCATTGCAGATAATAAAGCTTTCTTTGTTATTTTCAAATGGGAAGATAGACCTCAGATCTATGAGCTTGTGGCCCCAACCATAGCTGAGAAAAACATGTAAGTTTACAGGTGACGGTAAGCTTCTTGTCTATTGCTTAAAAGACAGTTTAATTCTTCTAAACAAAAAATGTATTTACATATATGTTATAAATTATCTTTACAGGCATTTTATTAAAACAATACTTCCATCAGATAATAAAGAGATAATCAGAGAAGGCATCTCAAATCTAAAGAGTAGCTGCAGTGAAGAGATTTGCAGTAGGCAACTACGTTTTTTAGTGTGCCACCATCCCAGTAACATGACAATATTTGTTTTTCTTTTTACAGGTGGTTTTCTCTGGTCAAGCAAAGTACTGGACATTTTGACCCTTCTTCAAGCAAAATACCAAGACCTTCTTATAGTAATCCTCCAATGATGCCTCAGAGCCCCTCAGAGTAAGCACACTGTGAAAATTATGAACTTTATCTGTCACAGATTATGCTTCTGCTAATTATAAAATATATAATCTGCCTCCTGGTGTCATTTAAAAGGATATTGGGAATGTAAGATACAACTGTGCCCATCATAGTGGGACAGTTAGGTAGATATGAGCATTATACAAACTGGTTCCCTTATGTGACTCTTTGTTTTTGATTTGCAGGTTTAGTGAAAATGGTGCTTCCCTGAAAGAGTCCATTTCTAAAGATGGTAAGAGATTCCATTTTCTAATAACTTATTTTACATATTGTATATGATTGGCTTTACTGTTGTTTTTCCAGAGCAATTTGCAAAAACATTCACATCATGCCCTGCAACCAAAAGAGCTTACAATCTAATGGCCCCAAGTACATCCATAGAATAATATACAATGCTGATGAAGTGGAGATGAATAACATAGATGGTATTTTCATTTAACGCTAAAAACAGGAGACAAAGACAAGAACACTTGACCCTTACAAAGGACATTTTATTAGTATTGCTGACCACCTTTTGAAATACTAGTTACACTTTCGGCATATGATTTTGAGACAACTGGAAGCAAGTTAGACAACTTGCTTTTTAATCCTCTGGGCGTTACATGTTTTTTGCTCCATTTTTTATGGCACGAAAAGCCGTACAGCCCTCTACACACCGCCGGTGTTAAATAGACGCTGGCGGTGTGTGGAGATAAAAGCGACGCCCTTCATTAACATGGAGATCTATGAGTCCCTCACCACACTGCAAGGGTTAAATGCTCCTTTATGGATAAGGAGTTTAAGACATGTATTACCTGATCAATCATACCCTTGGTAGCTCTTTCTTGATATGATCAGTCCTAGGCTTCTTATGAACATACCTCTTCCATCTGCTTTGAGCGGCACTCAAAGGTCAAGGCAGTGAGATCATCCACTACAATACAGATTTTATGGCTCTGCATTGTAGAGGGGGGATAGTGACCATCTGCTCATGTTTAGTAACATAGAACAGCGACTGAGGCACAGAATCGGGTATAGTAATTTCCTTGTTTGTTCCTCATAGACCTAAATATGGATTAAAAAAGAGTTCAAAAATGTCTAGTATTAAAAGTCTAGTATTCTTAATCCCATGTTCTCATTATTAAATTCCACTCGTCATGAAGAATATAGAGTTTTTATTAACCTTCCTAGCGCACTGCCCGTACGGCGCGGTACGGGCAATCGAGGCAGTGTACAAAGTACACTGCCTGTCCATTCCTCCCTCCTGCCGCTGCTCTCCACACAGCCGGCTGTGTGGGCAGGAAAGCCGGCGCTCCTCCATTAACATGGAGGTCTATGGCGCCAACCCCCCCCCATCCCGTGACGCGATCGGGGCCGTGCCGAAACCCCGGAAATGCTGCAGCGATGAAGACAATCGCTGCAGCTTCCCAGGGAGGCATCGGGTGTACCCGATGCCAGCTTCCCCTGTGGTTGGGGCGACCCTGAACGGCGAATGAACAGAGTTCATCTCAACCACTAGGGAGGTTAAAGTTTGTTTAATGTTACCAGCAATCATCTACCCCGAAAGACATGCTCGCCATAAGTTATTTCCGAAAACATACTGCGCATTATTGTTTATTTTCTACTTGCCCTTTGTATTTGTACAAAACCTCAATAAAAATGTATTACGCAAAAAAAAAAAATATATATGGGGTGTGTACCAAATACCATTACCTGGTACTCATCTAGTGAGTAGCTCACAAAAATTTTTATGTGGACCCCTGCCTATATTAGCTGAAGAAACTTACATATCTTAAATATTAATGCTAGAAGAGTCCACTTTTATCAGGAGAGATAAGGAGGCACATGGGTGGGGTTTTTGGCTTAAATTTGGTTGGGGGATTGAGTTATTAACTGTTACATTGAAGGGTGTTTGAAGATAGTGAAGTCTCTTGTGTTATGCTGGGCATACATGTGTAAATTCCTGTCAAGCGCAGTACGATGACATCATTGCGTTGGAGCTTCCTCGTTATCGAGGTGCAGCTCTGCTGTGTCATTGATGTCGCCCGATACTTTGGATGGGGACCCTCAGAACATGAAGAAAGGCTGGGTGGCTTGATTTTTTTTTTATAGATTTGAGCATAATCGAGCACCATGAAAGCACACGACACTCGAAAAATTGAGCGGTGTATGCCTAGCATTTTGCATTGCATTTTGTACACTTTTATTAATCACACTTGCTAATACTGTATGAATTTTTGTATATGTATATTGTTTTACTGGCTACTTTCATTAAGCCTTTCCTCATCTTTACAGGAAAGGAGTCTCTGGAGGAAGCTGGATTAGGACAGGAGGAGAGTCTTGGGGACTCAACAACCCTAATGGAACATCTGGCCCACAACCTGGGAGGGAATGTAACCAGTGCAGCCCTGGAAGAGGGTAAGAAAAACATGGGATTATCCCTTTAACCATTAACTGTGCAGAAAATTGATGAAAGAGCTGTAAAGATTATACATTGTAACCACATCTGAACAGAAAAATGCCACCATTAAGGTCCATTGAGGCCTTAATCCCCATCCCCTTATAAACACTATTGCGCTCTGCTCCTCATGTTTCTCCACCAAAGGCAAATATTCTACATACTGTGTGGGTAGTTGTTGATTCATGAATTTGTTCCCATTGAGTGTTTCTGTTTTATTTTTTTTGCATTGTCGTATTCAGATACTTACAGTACACATGCTTAAGAACATACAATAAACACTTTATGTGTTATCCCCCCCCCCCCCTTATATTTTTTGTATTTTGACCTATATTCTCCTGGGCGTTGCGGGAGGTCCCGTGTATAACTCCAGCGTCACTGGAGATGAATTATGCTGGGAAAAGGCTACACCCTTCCATTAACATGGAGGTTTATGGCGAGGTCTACCCCCGCCCCCTTCATGTAATCGGTGACGCAATCGGGGGCAGACCCGATCGGCGGGGGAATCCGGCGGACAGGTAAGTTCTTTCATAGTTAACTGGGGCCAAACACCCAGGAGGTTAACAGAAGAACCCATTTTATTCTTCACAGGTAGATTGATTGTCAATAAATAAAATTCTTAGTTTACTACCTTGTTTTAGTTTTTCTTATATTTTTTTCTTTTCCTTCTTCCAGTGACGGTGCTGAAGAGGTTGCTTGTACGTAACATCCGCCTTAGCCTAGATGCAGAGTCATTCCCAAGCCTGGAGAGTTGGTCCAAATTCTCCCGTGAAGAAACTCTGGGGTCCCACAATGCTCAAGATGAAAAGGCAGCCAATGGAGACCAGGGAGGAGATTACTCAGTTCCAGAGGCTGAGCGTGAAGGTAGAGACACAGGAGAAAATGGTAATCACTCTGTATATATGACTCTACAGTTGAACCATTTGCTAGATTTTAAGGCTGTAAAATGTTTTGGCATGATAATAGTAGTTTTGTTTTTAAAGTAAACATTCCACACATTGGCAACCATGTTTCCCAACACTTGAAGCCACAATTCAACCAATAGCTGAAACAGCTTATCGTATTTTTCTTAATGTTTCTTTTGTTTTTAGTCCCATTTGTGTTCCATTCCCTCCAGCCAAAAGCCACTGCCAAGTAGAGATCTTATCTTCATTGGCACTAGCAGCACACATTCTCTGAACACACTGACCAAATGATGGAGAGAGACATTTTACAATTAGATAGGATGAGTTGTGTATTTACATTAACATTCTGCATGGCAATAAATACATTATGTGAAAATGACTTCATATGTAAATAGATACCCATGGGTAAGTTGTTCAGTGCCAGATTGTAAAATGTGTCTCCATAAGTTGTGTTTAGAGAATGGGTACTACTAGTGTATAGACACATGCTTAAGTTTAGCCCTGACACTGCTGCAGTGAAGACCTCACTCCTGGCACTGGCCTTTTGGCTGGAGGAATATAGAGTGAATACTGCATGGTCCAGTCATACCTACTTTGCTGGAACATGATATATAATCACTTGTTATCTGAATGGCCGTGTTTCTGTTTTTTTCCCCTAATTTTCTCTCCAAAACTTTGGTTGCGTCTTATGGTTTAGTGCATCTTATAGTCCAAAAAATATGGTATTTTATGGCTGTTTAAAATTCTACATAGGAACATTCATTCTACATAGGAAATACCAGTACTGCCCTTACTTGAGTGTAAAAAAACATTAAACATATGTAAAGATAATTTCAAACTAACAAAACTGCAAGCAATGCATCATGATAATGGAAGTGTGAAAAAATATGCCCCCCCCCCCCCAAGCTAATTTTGAGAGTTTAGGTCCCCTTTAACTTTTCATCTGCTCTGTACAGGTCAGGACATGACCCCCAGAGATGTTGGAGAGTCTCTGTGTGCACCCATTGTACTATCACAGGAGCAATCAGAAGAGGTTAGAAGGCATCTCCTGCTACTGGAGGAGAAGGTCCACCAACTCAAGGTTAGTGTATACATGTACTGAACACAGGGTCGGCTTATGATAACATTTTAAATGATGCTGTGTTGCAAAATATCTGTTTCACTCTGGGTTTCCTTTTAGTAAAAATCTTCTGCCTTTTTCTTTTTTTCACTGTACACTTCATATTCTCTGATTGACAGTTAATAGAAGAAGACTACTTACACCTTCAGAGAACAGTTGCCAAATTTCCTGTATCACAAAGTAGTTTCACATGAAAAGGTGAGTTATTGAACTCTGCAAATACTTAAAACCAGTACAGGACAAATAACTCATAAAGGGTTTTTAAAGAAGAGTTCCAAGTTTGTTATTAACTTATGCAAAATATCTGTGCAAGCTGTTATTTACTGTACTTTTTGTCCAAACCAGTGTCTGAAGCCTTCTTAAGATTGTGTTTGTGGTCATTTGTCCTACTTCATCCAAACGTGTGTTTGTGAGGTCAGGCAATCATGCTGTAGAAGCAGTGAAGGAAAACTTGATATGCACTTTAGGCTTTTAAATTGTTCATTATTGCAATGCTGCAATAGCAAGGGAACTTCAAAATATTTGCAACATGGACACAAAATTGTTCTAATGTGAATGGTATTGTTAGCAGAACACCATACAAAAACATTTCCAGGGGTTCCCTGTCATGGGGGGGCTTAGGTCTCCCAGCCCATGCAGCTAGTCATTGATGATGTGGTCGGGGGGGGGGCAAGATTATTTCAAGCAGAGTACATTGTTTTTAATGGCGTGGTATGAGCAGACGCTAGGGAGGTTAAGTCACAACTTACTTTGCTGAACTCAGCCCAAAATAAGATAGCTTCCATTTGGCCACAGTGATTTATTGAACCAGGTGTTATTTTAGTAAAATCTGCAGGTTTCAAAATAGTGAAAATTACCTTAATTTGGTTTATATCCACATGTCTACTAATGTTTTAATTTCTATATCTACAGGTAACTTTTTGCTACAAACTACCTATTCATCAAGGAATGTTCACCAAGAATGACAGCGATTTGCAAAACCTTCTTTTATTACTTTGCTTTGGATGGTTAGTCATGTGGGTGGGACTTACCAAGACTTACAGACATAGGATGTGGGTGGGCGACCTTTTTAAAGGGGGACTCCTGTTTTATTTCCATTGGTAAAGACACAAGTGCCTTTTTGTTTTTTTATATGTAATTTTTCAGGGACTGTAGCACAGTGGGGAGATTGAACATCTCTCTGTCTCTCTTTCTCTCTCTCTCTATATATATATTACGTATTCTTATTTTTTTCTTTAAGTATAAATATCAGATATATAGATTGTTGTTGTAGCTGTACAGTAAAATTATTGCTTATTAGTGAAAAGACTGGTCTTTCCGTGCCACATCACTAAACACTTAAAGCTAAACAAAGAATACCAAATTCTGCTGGTTACCTTCCTGAAGCAGGTGGGACCATGAGTGATATTCCAACACTCTGTATTGGGTAATGAATGGCTTTAAAGAGAAGGATTTGGGGATTGGATTTAAAACGGTACGTTATTAGCACATGATGGAATAAGATAGTATAAAATCCCAAAGGTCTCCCCAGCCCATAACTGGTGTTGGTTTTGGGTAGGGGTCTGCAGGTTAAATCTTCCGAAAGCTTGATATATCTCTTAGGGACTCCAGAGAAAGATCTCCAAATATGGTTTCTCCATGCATATTCAAGAAACCGACCAGTGTTCTTAAATAAATAATGTGAGGAGCTGGAAAATCTAGAATTATGTCTATCTTTTCTCTGAGAGATATTATAAGTTGAATGGGATTTAGCTGCCTGTCTTGCCTTCTTTTAAGTAAGACAGTCAGAGGGCATCCAAAAGAAATAGAGGAGGCAGATATTTTATAGTTGAAATGATTTTAGACAATCGTTGATATACCCAAGGAGGGAACCTCTTTGTACCTTTAAATAAAATCAATATTGCTAGTTTCTGAGTAAGCTATAGTTCCATTTATTAAAACAACAGCTGGCAATGCCTCTAACTCTACAGAGGGTGTCATTTCCATTATCAGTCCTCATAGCAATAACTAGTTCAATTAAAATGTGTTCATACTTGCCAAAAATTACCATTGTAAACTTTGTGTCTTTGACGTTTACATTTCTGCCATTGATTTAACTAACTATGCAAGGGCCTAATATATCAATTTGTTGACATGGACACAAGTTCATATCTTGTTACTGGCATCAAATCTGGTTTTCCCTCTGTAAGGGCAGTGATGGGTCTGCTGTGTTAGGTTTACTGGTAATCGAGGACTGATAACTGACAAATAACACCCAGGCCCTCTATGCACAACAGTTTGCCAAGATCATATCTTGATAACAGGGATGGTTATGTATGTGTAATAAATAAATGTTGAAGAGAAGTGTTCGGTCATTGGTATTCAAAGAAGACACAGATTTATTTTGCTCATAGTAAAGTTGTGTCTTAAAGCACATGTTGGCTTAAAGGCTATTCCACACATAATAAATATTCCAGTAGTGTAGGCTGGGTTCTAGAACTGCTCAAAGTTTCGAGCAGTAAAGTCCTGCCCAAGTTGCCTAATTTTCTATTTGCTGTGCATTTTATAAGCCAGGGAAACGAGTCTCCTGTTGTACTCCCTGTAATGTAATATAGATCCAGCTGAGAGACTGATGATAGTTGCTGGATATTTGCAAACATAGTGCCAGTGAAATGTTAACCTTGCTTCAATCTGTTCAAAACAAATTTTTGGAAATCTTTTAGCTACATAAAGCAAAAAAAACGTTCTCCCATCTTTGTCCCGATCTAAACTGTTGACAATCAATCACAAAAAAAGGTTTAAAGATCCAGCTTAGATGACACAGAAATCTACAACACAATAAAGTTGTAAAATAAACTGTTATTTATAGTTTTTGCTAATAAAATACTTTGGGTGGAATGATGTAGTAAACTTACAGCTGCGATGGAAGTGAGTTTTCTTATGGACCCATTGAGCTTTCTAGACTTCCTACAAAGATTCCAAGGTCCCCATTGTCAATCTGTGATGTGGAATCTGATGCATCACCATGTTCAGAAAAGAGGGGAATTATATATATATTTGTAATTTTCAGTCCAGTGCGGCTTCCTATTCCGTTTGGTTATTTAAACATCATTCCTATATATTTATATATATTTGAAGCTTTTTTAATTTTTTTATATATATATTTTGGGATTGTGCGGCTTGGAGGGATCTGTTTGGGGAGGGATGACTGTTCCCTAAAAAATGTTTTCTCAGTATATGCCAAAGACATTTTCTTCTGCAAAAGTTGTAACTTTTAGAAATGTCACAAAAATAAAGTGTTTTTTCCTCTCTTGTTTGTCTCTGTGGTTATATTTTTATAATTTTTCTCCTTCCCAGATACTGCAACTCAAATGGGAGGGGTTTAGCAACAGAATCAGTGCTGTTCATGCAGACAGCATTAGGCAGGTCTGTGGCCAGTTGTTTGCTGTAAAACTGTACAGATCCTGTAAAACTGCTACACAAAAAACACAACATAATTACCATCCTCTTGTTTCCATTCTTGGCGCCAGTATCTTAGCTATTAGCAAGCCGAAGCCACTTCTGAATACACAACTCTCATTACGGCAGCTGACACTAAGCCCCCCACCACCACCAACTGCTACAGAGATGAGCATCTCTCCTTTGCTGGAGAGCTCCAGTGTGGGGGTTGGGGGGGCTAGGCTGTTGGCTGCAGTGATAAGTGTGCATCCATGCAGCTGTCAGCTGGGTGATCAGAGATGAGCAGCGTTTCTCCTCTCATCACCCATCACAAAGTCTTGCAGATGTGACGCTGACGCATCACAATCCCGCAAGACTGGGCAGGCTCAACTTCCTACAGCTACAAGGGCACTGGAGATAGATATTCCAAATGCCCTTGCGGCTGTATGACATCAAACTGTGGGAGGGGCGAGCGCTAAAAAAAAAATCACCCCTCCTGCTGTCTGAAATTAATTTTTATTTTTTTTCCATCGCAGAATCGGCTAAAAAGTGGTAGGTTTACTTTAATATGCAAAATGCATACAAACTGACGTTCTTGAAGTAAATGACTATAAAAATAAAAGTAATCAATAAAAATGTAAATCAATGCTAAAATCCATTCTTCCAGCATCTCATCCTACTGTAGTAGAAATGAGCAAAGCTTTCATGAGAGTGTCAACATTTACTGTATTTTTCAGACTATAAGACGCCCTGGACCATAAGACACGCCCAGTTTAAAAGCAGAAAACCAGCATCAATTGGGTTAATTCAATGGATTAAATTAATGCAATATCAAATTCAACAATTAGATGTCACTAGCAGCAGTACACTCACACAGCACATCACATCGCCTCCTCGCTGATCTGGAGGGGGGGGGGGGTGGACTGCTGCACAGTCTTCTTTCCACAGCTATGCCTGTGCCCGTGAAAGCTGCAGAGTGATTGCAGTTTCCACGGACATAGAGTGAGGGATAGATGGCCATTCATCTCTCTCTCTGTTTGCTTATACTAGCAGGGTTCTGTGGTCAGCTGGTATAAGCAATACAGTTCAGATGGAAGATCCGAATACCGGCCGGCATCTCTCATCTGACAGCTACCCGGCTAATCTCTTTGCCGGGAGAGCTGGCGGGAAGCCAAGGTGTGACCACTTGGCCGCGGGGGGTCGCATATTCGGACCATATAAAGCAGGCACCCCCCCCCTGATTTGGGGGGTAAAAAAGCTGCGTCTTATAGTCTAAAAAATATACTGCTAAACATAGTTCCTAATTAGGGATGGTTGAAACCCCCTGAGCAATGGTATCGGCACCACCTTCCGGAAATGTGCAGAGGGTTGGGGCTATACTACAAAAAGGAAATATTGTTCTAATACAGTTTCTGTATAAGTAAGATTCAAAGTCAAGTAGAAATATCATGACTTAATTTAATTTATGCAAAAACAACATGTCCTAGAGAAATCCTTTTTTTTTTTCTTCAAATGTTCCCACAATGCTCTACTTGCATCAACTTACACATTCAGCTAGTTGAAAAAATGTGACCATTTTATTCATAGTACACTTACAATGCCAGTAGCTTTGATTTGTGTAATAAATGCCGTGTACTAAATAGGGCGACCTGTATTTGAAAACACTTTAATTCTTTTCAATTTTTTTCCAGCTTTGCAAAAAGTAAAACACATTTATAAAGCAGGAAATTTGTTGCTTTGAGAACACACAAAACAAAAAACTAAGAGTCTCTAGTTAGAGTGGTGTCATGACCTGTTTTCCTCTAGTCACAGAGCCCTCTGTATGGAGTTACTGGCCACTTTCTGTAGTTTGAGACTTATGAGTAAGCTAGACGGCAGTGTGTGTAGTGCAGCAGGGCAGATATCAATATTCACGGTCAGCTATTAGGGTAAGGCTCCATTTACAGGAGAGCAGAAAAACACATGCGGAAAGCATGTGTTTTTCTGTCCGTTCTCCCCATGGGTTTTCACTACGTCAATAGACTGTCAATGGGCTAAAACCCACAGCAAAACCACAGCCGATACATGTCCATTAATTTCAATGGACACAGCCAGCGCGGATACACATTTCAGCCACAATAAAATGGCACCATGGGCATGGAGTCCAGCTCACTGGGGTAATGAGAGTGGTTTGGCTGCGGCTGAAATAACATGGCGCATCCGCTCATGAGCTCTTTGGCATTCCCTGCTTTCCTGGTTTTATAAATGAGATGCCCACCACTAGTTAGAGACTGCCAGAAGCAATGATTTATGTTTTCTTGAACATTTTGGTCAGTGGGTGCAAAACTCCTCCTGTGTCATAACCTGTGTGTATCATCTTGTGTTGTATCTCCACTCTAATGTATTTTACAGTGCTGCGTAATGTGCTTTGAAATAAATGATGATAATAATAATTTGGAGAAGAGGCCAAATTACATTATATAGATAGGTGGTCAAGTGTCCATTTGCATCTGGCAGGGCAGTGTATGTCCTAATGAACAGGTCTGCTTTAAAACATAAGCCAAGACAGTTGGTTGTCATGTATTTCTTTATTGCTTTGCTCTGGGAATGCTCCACAACCCAGTCGTTTTACTCACAGATGTGATCTGTGGGTTATTCTGTTTCCTTTTTTTCTCCCTCCCATTCCAAAAAATTTGCACAGACACCTGGACAGAACACTGGATGAGGAGACAGAGGATTGGGCCTCAAATACGCACATACTGCACAATATACTAGACAAGGTTCACAGGTGAAGCACAGGAAACCTTTGAGAACTGTGAGGTCAGTCTGCAAACTAACGCAACCAAAATCATCCTTCAAGCAACACTAACAACATGGTGGAATTTACTCTGACCTTCAGCAGTCAATGAAATCTTACAAATCATGGGCAATATGCTGCACACACATCATTTTGCATTGTATTATAAAAATACACTTTTTTGTGTGTTGCAACCAGTGGAATACATCAATATCAGTATGTAATGCCGATGCCTACGATTTAGTGACCTGCGACCCGGGACAGGTGTGTGGACTCTGACTCGAGGGATAATGCTTTCTTAAAATGTATCTTCAACCAATTTTCTAGTTTTAAATAGAGAGAGATATCATGATGTCTATTAGGGAGGTTTGTTCCCCTGCTTCTACTGGTGACCACTGTTCTTGAGAAAAAGGACGGATTTTGCATTTATGCTGCACAGTAAGAACAATGTATTTAACAAATTAACATTTTATTTAATTAAAGAGGAGGTTCCCCAAGGATCCCTATAATAAATTTCCTTTTGGGAAGCCATGGTCTTTAAATATGCCTCTGTGTATTAAAGTGCTTTTCATTAACTGACCCATTATTTATCACATCTAGCTAGCACACCACAATGCAAGAACATTATGGACAACATTGTTGTTCAAGCCCAAAATAAATGCATGCATTAACACAACACCTTTCAATGTAAATGGGCTCCAAATCTGAAACGATTAAAAGCTTTGTGAGATATTATTACCCATTATTGTGCTCTAACCTGTTATTTCTAGTCCTGTAGTCACAAGACAGGAATTGATGTAAAATCTATTAAAGTACTCATGAGTGGAATCTGGATGAGAAGGTCTGGACATTTTATAACTCACTGCAAAGCTACATAGATCTCCAATTGAATGAAAATCCTGTGTTGTGTGGAATATGAAGCTCCAAGTAAAATATTTATGTATTCACAAGTTGCCGCACAGTTGCTGGTGCCCCTCCTTTGTGATCTTGAAGTGTTATTTAATAATTGCCTAATACCGCTGCATGGGGCTTTTCATATGATGAGTACTGCATACTGGGATCACTATAGGGCAAAATTCTGCATCATGGCCTAATATTGTTTGAAACCAGAAGGCAACAGAAAAATAAGCAATATTTATAATTCACAAGCATACATTATCATAACCTGGGGGTGCTATTTCAAACATAGAAGGGAGGTCATGATTAATAATTTATAGACTTCAGTTGTTTTTGTAGCCACTAGGTGGCAGACAAGCTCTTTATGCTCACGGTGGATGAACATGACTTAAAGTCCAGTGACTGCATTGTATTGTAGTTTTGTAAGAATAAAAAAAAATGCATTCTTTCTGCGGTTGTAGAATCACATCCTACTTTTGTAAAGGGTCAGAATTGTGTGCTTCACCTGTGTCCCAAATCAACAAATTTCAAAGTACTTTAATAGAAAAATAAACACATACAATCTCTTTAACCTGCTTGCCAGTGGAAAAGAGCTGCACTGCAGTAGCCCATCTGGCAAGTAGGGCCTCTTCATCCCGAGATGAGATGGCTAAACTGTCTCTAAAATCAGGTACTAGTCAGCCCTTTAGCGAGTAGCGTTAATTCTACTTGTTACCTTGTGCTTCTGATTCCTGTCACTGGAGATCAACAAAAACAAAAAAGAAACTGAGGCTTCTCAAGGCCAACCTGTAACTGTTTCAAGAGATGAACTAGCTACAAGCTTTATAAAGCTGCAACTTACTATATAAACACATTGGGCCATTTTTCTGCTGGTGTGTTGTGTTTTTAATGGTCTGTGTGATCCTCAGTGGGTATATTGAATAAACAAGCCAATGAACAAAGTACAGTCATCCAAAAACCTTTTTAAACTTGGTGTTATAGGTGACTGTACTGTAGTTGCGATCAATGGTCTTTATGGTTATCCAATAAGAAAACTATATCATCTAGACCTATTATAGTTCATGTGGTAATACAATTTCATAAATGTACAGTCAGCAGCCATTTTGTAATAGATAACCCGTAATGAGTTGATCCTCTGTTTCTGGTAGCTGGGTTCTATGTCCATCCAGTCTGTATAGGCTGCATTCCTATGACAGCAGTTCCAAACATAAAACAAGGTCACATGTAGACAATGAAGTCAGAGCTCAGTCTCATTTGTGGTTGGATGAAGATGAAAGCAGGAGAACTTCTGCCTTTAAAAGTAGGTCAGTTATAGCTACTCATAAAGATCTGTCTTTAAAATGAACACTATTTCTCGTTTGCACCCCCATGCTGTCTTCCAACCCCAGTTATCGGAGTTAAATAAATTTCTATAATTTATTTCACTCTTCTTTATGTCTTTTTGGACCATAGTGGTTCTTCCTTAAGAATCTAATCTAGGCTTAAGGAAAAGGAAAGTGAACTGCTATGATATTACGGACAACTTCATTTTCACCAGCAACCAATTGCCACATTTATTGTCTTTGTGAAGATGGTTCTTTACACAAAATGACTGCCGAGTGGTGGATACGAAATATTGAGATATTTCTTTCAAAGTGTCTATTGGGATGAAGAGGTTTCAAAACACACCATTATTCCCCTATATATCCATATAGTTATATATTTATATATATTTGTACATTTATATATAGTTTCTGTGCTGCTGGATCCCCTTCAGGCCTAGCTGAGTGGAGCAGCCGTTTTCTCTGGTGGGGTTTTGGAGACGGTTGCTGGTTTTGGTCTTTCCTCCTCTGTCTGGCTTCTTCCAACAGAAGACTTGGGGCAGGGGGGACTATAGGCACACCCATCTGCCTCTGAACTACAGTCACTAACATCTGTGATTTCCAAGTCTGAGTCAGATTCTGGTTCCTGTTTTCCTTCAGGTGGTTCGGTTCTGTCTCTTCTTGATGCCCCTGCACCCGTCAGATCTCCACTTCGAGGTAGTGTGTGAGAGGTAAGGCTGGCACAGAGCCTTTGTGGCATTCCTGGCAGAAGGTTGGCTGACCTGTCCATGGACTCGCTTGGGAGCAAAGATACAGGAGGAGGAAGCTGGGACAAAGAACTGGGGTAGAACTGTGGTGGGTAGAGGGAGGTAGGCAGCTTGGAGCCGCTAAGTGGGAAAGAGCTGGAAAGGTAGGGATTAAATCCCCATGGGTACTCAGGAAATGGGGAGTTACGGTTGTATGGGGGTAACAAGGCAGGAGGCTTAGTGTAACCAGAACCTAGAAAAAACAAAAAGATAAATTAAATAGTTGTTATCAAACCGTTTTCAAAAAAATTGTGGTTGTAAAATTTGCCTTTGATCAATGTCGAAACAGAACTCCATCAAGATTGTTCAAAGTATAATATTAGTAATATTATAGCTAGAGATGGTCGAAATGAATAAAATTTGATTCTACTTAAATTTCGAGTTTCCCAACCGAATTTCGATTCGACTGCAAAATTTCGACTTTTTCAAGTCGAAATTTCTAAAGTCGAAAATTCACATAACGCCAAACATTCGCATAAAACACTCAAAAATTCGCATAAAGCTAAAATTCGCATAAGGTCAATAAATCACATAAGGTGGAAAATTTCGATTTGCTGTATGAGCTTGAGCTATAATAGAAGAATCAGTGTACATAGTAGCAGAGCTTTATTTTAAGAGCTGAGATTTAAACCCAATTTATATACAAACTTGACATGTTAGAGCAAAACGTATTGTTTTAAAATGTTTCCCAACCCTTATCCAAAAACTCCAGCAATTTTTGTGAGGATACCATTTTCAGGGGCTTTGCAATAAGCTGACAAAGTTAGTTAGCACCATACGAATTTTCGCCAATGCGAATTGTCGGCAATGCGAATTTTCCAATCGCTCCCGCATGCGAAAATTTTAAATAAAATGGCAATACTCGCACGCAAAATAGCAGCACGGCACATCAAAAGCAAAGTTCTATTTTAAGTTGAAATTTCGATTTCAGTCGAAATATCAGGTTGAATTTCTACTTAAAAATTCGCACTGTGAATTTTTCGACCATCCCTAATTATAGCTAACAATATAAAAAAAAAAGTTCAGTACTCACCTGATCCCAGGAAAGGGAAAGCGGCTTCTAGGCACAGCTTTTCAGTGTCTGGTGCTGAAAGAGGACGATCCAAGAGTGGGGGGCGACTGGACGGGGAGAAGAGGGACTGAAGAGCCTGCAAAACAGACATACATATTCCATCAATATCTAAAGAAGCTACATGATGTGGTATGACTCTGCAAACAATTTAAAGGTTCTCGCATATGGTGACATAAACTGGATATGAAGGAAAGCATGTACAAAAGGATAAGATTTTTTATCAAGCCGAAATTAAGCTTCTCCAGTACTTATGCTTCACCCCTCAAATATCAACTTTCAAATATTCTGCTGACCCTTCAGATTTTGGCATGTAGGGGAGTAGGGCTTATTTTGCTTGGTGCTTTCTTCCCATTTCATTTGTAAGAGAGAACTCTAGAGATGGACGAACTTTCCGCAAGGCGGACAGTTTGTGGGGAAAATCACATGTTCGCTGTTCTTTTGGCCGGCAAACAGTACGGGCGTTCAACCCACCCCTTTTGCCGGTGAGAAGAAGTTTATTGTTCTTCCGCCAGCTGGATCAGACACAGAAAGATCCGACCGGAGGAAAATTTTTTACACTTGGCCTCCAGTAAAAAAATCGGGCAAAAAACCCAGAAGTGACGCTAGTGACGTAATTTCCAGCATATGAGACACGGGACTGTGCGTGACATCACTTGCAGTACATGGATCCGATTCCATGTTCCGGAAGTAACGTCACTACCCATTTTACCTTACTCAAATTCCCAGCGAATAGGTGGACGTCAGACTTTTCTAAAAGTCCGATCCGCCTGTTCGCGAATGGACAAGGCCAATGTTCGGCCATAACTATTCAATTCTATAAACCCCATGTCCTATGAAAACACCATCCAGGTATTGATCAGAATGGTTTTGAAAAGAGCTTGAGGGATTAGTTCCTTGCAGATACTCTACCAGTAATGCTATTTCTACACCTTCATTACCTCACATTTATAGAAGTAATATCTGCCTTTTAGGAGCTTACACTCTAATGCCCCAATCACTGTCACACACAGATTGTTGGTCATTTGCTGCCAAGTAGACCGCAATGAGCCTACCCAGCTTTTTAACTGCAAAACTTGATGGAAAGAAAGTATTAGATGTTAGATCCTTATTGTTCCCGAAAAAAAGACTATAGTGAGTAAAAATTTACTACCTACTAATTGCAGTTCTATTCTTATGTCTGGATTTTAGGTTCAGCATAAGATCTGCTCCTCCTACAGTTATTGTAGAATATTGTAGATGGACTTCTAGTAGATTCTCCTTTCTGTTTATACTGTCTTCATTTTGTCTGTTTTTTTAAAAAAAATCGAACCCCAGGTCCCAAGTACCAGGGCAAACTTCACAACCCTACCATATGCATGCTTAAAATCTTAAATTGCATCGGGTCTCATGTCCACCCCCCAATTCTATTGAACATAGAGAGCCATATTTAGATGCTACTTGCATCCTTGACAAATGTGTCAAATCTCACTTACTTCTTTCAAATGATCTTTGCTGAAAGACAGAAAACTTCCCTGCAATTATTGGATAGTTGGGATTGTTAACCACACAAATCACAGCTACCCATCTTAACCTGTACTAAATGTTGATTGGTAAAACAAAGATATAAAAATAGTAATGGCACAAAAAATACAACAGTGTAAATAGCCTGTATGCTTTTTAAAGGTATAAATAGGAATAAACCTGCTCTAAACTATTTTGTGTATGTGTTGTATTCACAACACTTTAAACATTTGTGATGTTTTAGTGTCCCTTTTAACATTTCTACTGCTAAGTAATGCATTCCTACTACTTACCCTTACTTTCTCTTTTCATGTGAGAAATAATTTGCCAAATACATACATAGAAATTATATTAGGACAAGTAGGGAAAATTCTCCCAACGATAACATGATATACCTGACATGAGCTAAAAATCTTATACAGTCTATCTTAAACTTTTAAACCATCTCACTGGTCGGTGTATGCCTCTTACCTCCGGAGTGAAGTGGTCATGAACATGAGCCCCAGGGAAGGGGCCTTGCCCCAGCAGCAGTGAGGAGTTAGCCATGTCCAGCAGAGGATAGTTCACCAATACGACTTTGCTAAAGTTAAACTTGTAGGTGAAACGCTTTCCTTTAGTTTTGTGCAGAATCCTCTTGTTGTAATAGTACCTGCAATAAAAACAGGGCTGTCAGTCACAAACACAGAATGCAGAATCTATATCAAAATCAACACAATAAATACTTCTATATTATTCATAATGAAATCTATGTTTGCATTCAGTTACTAAATGTGCTAATTAAATGAATAAAAGGCCAGATTACCCCAAAGTCCATTACAGGAGGCACCTAATGCAATCTTAGAGGTTCCAGTTCCATTCCTCATAATAAATCTAAATTTCCATAGGCAAGGCTGGGCAGGTAATTAAAAGGATGCCCCGCTGTTCTTGATTATTTTTAAATATTTATTTTATATAATAAGAAGAATGTAAGCTTAAGTGTTAATATATAACCATCAGAGCCCCTAAAGAGTATAACAGACTTACCAAAAACTTCAGAATTCGTTTTGGACAGTCACCCCAAAGCAGGTGTTTAGATACATCTGTGTCTAGATGAATATTCCATACAAAATATGTACAGATGTTGTGAATAATTACTTTAAATATCCAGGCACATTCTAGTGATTGGTCTAGTTCCATGAATGAAGATTTGGATAAACTATCACTATATCTATACCCCTGTGTCATTTTAAGTGATCCCCCCACCCTGATACCCCAGTGCCATATTCTTCTTAATGGAAAAATAAGACATCCCCCGAATATAAGACGTAGGGCATGTTTGGGAGCAAAAATTTATATAAGACTCTGTCTTATTTTCGGGGGAACACGGTATATACTACCACAGCACTTTAACACTCCTGGGGTGCACTCCTGCACCTCCTTTTCAGGGGTTACATTTTGTTTTATTAACTATTCGTACAACACTGCTATACAAATACAAACTGACCCATGCAAATGTAACGGAGGTTGGGATCCCCTTTTAAGTATTATTGAAAATCACCTATTTATTTATTATATATCTAATTTTACCTTTTAAAGATAAATTACCCCTCAGTGTTATTGAATGCCTTAAGTTATTTGTGCTGGATGATGTAACCAGCTTATGAATATGGAGAGAAAACATAAATTAATCTACATTATATTATCACCACATGCATTGGTCCCATACTATTATCATAACACAATATTTTTGCAAACATACAACAAAATCCGTTCATGAAATTCTGTAATTCACTAGCATTTCTGTAACTTAAATTTTCTGTTTGAAGTTTAATTCTGAGATTTAATGAATGCAAGCTGTATTGTTCATACCTAGGGAACCTATACAATGAAATCATGAAACTGATATCCTCACCTATAACACACACTGTAAGGAACAGATTTTTTTTATTTAATATAATGCGCTTAGACATACCTACCCCTACCCCACATCTTTCCTCTCTAGAGAGCCTGGCTTGTATTGGTAGGGCAAACATATCACCCAAGTGTTAGGCAAGAAAAGATTTTTGAAATTAAATGTCAAAAGTGATTTTTCGGCCAAGGGATGAGGTTTCCCCTCCCTGTTTCACCCACAAGCTCCACAGGGAACTGCGGGTCTCAGAACATGTAAGAACATTGCACGCTCGCCAACAGAGCTACTGAACGCCCAGGTAGATTGCATAGATTTCAATGTGGCTTAGAATATACAGACGCAAGAATTTCCTTTGATCACCTATTTTATTCTTATTTGCTTCTCCCTTCCTAAAAGGTATCTGTTTCATTTAACTTTTTTTTTAACTGATGTCATCTGTCCTTTATTCTATATGTACACTATCGTTGGATTGTCAGTGCATCACAGCATTATGCAGTTTTGTCAGCCTTCTGGACTTCTGCACTGTAGCACAGGAACTGTTTGTATCACATATGAAGGCTGTTTACTAACTAATGCAACTAGTCAGACATGTCCAAAGTCAGGACTGGTGGCCAAATGCGGGCCACATTCACATGTCTACTGGCCCACAGCCTCATAAAATCAATCATATGCAGAGGCAGGGTGACATAATTTTACTACTAATGGAGTGATAACAACAAACTTTTTTTTTAAAAACATTTTATGCACATGGCACAAAATGACATTATTTCCGGTGCGATCAGGTAAGTGTAATTTCCCCATGCCTCCTAAGTTACTCTCCCTCCTCACATCCCACCCCACTTGTGGGCATCAGCTCTGGTGTTTTCAGTGTACTCGGCGACCCCTTTTAAAATGGTCATTTGACCCCAAAGGGGGGTCCCAACCCACAGGTTGAGGACCGCTGGCTTATAGGGTTGCTTCAAGTGCAGCAAAAAGACTCCTATTTCCCTCAAGAACCAAAGCTGCAATGTCATTATGAAAGTTCGAGCATGGACTCCAGGCCCCCCCCCCTACCCCCCACCATGGTGAATGGAACAGTCAGGGGTTTATACAGAGCTGTACTGTGCCTGTCTGTGCTGGCTGCTTCATAATGCACATTATCCTACTTTTAGGATACAGTAATAAGGTAAGCAGTGCCGGGGAATCTTCTCATTGATTCTCCTTATGCAATAGATGGGGGAATAGAAGAAATGTGGCTGACCAGCCTAGAGAACTGCAAGTTCCTACATACTTAGAGGCAGTCTTTATCACTCTTATGACAGTACAATAATAATGCCAAGTATAGCTGGCCACACACGGGTAGATTCCCGTGCAATTGACCGGCGATCAATTACATTGGTGACGCCACCACACTGTAATTGACCGCCAATCAAACGGACAGTAATCAATGTGCACCACATGGGCACATCAATTCGGCTGCGTGTGTGTGCGGCTAGCTGTCAGCCTGTCCATTACATTGGATGGGCACAGCACTGTCCCTATTCAATGCAATAGATTTCGACCAATTGATCCATTGATCCTGCTCGAATGAACCATGGATGGCTCAGATGAAGTAACAGATGAGCGCGCACGGCCCCCAGTGTTCCTCTAATCTGTTACTTCATCGAGCCGTGTGTGGCTAGCTTAAGTCTAAAGGAATAGATCTGCCCCGTGGTGTCATTCATTTGCATTGACTGTTAATGGTCCAAAGAATGTCAGGCTACATGTTAGGCCACCACTTATTTTCATTCATATTACCTGGCCTCTCTTTGAAAGTTTGGACACCCTTGTATTAAGTGAAAGAAGCACATTGACAGCAATACAAGTGTATGACATGATTATAAACGTTTCAAATAATTAATATACCAGAACAGAAATAGATTTTTTTCTCTATATCGTGTTACAAAGCATGGCACATGTTACTGGTTTCAATAAATGGCACATGTAATGGGTTGCAGTACATGTAATGGGTTGCAGTGCTTGTCCAATGCACACTGCTGTATAGTACCATTGAGTGCCATTCACAATGAATTACACCACAAAACACGCAGCATTCGGAAGCATGGTTGACCTACAAGATTACAATGTGCATTCAACAGGTATTTTCAAAGCAAAATAGTCTGTACAAGCTCATAAAGGGAAACAGAGATTACTTGGGTATGGAACAGAGCCATGGTGTGATATCACCATGTGTGTGCTGTGTATTTGTAGAGTAGTACAGGAGGACTGGAACAGGATGCACATAACTTTACACAGGTAGTTTAGAGCTGGATCTGTCCTCTAAGTCCTCCTTTTTAAGTTCCTATAAGCCCTAGTACAGTAAGGCAAGAGTGTCTTAGTGGCCAGTTAATGATGCATTAATTCTGTTTAAGTGAGTAGAAGGCAATCCATAATTGTGTGTTAATCTGCTTCTCTTGGTTTCTTTCTTGTGTCAATATCTTTTTTTGTATCTCTCCCAAGGGTTGCTGGCAGCTTTTTGATTAGAGGACAAACTGCCCAAGATATTGATGCCATTCTGTCTCCATTACTGTACGAGTCCCATTAGATCTGTCACTTACAAAGCAAGACCATCCACAGAACGTTGGGTCACATTTGTCACTGCGCCTGGCAAACAATAATGCACTATCCATAGCCACCTATTCCGGATTGTGTTTGTTATCCAACGGTGATTCCTCAGTGAGGGCTGGACTGTTATAGGCCAATATAGTGATGTCAGTTTTAGGTGCCTGTAGTTTGTTTCATTTATGTCTAGGGAGATTTCCTCTCATCGTCTTATGATTCAGGCACAAAATGTTTCTCATGGGAACGCAGAGAGTAATAAAACCTGGCAGGGGTTCTAACATCCCCTTTCTGATTTTTATTCTTGTTTCTAAATATAGTTCAACTATAAAACATGCAAAGTTGTGTGGGTCAGCTAACTTTAATTTTGGACAGGTAACCTGGGCAAAGCGGAGAATAAAACTTGATATAGCAGTGTGCAATGCAAAGGGCATGAAACAATTTGCACAAAAGACATAACAAACCATTTTTTGTAGTATACATTGCATCCAGAAAGTATTCACTTTTTCAAAATTTTGCTTTGTTACAGCCTTATTCCAAATTGGAATTTCTATAGAATTCTATATACAACAACCCAAAGTTTATTTGAGGTTTTGGCAAATTAAAAAAAAACAAAAAACTGGTTATACCAACTATGGCCTACTACAACTGAGGATCTAAAGATAGAAGCTGTCACTGGCACACTTCTTGACATCCTAACACATTTTATGCCCTGTATCAACACTATTATTTATTAATTAATTAATTATTTTATTAATTTTATTAATTATTAATTAACTTACTCCTTGACCAATGGATGCTTAAAAACATGCATAGTTTGAATATATCTCTCAATACATTATTTTAATGTCTTTTCAATATATCATATTGTGTTTAATACCTGAGTGCCCGGCTCAACTTGTCATAGTTCATATGTGGCTTGCACTTGCGGATGCCCCAGAGTCGTGCCACCTCGTCAGGGTCCTTGATGACAAACTCTCCATAATCTCCTTGCCAGGCAATGACATCGTGATATTCTTCTTTCTGAAGTAGCTCTAAGATGAAGTGCCAGAGTTGGATCTGTCTAGATCCTGGGCTGGATTCTGGCTTATAGGCCCAGTCTGGAAAGGCAAACCCTGGAAAAGAATAAAATGATTATTATTATTATTTTTTTTTTATCAAATGCTACTATGGTTTTGGTATTATTATATGCCAGTGGTATTAGTATTTTTATCTGCCTCATTTTGGTGGGTTTGACATGTGTACACAGTGCCCCAGGACTCAGCAATAAAAAATGACAGTAGTCACCCCTGCTTTGCAGTAGACCTTTGTACAAACATACTTGGGTATGGGGTTTAGCAGTTTCTGCTCTAAGGAATTCTGTCTACTCTGCTCTAAAGTTTAGCCCTTTGATAACATAAAGCATTCTTCACCCAATGCACATGTGCAAAACCAGGCATGTATGCTTAAAAAAAATACCCAAATATCTAAATCTGTCCTGCTATTACACTCCCTTTATTGTATCTATGGAGAAGCAATGTAGCCAGCATTGGATAGTACCATTGTCATTGTGCTGGATGTAGTTTTTTGGACTAAAATATTTAAATCTATTTTATGTCTATTTATCTATTTTATGTAAGTGATTAACTAAGGGCTTGTCCACAGCATATTTTTCCCCATGTTCAGTGTGCGCCAACTCATTCAACCCAGGCCGACTTTATCAATGACCCACGTCGGGGCCATTGAACATCAATGGACATGTCAGTGGGAAGCGGTTTTGCCATGTTTTTTCTATTCAATGCAGTGGTAATGCCAAAGTCTGCTCTTGCTAACCAATTTCAAATTTTTTTTCTTCAGATAAAGGTTTTAAATATATATAACAGCTGACCATTGTTAGCACCCCTATCAATGGTAAATGTTTTGTCTGGCCTGGTTACTTGAGTCATACTGACTCTTGCTTAATACTCAGATGAAAAAAGCTGAGAAAAAGACACTAGCTACAATGATCAACAGGTAATTCAACTATGGTGGAAAGCAAACTACAGAGTTAATGCTAGTAACAGGCTGTATCTTATGAAGTGTACTATTTTTCCCATAGTCTATACTTTTATTTTCATAATTAGTATTTTATATATTTTTTTTTCTCAGCTGACATGCTGTATATAAAGAAAACCCAATATTTGCTTGTACTAGACTGCATATATACTATTTATAAAACCACTGATATATATATATATACTGTATATATATATATATAATATGTTTATATAAAACATTACTAAATATGTATCACTAAATAACACTCAATGCAGCAAACTAAACAAAATCTCCCAAATAAACATTTGAAATAATAATAATAATAATAATAATATATCTAATTGTCTTCTTTATGATGAGTATGATTTGCTGTGTTTTTGCTGTCCTTCATCGTACAGCAATTCCTTCAACCTCTGTCCTCTGTATAATTCAGTTTTCCATCTCCCCTTTTTCTCTAATTTTCCCATCTCTCGGCACATCCATCTCATGTGATACCAGTGACCCCTCTGGATTGCCTGTTTATTCAATTTCCATCCGTCTACTCTGCGTCCTCCCCCTATATTACATTCCAGCGGGGTAACCAAACTCCCCGGTGCCTGGCCACTATCAGAGGCGGATTCCCATTCTGGGCTGAGAGGGGCACAATCGGATATCCTATTGTATATTATTATTGTGTATGACAGAAGACAAAACAGTTTTATTCTACAAAGCAGAGGATTAAATGAGCAACACAGATCCCAGAAAAGTGACAGCGATGTGTACACATGAGTTTGACTTGAGAAAACTCAGGTCTTATTTTCTTATTGCATGCATTGAAATGAAAGCAGTATTCTTACTTAATGGCTTGCTCTTTAAATAATCATAATTAATATTATTTTGTTTGTTTGTACCTTAAATTTATTTTTCAGCTTTGTTTATGAATGTACAATTTGAAGATTATTGGCTTGCTGGTTCTGAATTGTGTTGGCCTTTTTATTGAAAGGGCCTGTATATATTATTGTAAAGGGTTTATTTTGAAAACATTAACACAATATGTCCAGAGAGTGTGTAAATTATTTGACAGAGCCTCCTACATATAAAGAAGGACAGAGCTTGGAAAAGGGGAACTAAAAGAAGGATAATGCTGAAGGGGTTAGGAAGAGGTTAGGAAATAGGAGGTAAAATGCTGCCATGAGGAAATATGAGGGCAATATGGTACTGATAATACATTGGTGTAGGTTAGTGCTATGGGACAACTGGGATAGCATGGGCCTGTGAAATATGCAGTTGTGATGGAATCCAGGGCTATGAGTACAGATTAATGCAGAGAGGTATGAGATCATGCTGATATAGGTTATCTTACATAGTATTGGTTGGACATTGTTAGGGGGTATGGGATAGTTTTGTATGTACTGAAGGTACACCGCAGGATGGTGTATGAGAATAATTTGCCATTTAGTGCACTCAGAACCACTTTGAAATAGTTTCTATAGGTTCCTCCGACTTAAACTCTTTTTTTTACTCTTCAGCGCCCTTTCCTGTTTCTGCTGATCCATCTCCTTCCTCTTTCTTACTGTCCTATCACATATTGCACTCTATTGACTTTATAACTAAATCTTTCTCTTTCTAACTTACCCATCTCCTCCCTCTCCCCTACTGTCCCATCTTTCTGCTATTTCCGATTACTCTGTCTCCCTATTTGTCCAATCTCCTAACTTCCACCTACTGCCTCATCATTTCTCTTAACTATATCTCCTTTTTTCCCTAATGCCTTATGACCCTCCTTCTGTTTCTGATGTCTTCCTTACCTTCTCATTTTTCTTCATATCCTTCCTATATCTCCCATTGCCCAATCTCCTACCTCTTTCCTTCTCCAGCTCTGTACTTCCTACTCTATGGTTCCTTTTTCTATAAGACCACTCCTCCTTTAAGTTTATTCCCTTTTTCCCAACTTCCATTTAAAGCTCCCATTGACCTCATAATAGACATTTTTTCTAAACTATATCACCAATTACTTTTTATATTTGGCAGTGTCTTTGGTATTTCTTCTCAGTCAATATGTGATATGATAAAGATGTTAAAGAAATATCCTTCAACTTACATAATTCAGATGTATGTGTTTATTTATTATTGTGTATGTGAGTATGTTTGTTCTCACTGTTGTTCAAAAATCACAAAAAAAGTTAACTAAGTAGCTATGATATCAGTATCTACAAGTAATCTCTTGTGATAGAACTACAATTCCCAGCAGTCCCTGCTTAAAGACATTGCATGATATTGTGATTCTTATTTAGAGGTATTCTATTTTTCTATCTATTATATACACCTTTACACACACATGACATTCTACACACCACAAGAAACACAGAGATTGAAGTTACCTGGAGTCCAGAGAGCTGGCATAGATGGAGTCAGAAGAATGTCAGACACGCAGCTACAGTCCATACTTGCTTCTGCAGAATGGGAAGGCGGAGAGGGGCAGGAGAGGCAAAGATCGAGCAGTTGACAGAGGAAAATGCAAGACAGACAGTGGGATGAAAAATGATTGTCAGGCAAAGAAGTTTAAAGAAGGAAGGTGAGATAAAGTGGGAGGGAAAGTGTAAAATAGATACATTTAGGAGAATTAAGTTGAATAGATGGGGTTAAATGTGTTAGGATGACATAGATACATTGATAGGGAATAAAAATGAGGAGAGGATGTTAAGTTGAGGAAGATTATATGAGCACCAGATGAACATAAAAAAGTGAACAAACAGGTGTGCAGGAGGAGGTGACACATGAATGAGATAGATGAGTATGTGATACAGTAATGAGATAAAGAGATGAGGATGTGACACAGGCATAAGATAGACGGGTGAGGATGTGACACAAGGAGGAGATAGGGGTGAGGATGTGACAAAAGTATGGTTTAGAGGGGTGAGAAGGTGACACAAGGATGGAATAGAGGGGTTAGTATGTAACACAAGGAGAAGATAGAGGGGTGAGGATGTGACACAAGGAGGAGATAGGGGTGAGAATGTGACAAAAGTATGGTTTAGAGGGGTGAGGAGGTGACACAAGGATGGGATAGAGGGGTGAGGATGTGACACAAGTATGGTTTAGAGGGGTGAGAATATGATGCAATGATGAGATAAAGGGGTGAGGATGTGGCACAAGGAGGAGATAGAGGGGTGAGGAAGTGACACAAGGAGGAGATAGATGGGTGAGTATATGACACAAGTAAAATATAGAGGGGTGAGGATGTGACACAAGGAAAAGATAGAGGGGCAAGGATGTGACACAGGTGTAATTTAAAGGGGTAAGAGTATCACACAGGATTGAAAGGGAAAGAAGAACAAATATACACAGGTGAGGAACAAAAAGTATGGCAGGCAGGAGATTCAGAGTGGAGAAGGTTTAATATCAGGTTTGGGAGGAGAGGACAATTTGGTGATATAAAGATCAGGTAGCACAGACAGGTGTCAATGGTAAGGAAGAGTGAATAGGATGATTTAAAAGTAATAAAAGGTAAAAAAAACATACAGGGAAAATAAGAGAAGGGAAAGGGTGGGGGGGGGGGGAGCAGAAAAAAACTATTAAGGAAGCCAGACCTATAAAGCTCTCCTTGTATTCCAGACATACCGAAATGATTACACCATAGTTAAAACACCTTATAAACAGAGCATCCAGCCAAACTGTCATTCCATCATAACCAAAAATATTACCCAACTTTCTGCATTCTTTACAATAATAAAACAAATATAACAATTACAAGTTTGATATCAAATGAATACAAGATACATATAGCAGACAAACATGTATAATAGATAGATAGATAGATAGATAGATAGATAGATAGATAGATAGATAGATAGATAGATAGATAGATAGATAGATAGATAGATAGATAGATAGATAGATAGATAGATAGATAGATAGATAGATAGATAGATAGATAGATAGATAGATAGAGATATTATAGTCTCCCCCCAACTCATAAAACACATCCTGTTACTTCTTGTGCAAATAACAACTTGATAATATGAGCGGGAAACAAACCATCTTGCTCTTTCAGAGCCACTAGCAAGAAGCAGACCCCCTTCCCTCTCCTCTCATCCCCCCCCCTCCTGTGCTTGATCTTTTTCACCGAGTCTTCTGTGCTACTCTGCCCCCCCCCCCCTCCCCAGTAGCCCCCCGGCTGTCTAAGTCAAGCCAAAGCCAGATAATGATCAACCAGAACAGCAGATGGGGTGCAGCAGAAAAGTGGGGCCCTAGGCATAGTTTGTGTTGTTTTCACGCCTCTTGTGTGACATGCAGGTTGGGGGTGTAGGGAGGAGGGTGAGGGGATTTGTGTAAGGCCCTCGTTCTCCTTCCTAGAGGAATCTATAGGAAGCAACACTACCTTTCTTTGAAATCTTATCTACCAGTGTTAATTCTCCTGCTACATTAACCTTTCTTCTCAGCTCTCAATGCTTATGGTATTTATTTATTTATTTATTTACTTCTATCATTATCTACTTTTCTATCCTCCATTACTTTGAAACTTCCTTTCTCGCTGAGTATGCACAGCTGCTTCTTTTGCACATTCCAGAACATGATGCCACACTTCAAGGGAACTTCTAGTTTACCTGCAGATTTTTACCATGCCCTCTTGATGATAAAAAGGTAGCCATGCTAAGTCAGTTTGCCTTAATTTTCTGGAACTGCCCTCGGTATTTCTTTTTTGATTGTTAAGTCTTGGTGGGATTCCTTAGTTGGTGTTGCTTTTCTTGTCAATGATAAACAGCAGAAACATGTAATTGCCATCTTAACTATGGTACTTTTATTTTATTTGGAAACAGCATGTTTTATGTTCAATCCTCTTTCTAACTCCAGATAACAAGCTGTAAATTGACAACTATTAACCTCCAGAAAATACTTAATAATAGTTCTGCTAAATTATTTAGAACTTTAAATTATCCAAAAGCAATCTTGTGTAGGGAAATATTCATTGCTACCCCTATGACCACCTTTGTTTTAAACTATAAGTGATATTTTATTTGCATATTAACAGGGCCCACAAACGGGTACTATGCGAGTGCATAGTTGTAAGCAAAACATAGAATGTTGTCACCTCTACAGCTACACTGAAAACAAAAGCTTATACCACTGTCCTCGTAGCCTTGTGTGCAAGTCAATACTAGATTTCAAATTCTGACTAGAGTTACACCTTAATTCAGCCAGTCTTCCACACACCACACAGTCCCAATGTGCAGGCCTAGTCGGTTTGTCTTCATTAAGGGCCTGTTTGTTTCTCTCTTTTGTATCCCCCTCCCAGCTCCAATTTTCAGCGGAGAAACCAGAAAGCAGGCAAGCTGCTGGGACAGACACAGCAGATAAATAAGAAAAGGCAGAAAGAAAATAGATAACCCACTAGAGAGACAGAAAGGGAACGCGTTCAGGAAAGACAGGCAAGAGACAGAGGGAGAGATAGAAAGAAACAATACATAAGATCGCGAACACCCAGAGAGAAAGCAGAAACACACTTCAATTTGTGAGAAGGGAACTAGGTGTAATTTTACTGTAAATTGCCATAGATGTGAGTTGCAGTAACATGCTGGGGGTTTTTTAACTATGTTTTTTTTCTCAAGTTGTCATGACAACATTGTAGTTCTAGAACAAAGTAAACATAGTCATATTTGCACAAAAAGGAAAAAGAGGAAAAAAAACAGGTATGTCACAGCTGCAACAAATCTCAAAGGCTGGAAGTGAGTTCAGGACTTCAGCACTGGACAGCTCCATTCAACAACCTCATCTTCAGTACTAAATGAGGGCGCTGTCCAGCACTGAAAATCTTTCTACTTATTCTAAGCATTTGTAAACAGCCTTGAGCCCTTTGGTATTTTTATTAATACACATAACAAAGTATTTTTTTTTTAACCAACCATACGGAACACACTGGAAAAGCTGGCTCAATTAGGTACAAATACATTCCTTGCATGCCATTTCAGTGGGTCATGCCTATGAAATGGAGTGGTCTTCTTACACGGTGTAAGCATTGTAACATAACCGATACAGGTCTTTCTGAACAGGGCTTTCATGGCAGGATTACTAGGTAAATGTTTTATAGATACAACACATTTTAAAATATTGGAAAGGATCTTTGAATCATAGGGTTTAATGGATAGAACACTGACCATGCAGAACTAGGGTTGCAAGTTTAAATGTCTGCCTGGTATGTCATTATACTCTACTTTTCACTCTATTCTGGTTTCCTCCCATATGCCAAATAAATGTTGGTAGGTTAATTGGATTCCCCCTGAACAATGACTATAGATTGTGTTAGTTACATATGACTAAAGCTGCCCATACACGGGTCAATACCCCCTTTATCGTTTATCGATTGAGTGGGACATGGTGGCGTCATTGATCGTTCATTGATCAAACGGCAAATCGCACGCACAACTTTGGCAATCAAAAAGGGATTTACCAACATGTTGGTTCCCTGTTCAATTGACCCCAATTGGCCATGTTTCATTCCTTAACAATCAATCCTGAAGGTTCGCCACGCAATCGATTGTTCGGAAATTTAATGAAAAATAGACCAGTGTATGGCTACCTTAAGGCAGTGACGTATGACTATATAAGTCACATATATATGACTATAGTAATGATGTTAGATTGTAAACTCAAGTTAATAATACGACTATGATTGTGTAAAGTGATGCATAATATGTTGGCACTGTAAAAATGCTTTATCTAAATATTATCAAATTGATGTTTATATGACATCCTAGAGGATTGTATCTGCTTAAGGCTTCTTTTTTTTCTCATGCATTGCAGACACTATTCTAAAACAATAAAACTTTTTGAGACAAAGATGGAATGTTAAAGAATAGATTAGGTAAACACACAAAGCAAATAATTCACCAGGATAGTTAAGCCTCTTTTAATAATCTCAAATCAAGGAATACACCCAGCTGGATGAGACTCTCTACTGGAAAAGATGATGGAAACCACTTTTGTATATTGCCCTTAAAGCAGCCATTTCACTTCCAGTGTAAATAAGAGAGAAGATGCCAAAACCAAATTCCATCCCTCAATAAAACATTAATGGGGATTTAGGGTGATGTATGAAGGAGCAAAGGGACGCCATCCAAAGTTTGATCTGGCTGAGCCCTTGCTGGTTCATTTATTTAACTTGCAGAAAGCTATCCCTCTCCCTTAGGGCAGGATTATAGGGCCACAGAGGGTGCTGCAACGACTGTCTTCTTCAGGTCAGAAGGCCCATGTTTAACTGCTGGGCCTGAAAAATAACCGGCTGTACACTCACATTATGTACAAAACAAAAATCTGTTGTTGTGTAGTTATTTTATATCAATAACATAATTGATATAGATCTAAATGCTATCTCCCTCTATAGATCTTGTTTAATAGATTGCTGGTGACACTGT
>CM070038.1:50682575-50695591 GCA_036250615.1 Ptychadena robeensis
GGGGGTGGTACCCATTTAGCTGTAACATTGATCAGTAAGGGTCCATAGTAGGCCAAAAGAGTATAGCTTTGAATGACTATCTGTAGAGGTAGACATGCTAAAAGCACAAAGCCATAGAGTAACAAGGTTTGGCGATCCTACTATAATTTCCAATGTAGCAAGCTACAAGTGGTATTACCCAAATCTACCTCTAGAGTACATAGGTTTAGTGTGATGACAGACAAATAGGATGATGGCTATTTACTCACTCATTAAGGCCTAAATTTAGAAATCTTTCACTTTGATAATTAATTATGCAGAAATCATGTAGCCAAAGATATCCAATGTTTAGGAAGACATTTATTGATATTGATATTAGAGTTCCCCCTGACATTGTATACATGCAAACAGTAATGTAATGGTAGGATTAACCAATATTACTTCAGCTCTGTCTATCTTCTTCCTCAAATCCCTAGGGAACTCTTGGCAAATTTGGATTGCTCAACTGAACAGTCTTAACTTGCCTATATAGCTTAAGCCCCAGACAGTTACAACACTTAGAACAAATTAACACATGTCCAGTTACCTTTGAAGTTTTCAAAGCTGACCGTGAATACTGCTTTACACTGACAGCTGAGCTCCGTGCAACGTTCAGTGAACCCAACAGGAAACACCAGAAAAGGTCCATTGGCTTTATAAACTCACATTTTAACTTTTAGAACATTGCGTACATTATAAAGATATATTTTCAATATGTTTTAAATTTCCAAACCTTTTTTCCAACCCTTTAACATCTACTGTGAATGATAAATATTTAAACCAATAATATTGTTATAGTTTAAAAATTATATATGCCTTCAAAGACCAACATTGACTAATGCAAATGGAACAACGTAATCTGGAAATGAAAAGCATTGTTGTATAAACAATAAAAATAAATAACATTAACATTCCAATATAATAACACATTACATTTTTATTGCATCTTTTTTGTAATGCTTTGGATTTTAAAATATTACATATGACATCCTGGTGCACCTTTAGGGTGCTGCATCAATTTCTATCAAAAAGACCTTTCAAAAAGCAATGGTGCTAATGTCCTGTTGTTGGCATTAAAGTTTATTTAATAACCCTCAGACTAAAGGGTAGTTGCTCAGAAACATCTATGTATTTTTAAGATAATGTGACAAAGCAAAAAAACAGGTTACTATGGGCTACTGCATTTTCGGTTTCTCTACGGCTCCAACCACTTTAATATAAAGGCCTACGCTTATTTCTAGCTGATCTGACACATGCACTGTGCCCTCTTGTTGCTGGCCACCAGAATATAAGTCCCTCCTTTCCAGGCCTCCGTCTCCCTCTCTCTCACTCCCACCCCGGTGGTGTCGAAATCAATTAAAATTTAGATTGGAAGTGTTGCGCGGAGGTAAATATTAAAGCTGCAGCTCTGCTAATTCCGAGCATCGATCAGCCGGGATGAGGGTAATACATTATTTTGACAAGATACATTCCTTCTCAGCTGCTCCTATCCACATATTGATTTTCTCTCCAGTTGCTGCAGTTTAAGCTAGAGGCACCTAACCCTGTCTGTGCCCAATCACCTATCCTCGCTCACCTGCCTCTCTCCTCTGGCTCTGTTCCCCTTCTCGAGCCTGCCGTCATTTTCCGCTAAGTCTTTCCATCTCCTTTACCTATGCTCCATTCCCTTAAGAAATGTGTCTCATTCTAATTTCTTTATTGCCTTGCTTTCATTCCTTGGACTGACTATGAACGGTACAATTTTTTTTATTATAGCGATGCAACCGATTTCACTTTCACTAGCAATAACTTAACAGGATAGGGCTGATGAATGACCACCGATGAAAATGCTGTAGGCGAATAAGCATTGTCATTTATTCCCACAGAAAAAAAAGTATTTAAGTGTGTGTAAATAATGATCATTACAGTATAAAGACGACAAACCGAAACTTATGTCTTGAAAATTAAAAAATATTGTTGTCCGGTCATTAGAAAATTTCACAGTTCACCCAGACAGCATAAATAAATGCCTAACATGATCCTTGGATAAAAGTGTTTTGTAAAACCCCCAAACCGCTGGAAAATATCTCTGGATTTCTTTGAGGGAACACCTTGGCCACCAATAAAGTGATATCACTGACTATATTCTTTTATACTTTTTTTCCCAGTGCCTTATCAATGTAATGTTCCAAACTCCTGTTTATGAATTTAGGACATTAAACAGGGTGGAATATCCAAGTCTTTGTGGCAAATGCAAAATAGATCACTGCTCAAAATACAAATATTGCTGACTTCCATACCTACCGCCAAAGACACTTATAGGTCAATCCCACAATCTAACATACCCTAGCCAGTTGTTTCCCCCAAAATAAGACAGTGCCTTATATAAATTTTTGCTCTCAAAGATGCCCTATTTCTTATTTTCGGGGGATGTCTTATTTTTCCATGAAGAAGAATAGAGCACTGGTGTATCAGGGTGGGGGATGACTTAAAATGACACAGGGGGGATCAGAGGGGGGAATCAAAATGGCACAGGAAACTCAGAGGGGGGTATTTTAGTAACCTCTTCTGATCCTCCTGTGTCATTTTGATTGCCCCCTCTGATCCCCCCTGTCCAGAGTTACAGTACCATATCTTTGGTTGTGCCTTATTTTCGAGGGGAATGCCTTATATTTCAGCATGAGGCAAAAATTTAAGGGTGTCTTATTTTTGAAGGATGCCTTATTTTCGGGGAAACGGGGTAGTAGGTGAAACCTGGTGGTTGTAGTGAAGACTTTGCATAGAAAGTATGTAAAAATATTACATATAGATGGTATACTGGGTGACATGATGACACCTAAGGCATGTGCTGTGGTATTCTAGGGTAGAAGAATGTTGCAGATCAAGCTTTTCACTTGCTGCTGTGTTGTAAATGGCTGCCTTAACACAATGTACATTAACATGGTGCTATGCCCAAGTAGATTTCAAAATTTGGAAGAAGCCCTCAAACCCAAGACCCAACAGTGCCAGAGTTATGCCGGACATACACATGCCGATAAACGGCCGGATTTTAATCTGGCCGACGGGCGTGCGCGCTCTCGCCGTCGGTCAGGTTAAAATCCGGCCGTTTATCGGCATGTCCCCACATGGGGCGACAGATCCCTGTCGCCCCACTTCTCGGCCGGCCAGAGATCCGACATGTTGGAAAATCTCTGGCCGGCCGAAGCCGATGGAAGCCGATGGCCATAAGCAGCAATGAAGACGAGCGTCTCCATCGCTGCTTATGGCCGACACACAAAGGGTGCCTGGCCGATTGTGGGGCCCCAGAATGCAATGCGAGGCTAACGTGATGACGTCATCACGTTAGCCTCCCGGAGCGATATCGGAGGACGATATCGCTCCGGCTCTGGCTGTGTATGGCTAGCATTAGATGTGACGATTGTAAGACTAGATAAAATCTCATAAACAGACTGCCTAAAGCTTGGCAAATGGTTCAGTGAGCTGATCTTTTTACCCTCCATTGGTCTACATTGAGATAAAAGAAATGATAAGCCATCAAGCTCCACTTTTGGCTGATGCCGTGTTACTGCCTAGAAAATATTACCACCTTGGAAAGATTTTCTTGCATACTCTGACTAGCTTTTTTATGATCATCTTAGGCTACTGTTTATTTATTTTTATTTTTACTGTGTTCTTTGCTTATTATAAGGATCTTTTTTTAACTACACTGTAATCTCAGATTTCATAGCACTCATCAACCTTTCCTGCCATACCTCAACTGAAAACCCATTTGTCTCCATATACACCTGCTTTTTGGTCTGTTTAGAGACTTTGTTCTGAGGCACACAATCTAAAGCAGCTGCACACTGTGTCTTTCCATTAATATTACTTCCCAAGTAACGCCCGATAATAGGGGTCGCTCTGCAGACCATGTTAGCCATTCAGACTCGTTAACTAGGAAAAAAAACAGAGACGAGTCACAGGCTCGTCTGCTTGTGAGAAGCGTCAATATCCACTGTGAGCGCCTAAAGAGAACTGCAAGCTTATTCAATAACGTGGGGCAAAGGGCAAGGGCAATGTGCAAAATATACACAGTACCCAATCCAATTTCAGTTCACTTAGATTAGTATATGTGAAATTCTGATTGGCTGCTTTGGTTTGCTGCACTTTGTACATTGCTTGATGTCTTGATGAAGCCCTCTAGCATATAGTTTACAGTTAACCCCCCCCCCCCCCAAAAATAAATAAATATGTGCTTTAGTTTGATTCTTTGAAAAGATAAACTAGAATCATAGAGTTGTTATATAATATAGCAACCAACCCTGTATTGCTTATTTCTAGGATTCACTGCCCACCCAGTTAGCTCTGGGACAGAAAATTAGGTGCCCTACCTCAATTTTTGAGATCTTTTCTTTTGCTGGTTGATGCCTAATCTTACCTACCATTATTGGTATTCAACCTCATGACCCAATACCTGGCTGCCTAGTGTCCCATCCAACGTACTGACAAACGTCCAACTTTGCACATTGCTTGATGTCTTCATGAAGCTCTCTAGCATACAGTTTACAGTTACAAACACAAAAAAACTAAGAAATGTGTGCTTTAGTTTGATTTTTTTAAAAAGATAAACTACCATACCACACCACAACAAGACCACTACTGTACTCACGCACTTCTATAGAATCTGTAACTATACTGACAGATGTCTGACAAGACAGCCTCTCTATTGACACACTTCTCTCTCAGATCACCACTGTACTGACATACTTCCCTGCAACACCACTGTATTGGCACTATTCTAAGAACAAGAGGTAAAGGGGAAAAGTGTGCATAAGGATTGGGTCATCTACTTTCACTCTGTAACCTCAGGTTCTACTATCTCACTGTCAATAAAGTGTGCCCGTACCAACAGTTCATGGACTGCATCATTATTAGTACTTAAGCCTGCTTAAGACTACAATCCTAGAAACACCGTGGAGCTTGGGGTGCACTGGGAAAGTTGGGAGCAAAGTCTGCTCTGCAGCCTAAAAGCAACACAACATTTACATGTCACGTTTTGTTAATATAAATACTGTGAATAAAGTATAAATTAATACATTTTCATATGCCATGGTCACCTGCATGTCAAATTATTAATTCATTATTTAATTCAAAATGGGAGGCCTGTGTAGGGTATATTGCTCACCCACAGATAGCATGATGAGACAGTACCAGAGGCGGTGAGGAGTGACAATAACAGGAATTAATGGAGAAATACATAACCTATTATTCCAGTATTTAAATCATTATGTCTTTATTATTATTAAATTATAGTTTGACTTAACCCAAGGTGATATCTAAGCCAAGTATTAATGAACTATACAGTATCAACCATGCTTTCAAAATTGATTGGGTTTTCCTCCTGTTCACTGTATTAGGCTAATTGTCATAGCACATCCTGTAAAATTAACTACAATAAGTCCTAATTTAATGTTCCCTTCAAATCAAATGTTTGCTGTCTGTAAATTGTTTTAATGTCTTTAATGTAATTTTTTTTTGTCATGGTGTTTTGATTATATTTTTTGATCTCTTTTAAACAGCTGGAGCATTTTCACCACTTTACCTCAAGGCCCAAGTGTTTTCAGAAAATTGAAAGGGACCCAAGCAAGGATTCTAGGATAGTGGTCTTTGTAAGGGTTAAAGAAAATTAGCAAATCAGTGTGTATCTTTACAAAATCATGTGATTTTGAGAAAAAGGTTCATATTGAAATATCTTTACCAACCCTAATAAGGTACAGTCACATATATAGTACATGTCATTAACATTTCACACAAGTTAATTTCATTTTTGTATAGACCAGATAATTTGAGACACCAAAAGTGGGCTTCAGTTAATTGGGATTGTAAACTATGTAGGGTGATCAATGGTAGATGGCCTAGTACATCTAAATGCAACATTATGCCCTTATAGCATGTAACCATACTGCCAATAAAGAAAAAATGGTTACAGCTCCCGATAAAATTACAACACTCTACATATAAGACCAGAGGCTAGACATAATATAGTGTAAACCAGCTGATTTTCTAGGGTAATAGATAAACTGTGACAAAATCTAACATATGTCCTGAGCTACAACAAAATGGCCCCAGGATCACCCATGTTGTTTGTTGTTCCCCTTCCCATATGTTCCCTCTAATCTACAAGCAGGCAGATCTCAGAGAGTAGCAATACACCCTAAAAGGTGTCAATTTTATTCTATAACAAGTGCTGAACTAAAAGATATTAGTAACCTTAATAATAAACTCCCGACTTGGCTGCACCTATGACATATTGGCTCAGATTCCCACAGCCGTCCTTCACAACCAACCAAGTTCATGGACTGGGTCAAGCGCAGACATAGCGAATTTGCAAGTCTCGATGATAGTATCTTGTCCAAAGTGCCTTTATCATTTTAAATCTTGTCAAGCGCACCATTTGAGAGAAGGTATGGAAGGAATGCAAACCAAATACGTATAGATATACTCACACCATTAGGTTAAGAGGTTATACATACCAGAGAAGCACCAAAAACTAGAACTTTTTGATTTTAGTTGTACTTATGTAATGCTGTGGTAACACCTGTTGGCTCAATAAGTCAGAATGAAAACCATGATGCTCCCTGGTTTTCCTCATAAAGACCCCAATATATTTATATCGCATGATAGGAAAGTAATAAATTTAACTGTTTTGATAAACACCCTTTAAAAGTTAGGTTAAAAAAAAATTTACATTTGTGTTTATAAATAAAGTTTATTTGTTGAAGTAACAAGGCCAAGATTTGTTTACAATAAAAGGACACCTGTTTACAACTTAACTAAAAAACACCTAAAGGACTGTTCTTCTTAAAATGTTTCTGCTAAAATATATTTTTTCATGACATATTTTTTAAATCCTTGTAGATGAAGATTTAATATTAGAAGAATAGATAGAATAAACTATACATATGATTCCAATATATTCTTTAGTCCGGAAATGAATAAAAACCAAAGTTTGTCTGCAATGTAACTATTTTCATTTGCCATTTTCATTCACTATCTTGGTTACCAGACCCAAGTGTGTCCATTTAGTTCTTGGTTCTGCCTGAATCCACCTACAGATTTTTTAGTTTGTTTTTTATCTCATCGCCTCCTTTGAGTTTTCCCGGTACATTGCCGGTTCCTGTGTTTGTATTGAATATACAATTTTCTCCCTCATTTACTTTTTTTCATCTCCATGTAGGTTTTTCTGTATGCATTTTTTTTTAGCTCTGCCTACTTATCTTTTATTAACTCAACAAATCCTGTATTTTTTAAATATATGGAAATACAACACAAACAATTGTGTGATATAAAATATTATCTTCTCATCTTGTTATTGACACATAGTGAATTTGACAGAACATTTAACCCTTAGCGTGGGAGGTATACGTATAATATATCATCATGGTTACTTTGCTCCCTGACTAAAACAATTAATAGATCACAGTTTTCCGTGGATATACTAAGAGTGACAGTGTATAAAATGACACAGAGCATCATTATACACCACTAAGGGGTCTATTTATCACAGCACAGTTATTATTCTTGTGTAAAACCAATTCCTATGGAAATTTGGTGGTTATAATTATCAATCAGTGAACTAGTTTAGACAATGATGAATATGATCTGTAAGGATAAGATACAACTGTGTCTTCTCCACTTTGTAAAATAGAAAATAAGGTCTTATTGCAGATATTTGAAAAGCTCTTTTATGCAAAACTGATATTCCTGTAAAATTTTAAGAAAATATTTCCATATCAATTTGCGCTGAGGTAAAATATATACAAAACTTACACAAAATGTATGATTTTGTAGACCTGTCAACATATTTGAATATAGTATGTTTCATTAAATGAGTTTGCAACAGCAACTGCACTGTTTTATTTACAGATACTGATATAAGGCCATGTTGAGTTTAGGTTTAAAATGTAAGGTCTTCTTTCAAGCTCTGTGTATTTGCTTGAGTGGACCACACTGTCAAATAAAAAAAATCAGAGCAATAAATGTATTTACAGACTTCTCTACACTGCTGTATTCAATTTAACTTAAATGCAGGTCAAAAGTCTCAGTGAACCTCAGTGAAAATAAAGTTTTACAGCAGAAACTGTTACATAATTGTAGTTACCACCCCCCATACCCAAAACATATTTGTATTACATAATATAAAATAAATCTAAAATAATACCTAGGGAACTATGATATACCACTGTAAGTGTTTTAACACTAAAAAGACTAACTAAAAAAGAAAAACTAAAAAGAAAAATCTTTATAATCCTGCCCCAATACTTTGCATTTACAACAGTTTTGTTTTTGTTTTTTTGCATGTTGAAAATGCATAATTCCCATCAGAATTTAGAAAGAAATGTTTCTTTATACTTTTCATCCTGATGTCACAAAATAATCTCTAAAATGACATATTGATAATGCAAGTAAGACCAAAGGCTTTAGGGACTGACTATGTACAAGAGCAAATTCAAAGATAAACTTTATCGATCCAGGGTTCCATTTACATTCTAAAATTCAGTTTAAACACTGCTGTGTCCCGGAACTGAGATTTGAAATAAAACAGTTAAATGGAAAGTTTGCAACAGGTCATATTATATCTGAATTTTACATTTTCATCTTTTCAACTATGGACCACTGGCATTGAGTTTTTTTTTGTTTTTTTTTGGGGGGGGGGGGGGGGGGGGGGGGAGCAGTCAGTGAAAACATAGATATATCATAAAAATCTGAAATAGTGTTTACCTTTATTTCCAGATTTAATCAACTTGATAACTTTAATAAACTATGACTTCTTTTTTTTTTTTTTTGGCCTAATGTAATAATAGTATATTTTATTTATAGGAATATTTATAGGATTTAACATTTCACATAGATAGTGTGTTTGTTTGTGTGTATGTATGTGCGCATATGTATTGTTAAAATGAATGTGGGTCTATTTATTTGATATATAAGTGGCAATCACTTTGCTCCTTGACGCGCTTCATTTCCTTACTGATAAATATTGACTTTGGGGAGGGGAATTAAAAACAGCATTATTAGAGTAAAGGCAACTGGAAATAAATGAGTGGGGTGCACTTGAAAGAGATGATCGTTAACCAAACAAAATGAATGACTGCATTATGAGTTGATTATGTTCTGGAATTATGTGTGTTTATGCAGCTTAGGAGAGGGGAAGAGCAGAGTTTTTGCCATAAAAAACATTTTATCCAAAATGCGTCAGCGATGGTGAAACGTAGAAAGACAAATAGTTAGCTCTACAAAAACTTTTCTTATTTCAAAAGGTTTCGGCCACAACTTGGTAGAATATGGCTTAGAGTAGGTTGGGCATTTTTAACCAGAGGATCAATATAAAGCCAAAAAATAAATGGTTTATGTGAAAAAAAAATTTGTAATATTTACACATACAATTTTTAGCTATCTAATATATTTATTAAAAAAAAATGGTTTTTTTCTACCAAAACAGAGCAGACTTTCTGTCCACTAACAAGACTTCTAAGCCCTATTTATCCTACATCGGCAGCTAACAGAAAAAAACAGGCCGTGAAGCAGAGTAACAGTTACAGCTATGTACATATGTGTGAATGTTATAGTGAGCTACTTAATATTAAGCATTGTTAAGCTTACTGTTCCTTTAATTGGAAGTATAGATTCTAGAAGACTAAGAATATTTGAAGTGTTTCGGTTATGGGACATGGCAACCCTAACACTATATGTGCTTGACATCTACGCAGATAGTATGGTCAACTTACACTAGGTGTGGGGTCTTAGTACAAGGCCTTAAAAAGGTCCTGATAGGGTAAGTGGAGGGTTAAGTGTAGTAGAAGCTTGGCATGCAGCAGGCGTCCGCAGGCAGCCCCACAGAGGGCAGAGAGAGGCAGTTTAGCTCTGATGGATACACACACTTGTCTCTTAATCTCCGGAGCTCCTGATCAATACGCTATTTCCCTTTGTTGCCAGAAGATTCGATCCTTGCCCTGGAATTAGGTTCCCTGGCTTAATCTAAACGGAAACCGGCCCCAGTTAGCTGCAGAGAGGGGAAGAGACGTGAGAGAGAGGAAGAGGATAAAGGGACTGAGGTTTGGTGGGGGGTGAAAGAAAATACAAATACCATTCAGAGCGGAAATGCATGAAAACCTAAATATTCAAATTTAAAATGTCCAATTTTTTTTTTAAATGAGATCTCGTCAATAGGGTCTATGGAAGAAAATATGATTAAAAGATGGAAGGGCGAAAATAAGTTTTGACACCTGGTTCAGTTTTTGAAGCAATAGCTGAAAAATACAAGCGTCAGAGAGAGTAAACAGAGAAATCTGAGGGAATTAAAATAACCAATGAGAATTAAGTCAGCACCAAAAGAGAGAGTTAAGTCAGCACCATGAGAGAAAGTTAGCAACAAAATGTTTGGATAACAGGAGGAAGCTTGCTCACCGAGCCAGAAGTAACCAAAGTTGGCAAAGTACAGGTTACAGTGCTCTGAGTGTGGTTCTTTAATATTTGGTAGCGGCGCAGAGTTTAGGTAGCCTTTGCATCCTGCAAGCTAGAATGTGCAAGATTTATATGTTTTCTGTCCATTCCAAAATGACCCCTGTAATGGCACAAATTCTTATTTGATGAAGACTTTTCTAATAATTTTGCTCTTCTATCCATGTATGTGTGATGTAAAACACAGAAGGAAACTAGTTGGAACATTTCAATTATCCATCCTTAGAACTGTAAACAACATGAAAGTATTAAAATATCCTTCTGTGGAAATGGTAAAAAAGTATCCAAAATAAATTGCAGTTTCCCACATTATGGACATATGCATGGGTGCATCTAGTTGTATCTTTGTTTCAATAGTTGTCATCTAGTTGCAAATCAATAGTGTTTGTCCCTTTAACAGAATATAAAGAGATATGTCTGCACCTAGTAGTTATTCATCCTTATTGCTGCATCTCTATCCAACAATAGTTTTGCATTTTAGTTTGCCTACAACCATGGAGTATTGAGGTGATCATGTTTCATAGAAACTTAACATATCTTCCCATTAAAGAGACTTGCTATAACATCCATCAAACGACTTTATGAGTCTACTGTGGTAGTTAAGTTACCATACATACATCCCCTAACATGAAGCAGTGTGCAGCTCAGTATCCTACATCAGCTCACCTAAAGTCCCTGATGTGACTGCTCTAGGTAACTGCACTTGGTACTTGCACCACACTTTACACCTGTACAGTCATTCTTGGGAAAAGAACTGTCCCCTAGTCACAGGTAACCATATCTCATACTAGTTAAGTGCCCCTTTCTCATGCAACGTGTTATGCTCAACATAACCTTGCACTTGGCATGATCAAACATCCAACCTCACAATAACCCCACATGTACAAGTCCAACCACCAGAACTAAGGAGAGAAAGTTTCCCGACCTCCTAAATAAAAACTCACGTTTTCCTTGTCATCCAGGATCCTGCAGCAGCTGAATTCAGAGGCTTCTCCTGGACACTCTGGGGTACTGAATGAGACCAGGGACACTTATTCATAAAAGTGAGAGGTCATAATAGTGAGGGTCTTCTGAAATGTCTTCCTCCAAGATCGCAAACTCAGCCCAAGGAGCGGAGGAACCAAGCTGAACTGTCAAAGTGGATGCAATGTGACAGAGGAAGAAATAAGAAGATAGGGGGAAATAAAAGGAAGAAAAAGAAAGAAAGATAGAGAAGAGAGGTAGAGGGTGGAAATAGAGGAAAGGTAGGAGAGGTAGGAGAGGTCCAAGTCAAGGATGAGGAGGAGAGAAAGTAGGATGGAGAGGAGGAGATAGGAAGTGTGTGTTGTGCCTTTGCTCTGCACTCCTTAGCTGCTCACTCCTGCCTTGAGCTGCAGCAGAAAATATATGTACAGGCAGCCAGTGTCTGGGATCGATAGAATATAATTTTCCCCAAACTCGGAAAATAAAGTTCATAGATGATCAAATTTGAAAACAGATGTCGAATCGCGATTCTAAATAGGATTCGATCCCTCTCAATGCACTGTAGATAATATTTGGCCTGCCACTTGATGAGAATGAGTGATTTCATTTACAGAGGGTTGTTAGGTAGTGCTAGATAAAAAAAAACTTGTTTTGCTGAAAATGGCTTTTTTTTTAACCCTCCACCCCCCTCTAAGCCCCCAATTGCTGGTGATCCCCTCCCTCTCCTAAGTGTGTATATTTGGAGAGAGACCCCTAAAGTGAGATGGATGGATGTCACCCTCCTGGGCTGTCCTCTTTTTGCAGGAGCAGTGGAGGGGAGAGGAGGGGGGAGGGGGGGGGCAGATGGCACCAATAAAAAAAGCCACCAAATAAATGAGAATTGTTCTAGCTGGACCCCCCTCTCTCTGCATTCCCTGCCCGCAATAACAATTACTTATCGACCGCTTCTCACTCCAGAGGTGGGGACTGAAGGCAGCCAAAAAAGCACCCAAGGTATTTCTCCTGCAGGCTCCGCGACTGCTGCTGCTGGCGTCTTATTTATTTATTACATGGGATAGACGGAGGAGGGGGCAGACCTGGGGGGACACAAATTCATCATTATAGAAAGCTTTCAAGTGCGTCAAGCGAATTCTCTGCAGCTACATGGGCGCTGTGAGTTCCACAGGAGGGGGAAAGTTAAATGGAAAGTTTACAAGTATCGAGCCCAGCCCCTTCCAATATACAGGAGGCTGAGATCAGGCTGCCCGGAGAACTACAAAGCACAGCGATCTGGTAACACCGTGGCATTGGTGAATTGGTGTTAAAACCAGAAAACAAGCATTTTCGCAAGACAAGGCTAGCAGTGGCAGTCTTCCCACTTGGCTTGGCATAGGAATCTGGAACACATTATTAGGGTCCCCCTAATAAAGGGTCCCCCCTTTCCTTTCCATATATACATGACACTTTCCTGTCCATATATACATGACTGAGTAATGTTTGTTGATTCTTATACAATATCATTATGTATATAATGTGTGTGTGTGTGTGTGTGTGTGTGTGTGTGTGTGTGTGTGTGT
>CM070038.1:50705255-50716053 GCA_036250615.1 Ptychadena robeensis
ATAGACCAGAAGTGACTAGAACCTGAAAGGAGCCTTGTACCAAGGCAAAACAGAGGCAACCCATTGTTGTACTCATTCCAAAAATGCTTGTTGCTTGGCTGTCTCTGGATTTTAATATAAATGCACTGTTCAGTAATGTCAGAGTGAAGTTTAAACAGGTCAGAAATTTAGTTTTCTAAGCTGAAGAATAATGTAAGCCATCACAGAAATATTTGTACTCACTTTTAGTCTATGGCATACATATACACAGGGGTGCATACAACTTTTTAAGTGAGCTACCAGTACCAGGAGATGGTGTTTGGTATGCACTCCATATTTAGTGTGTTTTAATAAGAGTGCACTCCTCTTCACTGTCTCCTTAATAGTCCTCTGCTTTAGCTTCCTGCATGGTAGATTCTGCTGTGGATGGACCACAGGTTAACAGCTGGCTTTGGGTCAGTAGTGCAGCCCTGAGACTACCTGCAGTCCAAATGTCAACCTTTCATAGTCATATTCCAACTGTAAAACAGTGCTTATCTGTTGTCAGATTTTACAATTACATGTACCTACTCTGACTTTCAACACCTAAATCTCCAACACCCTTAGAAGTCCAATCTTCTTTTGATTAGTAATTGACATTTCAAAATTTCACACCCCTAACTGCAAACTTTCATATAGTATACATTTAACAATAAAAACTGAAAGAATTTTGGCAATCTAAAAATGTTTACTTTAATAGTAGTGTATATATGATAAAGTGAATTTGTTTGTACAGCTATTTAATTTGTTCGAGATTTATTCTCAATTAAATCTGCAATATCAATTTCAGCCATAAGATGTCCCTAGTAAACATGTGCCATCAAAGTACAGAGCACATCACCGGTTTTTTTCTCACACATCAGAAAGAGGAGGATGGAGGGGGACACTGCAGATCTCTCCCCTCTATGGCTAATACGCCATAGTAAGAATAATCAAGGTATGCATAGCTAGTTTTTGGTCCTTTTGTGTACCAGCGTACCACTTGCTGCCCTGCATATGCCATTATATCTGATCAAGAGTGCAAACTTCTTCTGGCAAAAAATCTGAGCAATAATATTCTGTGTGATCTTTTTGTGGATAAAGACGATTAAGGCCCCATTCATATCTACCCATTCATATACATGCATTAAAAGCCAAAATGTATTCTATCCAATGGGTTAGTTCACACTTGAGTGTTGCCATGCTTTTTTGTTAAAGGTTAATGTCCACTAATGTGTGTCTAGGCGCATTACAGTTAACACTGATGCACAGAATACTTATGTCAATGCTTGAGAATGCATACATTGTAGCCTGGATTTTATAGATGGTCAATTTTTTTCACTAGCTGAACATGCTATCATCACCAACATTGCTGGAGATGTAGTGAAGTATTTGAAAGGGAATAGTAGTGTTCTAGCACAGCACATAAATTATGCATAAATTAAGTTCAAAGTGGAAATTTGGACTTTCTAAATTTCGACTTGACTTTGAGCTTAATTTACTTAAAAACACATATTAAGTGTGTCTGTGGGATACTTTGCTAATTTATTACAAGTGTACTTGTTAGGTTGAGAGCTGATGTTGGATGGAGTTGAATCAATGGCTCTGTTTAGACCAAACACGGTCATGCTAGAACAGACAAGGACCTTCTCTATACTGTTCTTATAAACTTGTAATCAGAGAATTGCATACAATGTCAGGATAATTAAATTCAGTGTATTGAGCAAACTCCCTAAAAACACAATTATTATTTCTACTCTACCAAACTTTACAGTTGGTCCAACGCAGTCAGTCATGTTCTCCTGCTCTCTACCAAACCACAATCATCCTCATGGATTCTTGGCACCCCACAACACAATTTCATGGCTGGTTTGTAACCTCCTTCATCTAGTAGTCTGGAATATAGTGTTCAATTTTGGATTCCCAAGCATGTTTTGATTAGGCAATAAGCACTTAAAGTATGGGTAGCCATCTTTAATGTATTAGGCAGCTTCCAGGAGAGGTAGAATCAGGTTATACAATAAATTGCCAAGTAGGTGAGATCCAGCCTGGGTGTCAGATTGCTGCTATCTGCCCCCAACAGTTTATCTGCTGACCTGTCTGAAACTCCAGAACAACCATTTCATTTGCTCTGTACATGTTCCCATCAAGTGTTTTCTCTTTTAACACAAACATGTATTTTATTACATCTGAACTTGGAACAGAAACATTGTGTTTCCTTCATCACTCAGTTGCCGCTCCCTTGTACTCCTCTGTATGAGTTGTGTTGTATCGAACAGGGATCAGGCCACCAAATTAATATTTAGCAAATGTCACTAGTGTATGTTTTTATATGCTTTGTTTGAGCTCTTAGACAACAATTTCAGGGAACAAGTAGGATCAATCAGAGAACTGCTAATGCTGGCCAGGAAATGCTACAGCTTTAGTAAAGTCAGAAAGTCAATCAATTTACCTTAAAGAGACACTGTTTCTACGCCAGAGAAAAATAAGAGGGTCTAGTGAAGGTATTCCCAACTGTGATCTGGCTTCCATCCCCAATTCCTCTCTCAGGGCAAAGCTCCCTTCCATTGCTGTAAGAGATCAATTCCCCCAGATATGGGAAGAAAATCTAAACCAAATTCATATAATGGGACCTTGCATGTCATAGGGTTATGGGAAGGCCTCTACTAGGGTAAGTTCTGGCACCATACAGCACAAGTTCTTACACAGGGAGAAGGTAGCAAGGAGGTAAAGTATATGTGAGTACTTTTTGCTAGAGTAGTGGGATAATCTGTATTTAATTTTTACAAAGAAAAATAATCTCTCTCTAAAGTCCCCCATACACAGGCCCTTCCTGATAGAATGGATAGTGATTCAGGTTTAGAAAGGTCCTCATATGACATGGTTTCGGTAGAAGAAAAGTTGATTGTACAGAAATTGCATGGTAAGACTGTAAGGTGTATAGGGGCCTTAAGCCATTCAATTCTTTTTAGATTTTCTGCTGGAGAAAGAACATCAGAAGAGACCCGGGCTGAGTTTCGTATCTCTCATGGGCAGGGAGGAGTAGTGTTGAGCGAGAGTATTCGAAATTTGAATATATTCAACGAAAATCCAACATTAGAGAATTCACAATATTTTGTTCACAATGGCATATTATGCTTCAACCTTGTTTACCAGCATACATCGGGCATATTTGTGTGCATTGTGAATGGATATGTGCAAGAAGCACAGTACTCGTACTGGCTAAGATCACAGAATGAAGAAGAGATGCTGGAATATATGCGCGAATAATTGCGCACAGCTACGCGCAATGTAAGGCAATAGAATGCAATCGAATAGAATTTTACAAATTTCAAACGTTTCTTAAAATATTTGTGAAATTACGCGAATTCGAATATAACATATGCCGCTCAACACTAGGGAGGAGTACATAAGGTAAGGGAGAAAGTTAGGTGGGCTGGTGGGTTTTCCTATGCAAATAAAAAATACATCACAAAGGATTCCCAGAGTCTGGGGTTTAGCTAAGAAGAGAACTGCATTAACCATTGCCAAGTGACTCTTTCTGAAACAAAATACAGGGACTTCCAATATTCAATCACTTGCTAAAAAGATTCAATCAGTTCTGAGTGAGTAATTGCATATTAATTTAAACAGATGAAAAGAAGCTATTATATATATTGCAATATTTATTTGACTGAACTTATTTTATTTCCCATTCTATTGAATCAGGGCCATTTCTATGTGAAGTATGCAGGTGCATAGCCCCCCCCCCCCCCTCCATGCTCAACAACTGGAGGGCCAAAAAAATTAGCATAGGGCCCCCTACATGCTAGAAACCACCCTGCATTTAACATTCTGCCAGGTTTCAGAGAGACCCTCACAAGCCCCAGGACAGGGACCTGGGATTAGCTAATTGAAGGTAACTATTCTACCACACAGGGGGGCATAGGAATAAGGAGTTTTGTGATATATGAGTGTACTTGTCATTAATGTCAGATCTAGTAAAGTATGGTTTTTACATTGTATAGCCCTTTTAAAAGTCTAGCATGGCTTCGCAAAATAAGTATAATTATGCACCCCATATTGTGCTATTTTTAAGTAAATAAGTTGCATCTCTGCAGAGGTCCAATACGCTAGATCTTACAGAAAGCATATTGTATCTGTGCAGAAAGACTACTGCTTCCACACAGAGAGCAGGAAGCATACTGGCAGTGGAAAGGCTTATCTTCTTGTGGAAAGCTTGTTTCTTTCTAACAAGAATAACCTGTATAATAACCTAGTAACCTGCATGACCTTGCACACCTTTTGTTTTTTTGCACCTGGAAAGTGCCCAGCTAAATTTAAATCAAAGTTGTATCCCATGTACATACAAAGAATATTACGTCTGCAATAAAATAGTAAATATTGAAACTTTGAAACCATAAAATAATACAGCTCATTGATTGATATGAAGATAATCAAGGTTAAACTCAATACAATCTCTCTTTACTTCATGTGGATGGTGAGCTGATCAGACATCTTACAAGGTACATTTTGGGCCAAGGGATTGTTTCAAACATTTGCGCATTTTGGATTCATCAGTAATGGAAAATTTATAGAGGACAAAGATGCTTGCAGCAAACAAGCAGAAATAAGAACCATTGTCTTCCATAGCATGTCCAGTTAAAAATATATTGATATACCAGAACTTTAGTAAAAGTAAGATAATGGTAAGGGTATGTCAGTCAGCATGTAGTGATGTAAAATGGCCTTTTCTGTAACTTTTCTATATGTTTGATGATAAGCAGTCAAATGTCATCATTAATTGTCCAAATTAACTAAAATCTAACAGTTTATTAATATAGTTTAATATAAGGTATAACACTACTGACTAGATAAATGTCCCTCATTCATCAAAGTGCCATAGGTGTGATGGGTAGGTTTCCACTGTGTTATAGAACCCCCTGCGTTCATACCCCTTGCGTTAAGTGCATTCCTTGACAGAGATGTCAACGTAGCCCATCCATATTACTTGACTACCACACCAACCGGTCCTACTGTTGAACCAGTCCACCGGTTAGAAGGTTAACGTAGTGCACCACGTCAATGTCCAGCCAGTGGACCGGCTCAACACCTTGGAAACAGCCAGTGTGGTAGGCTGGGCCGCCATCAGTAATTTCGGGGCCCACTACCACTAGCACTCCCCTTCCCTCCCCTCGGCCTCCAGCGAATGCCTACCAAGGGGTGCACATAACTTTTTTTAGTGAGCTACTCTAATGAGTACCAGGAGATGGTGTTTGGTACTCATCCCATATGTATGTGGTCATCCTCACTTTCTCCCTCTTTGTCCTCTGCGTCAGCGTCCTGCATGGTAGATGCTGCTGCAGATGGACCTCCCTGTTCCTGATTGATCCTCCGATTAGCTGTCTCCATCCACAGGTCACCAGATGGCTTAGGGTCAAATGCAACCCCCATAAGCCCCCGAGATCTCATACCTCAGTAGTCAAACAGTGCTTTTCTCTTGTCTAGGCCTGTTTACCTCCACATCCGCTATTGGATCCTCTAGCTTCCATCAAGCCTCCACCAGCCCCTGGACCAGCAGATCTGGGGCTCTGACGGGCTGTGGAGACAGCTCTGTTAGGGAGGATTTCCACATCTGTCGGGACCCCCTCTGGTAAGTGCATTGCTTGGCAATGATCCTGATGGCGATGCAGAGGTTCAACTTACTCCACTACGTTCAGCCCTGCATCGGCTGGACGGCTTAGCGCTGTGAGAACAGAGCAATAGCTGAGCATGTAAGTGAATATGCTCCGTCAGGACCTCCTGCCAAGCAATGCGGAATGTGGAAACACCTCCTCATAGCCCCATCGCCGTTGAGCGTTGAGTTAACCCCCACAATGTCAAGGTTCTATTATGCAGGGTTTCAAAGATCTATATGTTCAAAGTAGGCAAGTGAAATGTTGCATATACAAGGATATCACAAAGCATTATCTGACAGCTGTATTTTAGCTGAAATTTAACTTATAAGTGTTGTAGATAGAGGGGTGAAACGCGGGGTGTAAGTAGTATTAGGGGAGCATTACTGATCCTGAAAGTTTCTTGATTATACTATGAATGGTTTGCGTGCTATTAATGTGTAAAGTTACAGTGTCACACATGTTTTTTTAGTTTAGTTTCTACAGCCAGCTGCAGAGGGGGAGAGGGTGTGTCCTGTCCTGTGTTTTGATTGGCTGGGGAGGATGTTTTTATGGCAGGAGCTACAGGAAGCATTATCTGACAGAGAAGCACAGAATCTGCTGCTGTCACACTCCCATCCATAGGGGGGAGGTGGAGAAGAGGGCCCGAGGGAGGTGCTGCAAGTTTCTGCTTTCTGGCTGTGCAGGGAGCACGGGTCAGACCTCCGGGCCCCCCTAGATGTTCGGGCCCGGAACGAAAGTGCCTCCTGTCTCCCCCTGACGGCAGCCCTGGTGGTAGGCAAGTAATATGGATAGGCTATGTCCTCCCCGTCAAGAAATGCACTTAATGCAGGGGGTGTCCACAGTTTATATTGGTATGCTATTTCAAAAAAATGGAACATTTCATTTTAACATCATTGAAGTTTAAGGTAAATCTGACTGCCATATACATTCCCTTGGTGCTGCCAATATTCACTATTTTGCTGCCAGTAGAAGAAGTCTGATGTAGGGTACATGTCATCAGCTTACACAGGACCCATGGCAGACAATGCTGGGTACATATACCACCAATTAGCAACCACCAGTGCTGTGACATGCACTTTCTTGATCACCAATAGAAGACGTTGTTTTTCACTGGCTATTAATATAACCCTTCTCTACTGTTACCAGTTTGTCATTGAGCACCAAGGAGACACTTATTCACGGACCCACATTGTAAGAGCCACTGCTCCAATGTACCTCGTTGTAAGTGCATGCTATTTCACTGACCACAACTGTAACTGGGCACTTCTTCACTGACCACCACTGTAAGCGGGCACTTCTTCACTGACCACCACTGTAAGTGGGCACTTCTCCACTGACCACCAATAAAAGTGGGCACTTCTTATTGACCATCAAAGTAATGGGCAATCTTCTTCATGACCACCAATAAAAGTGGGCACTTGTTATTGACCATCAACGTAAAGGCCACATCTCCACTAAGAACAATGTTTGTAAGGGTCCACTTTCATACTTTTGACAATCTCCAATGGGCAGTGGATTAATGTAAGGAAATATTAGGGATTTGCCCATGAAGCCCAGTGAAATTAGTTTTTTTTTACTTTACCATTATTTTTCCTTTTATATTATAATTTTTGCTGAGGGGTTGGGTTATCTTATTAACTTTTGTTATTCTATTGTACACAGTATTATTAGAATCACAACATATTGCTCTTTATAATATTACATTAAATGTAAAAACATTGACATATTAAAATAAGTAATTTAAGCAGGGGCTCTAGTGTTTCCGTTATTTCTGCAGCTGCTTTTGGGTGTTATCACAACCAGTGGCCATATCATGTTGGCAGTTGAAGTGTTTTGTGTCTGTATGGAGTTTATTGAGGATCAATGGGTAAATCATGTTAGAGCTCTGTGCCAACGCAGAACAACCAACCTGCTGGCCGCTTCCCTGCCATAGAGCAGCCGGAGTTACCCAACACATCCCCCCTGCCTGCTTTCTCTCCTGCCCTCCCTCTTGCTCTGTGGAAATGTATTTATGCAGAAGGAGTTGTGATAAATTTGCTCAGATCAAACCTCTTAGAGGGAAACTGCATGTAGAAATGTGATTTATATTTGCAGCAAATATTTCACACGTAGGTTGGAATAACAGACAGGGCAATGAACAAGTATTTAAATGGCTTTTCTTCTACAGCTGCCACTTATCTGGATTGTCTTTCAGTTCTACTTTAAAGCCAAAAGGCAATAGGTAGTTTTAAAACAATGTTGAATGTACAGTAAATACATAACACGCAAATGTATAGTGAATATTGTATTGTTAACATTGTTTAACAAAAAAACAATGTTTTTTTTCTATGTTTTGGGGAAGTCAACTCACATTCTAATAGTTCAGAGGCCCCAGCCATGCTTGGGATTTAATTTCACTGGCTATTACAGCAGTTCCCAAGCTCCTCTATATCTCACAGTTTGGCTGGGTTACCACTAAAGCAGGGTACAGACGGCTTGATATTCGAGCCGTCCGATGTACCCTGCAGCAGCGTGATGAAGTCATATCGGAAGAGCCGGGGAGAGCTGTCTCTCCCCGGCTCCTCCTCCTCAGCCGAGCTTTGCCTGGAGATCTGCGGTCTCTAGGCAAAGCATCGGACATCGGCCGTATTAACGGTCATGTCTGATAAGGCTGTTTTTGAGTGGGATTAATTTGTCCCGCTCGAAAACAGTGATGGGGCACATTATATGGGTCAGATAGATGGCCGTGAGCGCGCAATGCGCTCGAAATGGCCATCGGTTTGACCCATATCTCCATGTCTGTACCCTGCTTTAGACGATCAGCCGCGGGGCAGATGCGATTTAAATCCTGCACTGTGATCGCAGCTGATCGCTTCCATTTGTTGATTGCGGGCGGTGGATGGACGAAAATTTTCTGCCCTGATGGCACCTGTAGTCATGATTGGACATCATGTTTAGATTGCATGTGGAGGCGATCAGAAATTCCAGAGAGTCCATTTATTCTATTAAGGCGCAATCAAGGGGCGTTTTTTTTTAATGGAGGTGATTTTTTTAAAAATCATGTGTAAAAATCGCCTGGTCAATGCTGACACATTTGGGCGTGATTGGCCTCCCATAATCGGCACACACAATTAAAATTGTGTCCGCCCCACGTCTGATCGCCTACGTGGGAACATAGCAGTATTTAATTTGCTTATGTGGATGATTTGAGCAGCGGGGAGTATTGTAGTAAACCTGTTGCTTTAGGGCTTGTCCCCACTTTAGTGATCAGCCGTGACTTCCATTTAGTTGAATGGGCTTGTCCCCACTTCAGCTAAAGGCTGTGATCGGACGCAGATGGGGTGCGACCCGCGATCAAAATCGCGGCTCCCTGCGTCTTTGATTGCGTCAAAAATCTGAAAAAAAATTGGAATACAATTTTTTAATGCGTCCTCATTCATTCTCTATGGGTGCGATTAGGTGCCATGAAAATTGCTAGCAATCACCGCCCCCATGATTATAATCATGGGAGATTGCTAAAGTGGGGACAAGCCCTTACATGGGCAGAGCAAAGATGAATGAAGTATAACAGGTCAACACTTTTCTGGTAGGACAGTCATCATTTATTATTATTATCATTTATAAATATAGCACCAAAATATTACACAGCGCTTTACAATAAATTAGAGTTGAGCACAAGATAACATATAGGTACAGGTTATGACACCTGCCTGATCGGGCTTACAATCAAATAGGTTTGGGAACAAAGTATACAATAGGTAGGGTGGGTGGGACTGGTATGGTAATTATGTTAGGAATGAGAAGATGGGTTTTCAGGGATTTTTTAAAAGTGCCAAAGGTAGGAGCGAGTCTAATAGGAGTTCCAGCGAGTAGCATCAGCCCTAGAGAAGTCTTGAAGCTGTGCATGTGATGATGTTATGAGTGATGATGTCATTAGTAAGTCACTGGAGGAGTGGGGCGGTTAGGGGTTTATTTATGTACCAGGTTGGAAATGTTAGTAGGACAGGAGGCGTGGAGTGATTTAAAAGAAAGGCACAGAACTTTCAATTTAATTCTCTGGGCAATTAGAAGCCAGTGTAGAGATTTGCATTCATGAGTGAATGACTAAAAAGGTGATACTGGTAGTCTAGTAAGAGGAAAACCAGAGAGGATGATGTTGCAGTAGTCCAGACGAGAGATGATGAGAGCATGTATCAGGACTTTGGTGGTCTCTGGGGAGAGGAAGGGGAGGATCTTGGAGATGTTGCGGAGATAGAAATGCCAGGATCTAGCAATGTTCTGAGAAAAGGAGAGTGTGGAGTCGAGGATGACACCAAGGCAGTGTGCTTGAGCAATGGGGGAGATGATGGTGTTGTTTACTGTAAGTGAAATGTTGGGGGGAGGCTTGGAACAGTGATGGGGGAAAGATGATGTTCTGTTTTTCTCAGATAAAATTTTAGGAATCTGTCAGCTTCCATAAAGAGATGGCCAATAGCCACTGAGAGATGTTGTCCAGGATAGAGGGAGTAATGGCCCAGGTGGATAGGTAGATTTGCGTATCATCAGCATAAATGGTATTTCAGACCAAAGAATGAGATGAGTAGTTGCGGGGGGTAAGGGGGGTTCTCACGGGGCCCCTCGCCCTCCGCCTCCCGTCCCAGGCAGCCGTGTACGTGGCGTCCATGCGCCGCCATGGGAGCCTTGGGAGCGCGTCAACAAGCTTGGGGGCGTGGTCCCGGCTCCCATGGCGACGATGGGGGGTTTAAGGGGAGTGGATGGACGGCGGCTGCAGCGGCATCACGTGAGGCAAACCCATCCTGAGATGGAAGGCAGCAATGCTGGCGAGGGGGGAAGTGATCGTTTGTTTGGTGAGTCATCTTTTGACTTGTAATGGGTTGGTTTTTTGGAGGGACCGTGAGGGTGGTCTGTTCCCCTTCCCCGACCAGACTACAATGCCTGGTTTATCACTGCCTCTTTATCCGCAGGTGGTTGTTATCCGGAACCGCTCACCCTTTTCTTTCCCCCATTATCACTGGGCTGGCCGTCTTGGGCCTGGGCGGACGTATGTGGGGTACCTCCTCGGACACCCCGGGACCTCTTCAGATGTGTGGGGATGCCCTGACCAAATCTATCTGCCCCTCACCACCATTGTAGGCAGTGAGTACCTCAATATAGACTTTAGAATC
>CM070038.1:50724396-50748403 GCA_036250615.1 Ptychadena robeensis
TAGGGGCCCAAAGCTCTGCTCCTTACTCCCCCCAATAGCTGTCTACCTTCCTGTTTTGGCCAGTGTTTCATCAAGATAAGTTCCCCGTCAAAATGTGCTCACCCTGTAACCACAGGATCACTAGCAGGGGAAGCTAGCAGGGGAAGCACAATCTTTTCAGACGAGATAAAAATGACTAGCAGAGCTTCCCTGTCAAGATGGGCTCCCTGTAAGCACAGAATGACTTGCAGGCGGAAAAATTTGACCGCAAATTCAAAGCCCCGACTAATTGGTTAATGAACCTGATGGGCTGCAGACCCCAAGTTTGGCAAGGTTGTAGCCGAAGACCATTACTACAATCCTACCAAATTGGGGGTCTCTAGCCCCTTGGTTCTAGAATACCTTGACCCTCAAAGTGGGTCACTTTTACCTTAGAAATGAATGGGGAAGTCAATTATGGCGAGTTCCCTGTACCTGACTTCAAAAATGGAAACGTTCTCAAGGGGCTTTTACCCCAAAATGTTTGGGAGAATTTAAGTCAGCCCCTTCCCTCCAGATTTGGATTGCATCCTGCTCACAATGTGCTCACAAAGTCGGGCAAATTTTGCTCAAGGACCTGGTGGTCAAAAAAAAAAAACTTTTTAAGTGTATGTGTTTAAGAAGTTTGAAGTTTTTTAGCATGTAAAATTCCTGTGTGCAGTTCCCTGGCCTCTTTGGGTCTGGAGAATCGAAACTTTTAGGGTGTAGAGTTAAAGACCCTCCCTATAAATGTACCAAGTTTGGTATTTTGGGTCTTTTGATTCGTGAGGTACACGGGGCCAAAGTGGGCCCATGTTCCCAAAGAAATGCATTGGGAGCAGAACCCTACTTTGGGCCCCTGATTTTTCCGAGCCCCTCGAGCCACTGGGGCAAGACCTGGGTTACATCCGCATAGGGGCCAGTGAGGTGCTCGGTCAAAATTGTGACATATTTCCCATAGAGAATGAATGCAGATTTGTTGAAAATTTTTGTCTTTGGGATCCTGTAAATATCTGGTACAATATGAGAACTATGTGCATGCCAACTTTGGGGGCTTTAGTCCCAAAGTGGCCAGAATGATGCACAGTCAAACGCGCCAAAATTACCCATACTTTAACAAGGCCTTTTGCAGTTTGGGGCCGGAGTACAATGGTTTCTGACTTTGAACCAAGGGCCCAGAGACAAATTTTATGCATGCTACAAAACTTAAACTTTTTTTTTTTACTACATACACTAAAAAGTTGGATCTTTTTGACTACGCAGAGCAAGTCACGTCCGACATTAGGGGCAATTTTTCTCCTAGTTTTCAACATGCCAGGAAAAAATGGATATGGAGGAAAGAAAGGCCTTCACCTAAATGTGGGCCAAGTTTGGGGTAAATTGCCCCACAAAAACCCTTTGGTGTAACAGCTCAATGTCGGGAAAACCACAAGGTGCACAAGGTACATGTTTGGGCCTTGTCCCCATTAAAGACTTTGGGTAAATTAGGTCAGTTTGACTGGGTAAAGCCTATGGGTAAAGTAGCACAAGTCAAGAAAACTGCAAGATGTGCAAGGTCCGTGCTTGGGAAAATCGTGAGGTCTGTGTTCAGGGCTTTTCCCAATTAAAGCCTATGGGTGAGGTAGGAGAGTATGACTGGGCATCATTCCGGCCCCTTTGGGGTTAAAGCCCCCAAATTTGGCATGCATGTAGTCCTTATATTATACTAAATACCCACAAAGCCCCCCAGGATAGAACTTTATGTGGACAAAAATGTTGTGCTTCCCCTGCTAGTCATTCTGTGCTTACTGGGGGCGCACATCTAGTCAGGGGAGCACATCTTAACAGGGGAGCTCAGATCATCACAACACCAGGAAAGTAACATAGATGCTACTCAGATCATGGTTGTAGAGAAATGCAGCTGATTGGCTCTTTGAGCTGTCAGTTCTCTTTTTCTTCTGCAGAATATACACACTGCCCATACCCTCCCTTAGCACTTCCAGCCTATTGCTAGACTGATGGAGGGACAAGCAAGAAGCAGGACTAAAGGCCCTCACACACGTACTGAGTGGGGGCCGACAGAGCAGGACAGATCAGCTCTGAAATGCAGCGTGATGACATCATCACCCTTTGTGTGCCGGCCGTTGGCTTCAATGAAGATGCCGGTCTTGATTGAAGTTAAAGCATCAGCCGGCATCGGCCAGAGAATATCAGGCATGTCCGTTCTCTGGCCGGCCCAGCTGTGGGGCGACAGGGATCTGTTGCCCCACAGCTGGGCCGGCCAGAGAACGGACATGTGGGCACCCCCAATTGGCGGGCGATTGTGCCACGGACCGACGGCTGCGAGCGAGTGTGTGTGTGTGTAAGGCAGAAAAGGCAGCAGGGAATGATGGGCAGTGTAGTACTTCAGAAACTAGCAGAAGGCAATGCTAGCAGTTGCAGCAAGTGGTCCTCCATGAACAAAAACTTAATATGGACAATAACTACATTTAATTACAAGCTCTCCTAGATGGAAGACAGTCTGTACTAATTTTTGTGTTGCTATTATAATGAAAAAACAATGGAATAACATGGTTTATAGGGTGACAACACTTTGTCCATGTTTCCTAGTTATTCTCCCCATTTGTCACCCTGCTTGTCAATCAACTTAATTGCAACAAGATCTTGCATAGGGAATGCAAAGTACTTAGCAAAATGAGGTTACCCATCTCAGCATCTATCAAGTACTGCAATTTCAGTTTTGAGTAAACTAACCTTCATTTAAAGCCTATAGGGTTGATTATGAGATACACACCCTTTGCTTTATAGACTTTTCTATATAACAAATTCTATATTTTTCTAAAAGAATTCCTGGTCATTTAACAGTAGGGTACTGTTAGAATAATGTGTCAAGAGCAATCTGTCTGTAAAACTAGAATGACAAACAACTTTTAGGTCAGTAGCCAAAATGATGAAGTGGCTTCATGGCTATAAATAGGAGACATGAACTACAACCCCCTAAACGTAAGTCAATGTCATCTCATGCCTTTGACCTCTGAACCTTCCACATTGACCAATAGCTCCATTTAAGTCAAAGACAAAAACCTAATGTGCCATTTAAATTGCAGTCGAATGTTTGGAAAGTCTAGCACAATGAAATTCTGTAACTAATTTAACTGCAAATAACACATTTGTAATCTTCAGTACATTTTAAATACATGAAATTAGCATACTGTAAGGTCACAAACTTTGAATTTTAGTTAGTGAGAGAGAAATTGACAGGGACTTAAAAAAGTTAAGTCATCTATAGAACTACAATATACCGTATGTGTTGTTTGGTGCCTGCATTAAACTGTTTACGTTTTCCCTTGGATATTTGGGTAGGCCATACACTGGACCCTGATGTCTACCTGAGGAAAAGTTAAGCATTAAAGGAATGGATTTCCGTACGATAGACTTAAAAATCGATTGCTTTAAGTCGATCAAATCAGATGCACACCATAGTTTTGGAGAGGAAATAAGAAAAAAAATAGTTAGTTAGAGGCACAGCTATTCACATATATACAGAATATACAGCATGTTACAGCAAAGTAGGTAGGGCTGGATTTTGCAGTACTCACTCTATACAGTATTCCATTGCCAAGCCAAAATGCCAGTGCCAAGAGGGATGTCTAAGCTCCACCATAGTGTGCAGAGCTGAAACTTTAACATGTGTCAAGCAATATATATTCTGTGAACCCATTGACCAACTTATGGAGAGACATACTACTCATCTCAAGGCTACTTAAATCTCAAGGCTAAACAGGCTAAATAGGATTCCCTGGGGAGGTAAAACTTTTCTGAAGGGGCTGGTAATGCAGTCAACATATTTCGCAAATAACTTGCTTCAACAACTGCTCAGTGAATAGACCTACAGACTCATTGGACATATTCGCCCTTACCCGGAGTTATGCCTTAAACTTTGGAGTACTCCCCACTGTCTCCGTCAATCCTATTAAAAATATCTGAATTTAGATGCATTCACTTTGATGGAATACTTCATTTCTGCACTGTAAGCAGCTCGAAGCTGCCAATGACACCAGAAACCCACAAAAGTGTACATAAATAATGCATAGATTGCTTTTCACTCTGTTTGAGCAAAATATTAGATATGCCTTTTTTATACCGATGTTAAAATAAAGACGCATAAGCTGGTTGCTTGAAGAAACTCTTGTCATTAACATGGGCCTGACTAGAACCAAAAGTCACTACTTATAACACATAATAGTATGTATGCTGAAGCAGATGTGTCAACCTACAATGAACATTTCGGAATGAACATTTCCCCCTTTCTAGGAAGTTATCAAGGCACAAAATTTCTAACAGGATCAAATGCTGTTTTTTCCCCCTGAGTTTAGAGCAGAGTTGTCATGCTCAATGTTTTTGTTAATATATCCCCATCCAGAGATAACTTTATGGCTCCACATCCTCCATTGTATTCCTCATAATGGTGAATTGCGTTGATGATTGGCCTCTCAAATACAAAGTACAGTGAAAGTCGATCATAACTTGATACACCACTTTTGGGTGTACCAGCTACTTCCTAGGTTTTTGGTGGAACAATAGATTGCCTGGATAGTGAGCTAGACCAGGGACACCTATCTAGAAAATTGGTGATTGATGCTATCAAAAGCAGCTGACCGCCCAGCCCCATACATGCTCGGGCCCGGATATCACAATATTCTAAAACTGTATTTTGAATGGAATTTTCAGTATCATCTCTATATTTCAAAGAAAACTTAGGACACTCAGAAGACTTGGGACATGTGCTGTGGGTGTCAGGTTACATTAACATACCTGACTATATCTCATACAAGAAAATTAACTTGTTTTGCCCAGAAAGTTTTTTCATAATTAGTTTTAGAGAACTAAAATACTGGCCCATTTACAATGCATTGTAATACTTCTCATTGCTTGTAAGATACATACAAGTAATCTTGTATTGGACTTGATCACATTCTTGCATGGATCTGTGGATATGGTCAATGTTGGTGGTGATGCATTACAATAAGTACACTGGAATCAGTAGTTTTGTATTGCCAGTCCCTGGGTACAAGCAATTCCAAATAAACATTTTTATTGTGCCAATACTGCACACTTCCTGGAAAAGATGGTGGTTCAGGATGTCTTGAGTGCTGACCAACCTATAAGCACTTGAATACATGATGTTGTCTAAAGATTCTTGCAAAGTGCTCCCACCCCGTGCCTATAAGCATCTGTTGGGCTTATTCATGTTTGCTCATTATTTGGAATCCCTACACAATGACTTTATTGTACAGTTTAGAGTATATTCATCTTACTATATGATTAATCTTGATAAACGATCACAGTGTAGTGACGCAGTGAAACGCTGAATCATTCGACTAATCAATGCGCACCATTTGGTCCCCATCCAAAATAATGGCAATAGAACATGGATTTTCCAATATGCTGGTTCCCTGTTCGATCAACATTTGTTCGAGCGGTGTCAATCCAACATGGGGTTCAAGTTCGATAGAACAAGGGGTTTTGCGTTCAATACCTGTATGCACACGGTGATTGATCGTTCAGAAATCAAAAATCAAACCCAACTGTGTGTGGGGGTCTTAAGAGTCTTCATTATGTGGCACTTACTTGTGTATCTAATGTATTTGCCCCTCCATGAGCTGTATTCTCTGGCTCTATATCAGGTCAGGACATTAATTCAGTGGTCAGAGCATAGGGACACGGCACGTGGTGGGAACACAGGCACCTCATACTCCCAGAAGAATTAAATGCTAAAGTCAATGAGAGCAGAGGGAACAGGCGAGACACAACCCTTAAAATAGGTGAGTACATCTTCTCTTGTCAGGATAATTTCAATACCCATTTCAAGAGATAATTGCTGCTTGTCCTTAATTTTATTAATCCTTTTTAAAATTCTCTTGTTCTAAAGTAGATTAGATGCCATGTTTATGTATTCAAAACCACCTGCCAAACAAGCTGCCAACAAAAGTACTGGTTTTGTCCTGACTTGTGACTCACTTACTGCAGAAACGATTCTGGGACCATTGATAATTCTCCCAAAACGTGGAGAATCTGGAGAAGATTTTCTAGAGACAACTAAAATCAACTATTAACAGCTTAATGCAAAAGTGAACACTGCCTCAGCACCTCTTTCCTTGAATGACAAGACATGAAAATATGAATCACCAGGGGTTAACTCTCCCTCCCTTTTATTCACACCAAATTGGGTGCCATAAATAGCCCTGGGTGTTGAGGGGGGGCTTTTGATTGGGTGTCTCTGAAGCCGTATTCTGTGTGACCCGTGGGGTGAGAGCCCATATATCACCCACTGACAGCTACAGAAAAGCCGCAGATTAGCAACTAAATCGGTTATTGATCAGTCAAGCGCTTGGCTGGACGAGATGCGTTAGGGAAGCGTCAGCCGAACCTGGAGAGTGTATGAGTGCATGTGCGGAGAGAGGGGGGTGAACTGTCATCGAGGACCTTTAACCCTTCCGAAGCCGGTGGGGCCAGCGATGTATCACTCCACTGTCTGTGGTAGCGGAAGGATTAACTTGTCATTGGGTAACAAGGTTGGGATGTCCTACAGTAGGGGGTCTTAACCCTGTTATTCCAGGAATTGGGAAAAAAACTGGGTGATTTACTAAACTACTGAATGAGATGAAAAGCCAACCAGCGCTCATGTGGTTATACCGGCATATTTCATTTTGTATAGTACATTTTCCCTGTAGACTTCTGTAACTGTTTTTTCCTTTCAGAATGGAAACTCATGATACATTGAAAGTGACAATAATACATTCTACTGCATGTTCTATGGACAATTCCTTTGGTGGGGTAAAGGCTAAGAGACTATCCGTAGACACAATATGTCGGAAGATTCTGGCGTCATCTGCAATCATTTATGGACGTGTCTATGTGCCAAGCAGGAAACCCTGATACAGGTATTAAAGTTTCTGTGGTCTTTGCTGATTCTGGTTGTGAAGACCATTGCATTGAAGGGCCTCCTCTAGCTGGCCTCTTAGGCTATCCATACATGTATTGATTTTGCGTTTGTTTCCCGAACGATTGATCAGCGTGCACGTTTGCGGTGATCGTTTGGGGATTGATCATTCGGGAATCTATCACAATAACACACAATAACACTTTCAAGCTGGATCCCACTCGAAGAAGTCGATCAAACTGAGAACGTACATGTGCGTAAATCCTGTAATGCCATTAATTACAGGATCCCCATCCAAAGTATGAAACGGGTATCGATCAGGCAAATGGTGCCCATCAATTCACCTTTAGATCGACGAATGTTTGAGGGCACAGGTATCGACCCTTGTATGGGGACCTTAACTGGTCTTCTCACCTCTTCTCACCCCATTGGCATCAGGTACAATGCAGGACCATATGCCCCTTATACTCCAATATACAAAATGGCCCAGAATTTTCTGCCCACATTTCAGTGCTGGATATTTGTTTGTTATGCTGGTTTTTCCCTAGAATCTATAATTATCTTTTATAAGCTGGTGGAGACGAATTTTATTTGATTTATCGTAATATATATAGCTATATTATCTAAATATATAACTTGAAAATAAACCTAACCAAGGTCTTTGGTTGTCTTGCTTGTCTTTATTGCCGTTGTGGCTCAGTATCAGATGCTAACAGATACATGTTGCTTTTTAAAGCTGTTTAGGGCAATCCAACTGCCCTTAAAGTTCAGCCACCCTCAGTATGGAAATTATGACTTTATGACTTATGGAAAGTTTAGAAGCAGATCTTCCATTGCATATACTAATGCAAGCTATCAGTGACCTATTAAAATGCAATTTGCATCACGTTGTGGGATCATAAATATCGCTACTACAAGTCCACAAGGTGTCTGGTCTGGTGTCACAACACTCCTGCCCTGGGGTAACGCCCCCTCCCTCCTAACTTGCATGCACACAACCCTTCTTTCTATGTCAACCAATTGTGGTGATGATACTATGTTCAGGGGCTTTGTAAATAACTCACAAAATCAGATTTCATTTTCAAAATCAAATTCCACTACCTCTTAAAACAAAATCAGTAAATTGTCCACAAGATGGTGCTGCTGCTTGCTATATTTCACCAGCCTGAGCTTAGCTCAGTATCACCACTTTCACTTTACATAGAGAACGGAGGGGAGCACTGAGCTGTGCTTACAGCTTCTCTCTGTTACCCCAATTCCAGAACCACTGATGAGGCCAACAATATTTGATTAGGCAAAAGTGTTTAAGAGGTTAGGTTTCATAGGAAGATATGGGTAAAGCCCAGTTCTGGGCTCACCTTTCCTATCCATAGGCCCCCTTGGTTGCATTATATGCTCACCTTTTCTAGGTGTCTTCAGACTCACAGGGTCCTCTACCTCTTTTGATTCCTACCACAAGATCTTCATGGAAATGTTCCCCAGAATACTTCCAGGTTGAATAATTCTGTACGCCCTGTTCCCTCCCCTCGCTATTTGTCAGAGTGTCTATCACAGTGGTAGAATGATGAGGTGAGGGAACAGAACGGAAAGGACCAGGTATAACTTTGGGCCCTTTAACACCATTTTAGTTATTTGTGTCTACTTTCAAGTCTGCTGTACTTGCCTGGCAAGCAATTAGAAACTTTAAAACCATTTTCAACAACATTTTGAATATATGTTATTTTATTTATCTTTTATTCTTGATAACTATTAGGATGTGATACCTGGCACAGTTATGTGTTTTCCATTAAGCCCCCACTTTCAGATCACTCCAATTTCTATTAGATCTACCAACAACTTTGTAGTTCCGGATCCTCCCTGATAGAATACACAGTGATTGGAAGGGTTAGAAAGGTCCTCATATTACATGGTTTTGGTAAAACAAGTTGATTGTACAGAAATTGTATGGGAAGATTGTTAGGTGTATGGGGGGCTTTATTCTTTTCACCACTACAATCTATTTATTCTTATGAATGAGTATTTTATCTCATAAATCAGTATTTTATCTCAAACAAAATGCCTCTGTTTGCTTCCCCCCTAATAATTAGCGTATAGAGACTTGCAATTAGCATCACTGGGATGCTAGTGATTTTTAACCAGTGTGATCATTTTTAAAAGTTCACTTATGTCTACTGTAGCAGTGGTGTATACTCCTGTGTAGCAGGATGTGTCAACTCAGTATAATTAAAGAGTAATAATAAGACGATAAAACAAGCAGCTATAGATCTGAATGGTGTGTTATATATGATTAGACAATATAAAGCACCAGGGGAGCCCTACGCCTCTCAAGTCTCCATCCCCCTCCTTCTCTTCCTCCCTCCTCCTCCCATCTTTATAATGATAATTTGACTTCAATCAGGGAAGTGTCTAAGCAGAACAAGAGATTTTTGCTTATCAACAGACGGTCTCTGTGGTAATTTGTTTTAATTAGTTTAAAGCCTGCTGTAATAATCCTGTACAGTTATATATCTATTCACTTAACTCCCGACGCCTTCCCGCAGCAGCTCCCATCAATCCCCAGCAAGCACTTAACCCCTGCATGGCCAGGGCCGCCAATTCCCCAATGGGTTAATTCGCTGCCTAGACAGTATATAAGCGCAAAATACCCAATATGTGAGATTATTCTGCTGTGAATACAGAAGAGGTACATTGATGTTTAAATGATGGGTCCACCCAAAATTGTATAATGCCAGCCAATATTCCCTTGCAACATAGTTATATTACCTGTTGAATCTGCTAGACAGTCTTTTGACCAAGCAAAAGTGACAGTTACAGGGTTGTGACAAACCATTTAATGGTAACAGGTGTACTTACAATGGGCAGATTTTATTGTAGTTCTTGGACCAAATTTGACTGATAGTAGCTTATTATGATTCAAAGGTAAGTGGTCAACTGGCAGAAGATAAAAAAAAAAGGTAACCCCTAAACTGGAAAATTAGATACAAGTTAGGATTCATAAAAAAGAGAAATCGATTGATAACTTGGTGCTTGGTGGTCAAAATGGTGCTACCAATTCCTAATATTGTCCCATGGTTTCCTTATCCCTTAACCCAATCTGTCTGCATAAAAGTAGTGTATGTATTAAAGTCTCCTGAGCAATATTTAAACAGTTTTGTACTACAGTAATTAGTACTTTGCTATAAATAAATGCTGAGAAAAATACCATTATCAATGGAAGAAAAATAGACCATGTTAACACTGAAAGGTCTGTCTTTCCTAAATTGTAAAGAAACTCAAAGTGTCACTATATGTGTTTTTGTTCTCTTTCAATAATGTGCATGTTATGTTATGTGCTGCAAAACATGTCTACCATTTAAACCGCTTACAAAATGCACTGCTGCATGCATTTTGCATCCTCCTACGTTTATACTTCCATTGTATTTAATGTAATGTACTGGTATTTAATGGGAAACGCAAATGCAAGTGCTTTAGACTACACCGCACTGCTAACTGCGGTTTGAGGAGGGACAAATGTAAAAAAATGGGGGCACCTTGTCTTAGCGCACCTGTGCGTGTCAGGGGATGTTGGACACTTTCTGGGCTGCTGACAACTGTCAGCAGTCCAGAAAGCATACGTGTGAATGCTCCTGAGTACAGTATCCTTCACCTTCAAAAGACATTCAGAAGCTGGAAAACTCTGTTGGGAAAACACTGGCTGTCAGATTCAGAGCCATCAGGATCAGGGGTCAGCTTGCATGATAGTTGGCTCACAGGACCTGAGCTTCAAGCTTAGTTTAAAAGTGGTCATAGTATACAAGTCTCGGCTCCAAGGGTCAAGGGGGATATTCTAGTTGGAGGTTTGACAGGTCAAGTTGAGAAAGAAAACTATTGTATACTAAGGTGTATACTAAGGTGGACTGATAAATAAAAATGTTACATCTTCGGTTAATCATGCAGGATTGTTGTACACTGTGGAGTAGGCGAAAGGATGATTTCTCAGTGTGACACATTAACTGTCAAGCAATAGATGATGTATGATGGTCTGGGGCTGATCATCTAGATTGAGGGCCAGTAACTTTTCCAATGTTAAGGTAGGCATACACAGTTCAATATTTCCATTTGATCGATCTACAAAACCATGAAGAACCCTCTGGTATGTACCCAGTTAGTCCAACAGCAAGATATTGGCACAAACATAAGTCCAAGCTTTGTCAAGACTACTGTAAGAAAAAAAGATGGTAAGCTTGAAAACATACAGTGGACAACAGGGTCTCCAGACCTAAATCATTTTGAGATAAACTTATATGTGGCACACATTTATGGGCACTTTTGCAACAAAGTTGCTAAAGAATATGTAATCTCCAAAAAGAATGCCACATGTCTGTTATAACTAGTGTTGAGCAGCATATGGTATATTCGAATTCGCGTAATTTCGCGAATATACAAAGAAACATTCTAAATTCATAAAATTCGATTCGCAATGCAGCTTTACAGCTTCTCTTCTTCATTTCATTTCATTTCATTTCTCTTCTTCGTGTGTATTGCGCATATCCATTCGCAATGCGCGCACATATGCCCAATGTATGCCGGTAAACAATGCTGAAACATAATATGATGTATATCCGCCATTGCTAATATCCGCGCGCACATTCGCGAAATATTGCAAATTCACGAATTTCAAATATTGTCGCTCAACACTAGTTAAAACTACCAACGGTGGTTACTTTAATGTGTAAAGAAAACTTTTAAATTCATATATGCATTCCATTATTTTTTGTTTAACATCATTTTTTTTGTTCTATACTTTTATTTCAGAGTATAATGATACATTGTACTAGTTGATTTTCAATATACACTGTTTAAGAAAAAAAGTTAGGCTTAAATCCTTAACCTGTGTGTGTGGATGTGTGTATATATATATATATATATATATATATATATGTTTCCAAGAACACATCCAAACAAAGTTACCATTGCCCTTGGGGTCAACAGCAACAGACAAAATACATAGAATATGCTAAAGCAGGCTTGATATTGGAACCATCCGATGTTCCCTGCAGCAGCGTGATGGTATGGTATAACAAAGTCATTTCTTTTTTTTGTTATGCATTGTTATATTTTCACAATAAATATTTATGGAGTTTGCTTTCAGACTTTCTGTCTATGATTGAAGCTTCACATGCTTGTCCAAGCAGGCACTGTCATCATAAAATACCAATTCACCGTCCCTTTGACTTGTAGGAGATCCTGAACTTCTCTTGCTCTACCAAAGCCCATTGGTTTGTTAGGTGTGTTGTAACCTGTAATTCCATTGCCCTATGGTATATGATGCTTAATGCTGGAAATTGTAGTGCCTTAATCTATGGAATCAGACATGATTAATACCTTCATACATACATGCATACATACATACCACTTTATTCATCTTTAATAGCTAGGACATGCTAGGACTTGTAGTCCCACAGTGATCAAATAAACTACAAGACATCTGCCTCTAATCTTCCCTTGACTTCCTCTCCTCCCTTGTTTTACTGCTCTTCTGCCTTCCACTCTCCCCTCCACCCCCAATTTGAAAGGATGTTATCAATAACTGCTAGATGGATAAGGCGTGACGAGTCTCAGAACAATCCCCTGTCTGCTGAACTTTAATTAACAGTTACTTAATTAGTTCGAGACCATTTAGAGTAAAATGTTTTGATTAGGAATCTGCATGTGGCCCCCCTCTTTGATGAATGGGAGCGGGTGTCCTCCTCTCCCGCTGTTCCTAATAGATAATAAACCCAAATCCATCAGGCGCTCATAGAGACGTGTCGGGGGACAAATTCGCCACGATGCCCCATCAATCCCTGCTGACGGCCCTAAACAAACAGCCCCCCTCGAAAAAGCCACAAACAAATACATTGTTAACAAAGACAAGTGGAGACGATGACCCCAAATTAAAAGGAGCCTGTCAAGGATAGCTGTTTCCTGCCAGAAGCTTCCAACCACTGACTCCTGTACACAGTAACAGAGGCGTCCTAAAGTGTGATGCTGTAGTGATGTGCAGGTAGTTGTAGTAGTATAAAAAGGCAACTAAAGACGGGACTGTGAATATTTGTCAGAACTCCTCCCTCTCTATCATTCTCTCACACTTCCTGGCTTCTCAGCATACATCTGGCTATGGATTGCATTTCCCAAAATTACCTGCAGCTAGAGATGGTAACAAAATGATTACAAACATTTCCACTAGCTTAGGGCCCCCATACACCTTTAGATTTCTCTGTCAGATTTCCTTTAGATCTTCTTTTGTTTTACCAAAACCATGTAATATGAGGGACTTTCTAAACCATCAATTCAACCTGTGTTTAATCACAGAGGACCCGGCACTACATTGTTGTTGGTAGATCTAAAGGATATCTGACAGAGAGATCTAAAGTTGTATGGGGGACTTTACTTCGTGAATTAATAGAAAACCCCCTGAACATGGCATCATCATATTGGACATGTAGGGAAGGGTTTTAGGAACACTTAAAAAATAATTCAGATACATTTAATATATGTATAAAGCTGGGCCCCCAGCCGAACTAATGAGCTGCAAATGCAGAGTGCCGTCCGATTCTGGGCACTAGCAGGCATGATGACGTCATCACACTGCCTGCTACTGCATAGGATCGGATAAGGAATAGACAGTACATCGTACCGTCTATTCCCAGCTTTAGACATATTCTAGAGACATTTGCAGGTTATCTACTTACCATCTAATGATGGCACAGTGGGACTTTAAGGCCAACAGTACAGTGCCCCATACACGCTTAGATTTCCACCCAATTTTTTGGGCGAATTGGTTGGCCAAAAAAACTTAAAGCTTAAAGGCAGAAATCGACATGTCCCCATCCAAAGTACAGGTACGTCTCCTCAGCTCCGTCTGGTAAACACAGGGGACACACAGCCTGTCTGCAGCTGCCTGCTTCTCTCCCTAAGAAGCTGTGAGGGGGGAAAGTAGGTGCTAGCAGCTCCTCCCTTCGTGCTAGACAACCAGCTCACAGTGTCAGTGACCTGGCAGCATCTTCTCATAGCCGGTGTCCCTAGATGCTGTCTGCCACGTCCCCTTAGCTAATCGTGCCCTGGCGGCCCGAGCTGCTAGGGGGACCCGATGGGCAGTGCTGGCACGATTGAGTCATGATTGGGACCCGATGTTTCGGCCTATTGACCAAGCGTGATGACCTCATTATGCACGGTCGATTTGCCAAAACATCGGTTCACAATCTAAATGGGTATGGGTGTGTAAAAAACAATAGTAAAATGTTTATTTATGAACATATAGAATTTGAGTAGTAAGTTCAATCAGAGATATACATTTACAGAGTCCAGACAAATTGGATGATTTGCTCAGGTGTATAGATTCATGCCCTGTTATTCAAAGCATTTCGTGACTTCTTAGTGCTTCATCAGAAAGAGGTGCATGAACAGTATGCAAGTGACTTCACTATCTGAATGCGGGCTGCTAATCAGGGGACAGGCGGAGGTGCACCCCTCTGGGGGGAATGGGGAACGTTCTGGACATGCTCTTACATATTGAAAAGAAAAAGTCTTAAAGCAAACCCGCTGTAGCTATTTTGTCAGGAAAAGTTAATGTAGTGAAGCGTTTAAGTCCTTGCGCTGTTCAAATCGATATGTATAATCAACTCGATTTACCACAGGTGGACTCCAATTAACCCCCTGGGCGTTACAGGCTTCAAACTGTGCTGTACTGGCTTTAGGCATAATGCCAAGGATGATCAGGGGAAACAGGACGAAGGCAAAGGCAACTTGGGATAACATAATTTCTTTATATTCTTAATAAAATTTGCCAAAATCTCAAGTAAACTTTTTTATGTCATGATGGGGTGTTGTGTGTAGAATTCTGAGAAAATTGATTTCTGTAACATAACAAAATGTGGAGAAACAGATGCACTGTGAATACTTTCCGGATTCACTGACACTGTATGTTGGATATCCTGAAGTGAACGGTAGTGGCATAACAATATAAGAACTTACCTGTACTGTTTTGAAAATGTTTTTAATAAACTTTATTGAAGAAAACCCCAATATAAACACTCTCAAAAATGTTCAGAGTAATACTAAAATCAGTGTCATTAGTTTTAATATTTTCTGCAAAGAATGTAAAACTGGTCTGCTGCCTCTTGACACCATTGTCCATGCTTAACATATTTTCAGACTCTGTCTGTAGTAACATAGGCTACGAACACTGTCTCTTGTGATGTAGTAAGTCTTGTGTGTCATGCAGCTTGGCAGCATGGCAGGTTTTTGGAATAAGGCCACAGATATGATGAACCCAAAGGTGGCTAAGAAGTTATGGGGTACAGCTTGGGCATATGGTCTGTAGTTACAGACCTGAGCAGGCCTCTGAATCAACCTCTCAGTCTGTACCAGCCAAGTTAAAGCAGGCAGCTTGACGTGTGATGAATCGCAGCTACACAAGTGAGATTTACATTAGCAATTAAAAGGAAGTTTTAGCAGATCGGACAAGCTCTGTGTACACCCTTCATTACTTCCCGCAGTGTGGGGGATTAACTCCTCCGCTCAGACTGCTGCAATGCATTGTAGAGGCTTCGGGAGGCTCAATTAACTCCAACATTATGGTTGCTGCGGAGGTTTCGCCTACTGCAAATAAATGCATCCAGTGCCAATGAGTTAAATGGTCTGTTTCTATACTCATTAGCTGCTGTTACTACAAAATACTGTAATTGTGAAATAACAAAACACATTTCAAGGCAGAATATTGGCAACCCTTGGGATTATAGGGCTGAGGTAGCAAGGCAGCACAGAAAGCCATGTGCAAAATCCCATAGCAACCAGGTATCAGATTACTATATTCACACCACTTTACAGATGCTAAATGACTGGTTGCTATCGTTAGTGTGTACCACATGCTATAGACTTTTTTAAAACTGTAAAAACCTGGAAATTGCACAGATAAACAGTTCAAAAACGTTGACAGTCCTGTTTTACATGGATAATCTTGTTGTGTACCTTGCTCAACAAGTCAAGATGATTTCATCAGTCTGCTGCACATAGAAAGAAACTGTACTGACATACCTCTGCAGAAACAGGGCAGTGTCCCCTTTATGTTTCTTGACCATGATGCCCCTGGGCTCCAAGCGGATATAAAGGAGGGTTCTGCACCCAAGAAGAAGCTCAGTGGGGATGAGTCTGATGGAGTAGGAGCAATTGGGCACGCTGTCCACTCCGAGACCCATTACCACCACAGTCTAGGCCAGCGTGGGGGCGGCCAGGGAACACAATATCTTTTTTTATACCCACTGTATCCATTTCCAGGACACATAAGTACCAGCCGCTGTTGGTCTTACTTCCCCTGGCCCCAAGTTCATCTTGAACTCTTCTTAAGTTAAGGTGTCCATCCACTTACCAACAGGTGCTGAACAAATGACCCGTTCGAGTGCCGCTGGGTGACGCCATAATGACGCCACCATGCTGTACCTTTACAAAACATTCGCTAAGTCTCTTGCATAATCAGTAAAAATTTTGAATTAAGTCAAAAGGACAGAGGCAGCAGCAGAGTTGATGTCAACTTTAAACCAACAAGTCCAAGAAATAGGTCCCTGAGTGCCGATCTAAAGCCAGTCATGTCATCCCATTCCAATCTAAAGTAAATTGCTTGGGATGGCTGGCGGATAGCGATCTGAGGGATCCACCTTACCTCCTCTACTCCTGGACTACTAGAATACAGGACAGCACTGGGAGCACATGATTAGGTAAGTATGTCTTTTCTCTGCACCCTAGACCGAAACAAGCAGTTTACACTTTTTAGTGAGGTGGGGGACTTTTTCATATGATGTTCAGCTTTAAAATAACCTTTCTGCTTCCATGAAAATACTTTATTTGTCCCAGTGAAGCAGAAAAGCCAGGGACAGCCTGGTAACTAGCATTTTAGTATATGGACAGCAATGACAGCACCCCTCCTGCTGTATAAGTCAGGCACTATGTGCATTGGTCTAATGTTAAGTGACAATTATTGTCCTTCCTTGTCCTCTTAAACAAATGATGCCGCTGTCTTCCATCATAAAATGTGCGTATTTGGAGGAGTCCTGCTCTGATTGTAAGGGCTGCTCCTCTGCTAATTTCATTAAAACTTGCCTTAAAAATTGGCCAAGCCACAGTCTGTGTAATCAAGTCAAAAAGATAAGAAGTGATAACACCAGCCAATCAGCATCTGAATATTACAGTGAGTGAGAAAAAGACAGAGAAAGAAGAGAAATAGTAAGTTCAGCGCTAATGATTTCCAAAAACTTTATTTGGCACCAGGACCCCCTTATAAAAGGTTCAATGGGTCTGCTATTATTTGTTTTATGTTTTTTATGGTGTTTGCATTAGTCTTCATTTTTCCTGCCTGCCTTTGGAGAGGGGAGTGTGAGATGTTTTAATAGTTTAAGCTAGGCTTTACATATACACATATATACATATACACAAGTAGTTAACAAAGCCTAAATCCTTGTAAACATCAGAAAACAGGTAAAACAGTTTTATTTTTAGGTAATGGCTTTTACAATTTCAATTAGAGCTAAATCATTGTAACCACCCTGTCCGTGTTAAATGGTTTGTCCCAATCTAATTCCATCCCAATTTACTCAGTCTGCTAAGGGAACAATGAGAGAGTACCTAACTGGCAGAATCAGCAAGTAATAAAACTGATACATGGGGGGGGGTACAAAAACAATACCAAGATGTTAATGGCAGATACAGACTGCACAATAGGACCATTCACATGGTTGCAGTGTTGCATGGTTGCAGTTTTTAGCCCCTCAACCATACCTGTCAAGTTTAATGGCCCATAATAAGGGAAAATACTTAATCTTACTTACTATCTACTGGAGAAACCTTTTTTATTCAGTAGTTTTTGTAACATGTTGCAGTGAAAAGAATTAGACCTAGCAGTATTCACCAAGTCGTATAGTCAGGCCCTTCTTCCTGTAGCAAATATACCTGGAGGTGACGGGTTATATTAAAACATTGGAAGGCCTGCTATATTTTGTGAAACATTCTAACAGACTGACAGATTGTTTACAAAGACGTGAAGATAGTTGTCAAAAACTCTTATCTATGAAAAATGTAATCCTGTGCAGCTAAAGGGGGGCCTGACCCCTACAAATACGAATTCTCTGATTCAGGCCTACTTTCATGGTGGTCAGTCAACATGCTACGATGAAAAATGACTTTCACGTAGAATAGACAGCATGCCATGACAGTGGAAATAACTGAGGACAGCAGTGTCACCGTGTGACTCGGTTGCTTCAGAATAATGGAGTGTTGCGTCTCTGTGTATGTGGGTGAGATGTCTGCTGATGGTGACAGCCTATGAAGGGAAGCTTTCAGAAGGGGTGTATGTGTGATGTTGTGTGACACAAATGGACTACAGCCAAGGAGAAATAACATAAGTAGTCTCTTGAAGTGAAAGGGCTCTGGGTATGCCAGGACAATGGCAGGAAATGGTATAGCAGAGGTTAGTCTTAGGACTTTTTCTAACCCATGAGGGGTACGTAGATGGAGAGCGGGGAAAACCAGCAGAGTACATTGCCCGGCATACCAGGGAAATTACATGTTTTTCTATTTATTTTCACCTGGTGATCCAGCCAGTAATAATCATATTATTTAACGGTGGCTATACCCACTACACTGTATCTACATAGGAGTGATGCAACACCATTAAATAGCAACTTTGCTAAAGCAAAACGAAACTCATGAGCAATTTGTGGTAGATGACATAGGTATCTTTAATACTATCATTCTTAGCGATTATTTTAAAAGCAGCAACATTTTATGCAGAGCTGTAATACCGTATTTTTCGGACTATAAGACGCACCTTTTCACCCCCCAAATCGGGGGAGAGCCCAGAGCCCTGCTGGCATAAGCAAGGAAGAGAGGGATAGATGAACTGGCATCTTTTCCTCTCTTCGTGTCTGAGGAAACTGCAATCACTCTGCAGCTCCCACGGACACAGGAACAGCCAGCCGGAGAGGAGAGCAGAGACTGAGAGGAGAGCAGCTGTTGGCGGAGGAAGCACGTGGTGCTGTGAGTGTACTGCTTCTAGTGACATCTACTGGCTGAATTGAATATTACATTCATTTAATCCATTGCATTAACCCAATTGATGTGAAAACATATTAAATATATTATTTTTTTGGTTTTCCTGCCCTAAAAACTGGGTGCGTCTTATGGTCCGGTGCATCTTTTAGTCCGAAAAATACAGTATTCTGGTTTTATTTCACAGGAAAAGCTTACGGTATTTTATTCCCTAAAAAAAGTAAAATGCCTCAGATGTAGTGGCCAGGGTATGCACCACATGTGTATATATTTGTGAACTGTATATTCTGCCCTGTGTCAACATAATATGTGTAAAAATGTGTATATGACTTTAATTCCTCCCTGCATTCCTCAGCAGCAGGTGCAGGGATGACTAATGGCTTCTAGCTTCCCGCTCTTTTTCTGGCCAAACATTGTAACTTTTGAGATCTGCCTGGAGATAACTTACTTTCCTCCTCCTAGCAGAAGGGATAAATATACCTCCTTAGGCCCTCCTTAGCCAGAGTTGGGTTAGCTCCTGAACCACCTACAGCCAGTGCCATGCAGCCTTTTTGGAGCATTCTCCTGCATTTACCTGGGTTCTCCCGCAGGCCGTCCCTTAGCAGCACCCGGGACCAAGGACTCCCATCTGTGGTGAACGAAAGGGTTTGTCCCATTGACCAGGACTGCCTTCCCTCGAACGTGCCCGAGCAGATGGTTGCGACAACCGGTAGGTGCTCATGCTAGGCAGACGCAAGGATTCCTCCCTACTTCACCTCACCGCCCGCTGTTCCCTATTGCCCTTATCACTGGACTGTCACCTGACCCCCTCTCACTGGGACGAGAAGCCATTGTCATCCTGCAGCTGGTAGCAACTCTTTGCTTGCAACAGTAGTATCTTAAGTGTGTGCCCCATTCCCAGGCTTGGGTTTGGTGTTGGACTGTAAATATTCCCTACTAGTAAACTGTACATATCCCCCTACCAGCCTGCCTGTGACTCAGTTTTATTGAAGTGTGTGAGCTTTATACAGTGTGCTTAAACATTCAAAGAATCTGGTAGTTCGGAGCAACAAAATGCCCTCCACGACACTACACTATCTTTGCTAAAGCACTTAAGCACAGTTCGATTTTTACATTCAATTGACTTAACCTCCTGGGCGTTACGCCCAAAGCCAGTATGGGCACAGTTTGATTGTAAATCAAACTGTGCCCGTGCCGGGATCAAACGCAACCGCTGGCTCTCTGGGAGCCTGTAGTATTTCTACAGAGCTGCAGACACACAGAGCCTTTCGAGCCCTGTGTCTACGGTGGCATAGGTGACGCCAAAGGGGGCAGGGTGGCACCATAGATCTCCATGTTAATGGAGGGGGCGTCTTTTTTCTCCCCACACACCGCCACGTCTAATTGACACTGGCGGTGTGTAGAGAGCCGGGGGGAGAGCCGGCAATCGCAGCGGAGTAGATTGCATGGGCAGTGGCTTTTCGTACCATAAAAAATGGCGCAAAAAGCCTGTAACGCCCAGGAGGTTAAAAAATGATCGTATTAACTAGATTGCTTGAAAATAGATTCCTATCTTTTATCATAATTTCATTGGATCCAAAATTTTGATTGGAAATTTAACATAAAATTTAAATGTTGTCACATTTCAGTCGATTGCTTAAGTATCTGACAAGTCTTTTAGGTGTTTTGATCAATCCTATGCGATCGTACAATGGAGCATGTGCACAGGGCTAGGAAAAGGAATTGGTCTGTTTGGAATCAATCACATTAAGTGGTGGTAAAATGTAATACAATCAAATTTAATACAATCGTATTTTAAGTTGATCTAACAAAAAAATAATCCGTGTATGCCCAAATGCATCGTTTTAACCAAATGAACTTTTGAGAACTTTTCGGTTTTCAGGGGTTGCTAACAAGGGCTTGTGTCCACTTCTGATTCTCCAGCGCAGGGAATCTGCCCGACAAATGTGCCAGCGCATGCCTTGATTCCCTGCACTGGAGAATCAAAAGTGGACACCAGCCCTTGTGAGCAACCGCTGAAAACCGCTGCAGGCAGTTTGCCGGTGGCTTCGGGCACGCTCTGTGTCTTTCCTTTTTGGACACAAGCCCTAACATGCATCGTTTGTGTGGGACACAAGGTACGCTATTGCAGTTTCAGACCATCTGAATGCAGCCAAAAGTGTTAGTGCTTTAGGTACAAAATGTCATTATGTGAGATCAGCACCAAAACAATTACAGGACTGGGGCCATAGCAGAAGATCAGATGACTAGAGACACGCATAGGTTGGCACCTTTCACATGTAAATGTGGCCATACATGGTTCAATTTTTCCGTTTGATAGTCTTGTTTTAAGTTGATTGTTTGAAATGGATTGATTTTTACTAGAATCGATAAACCAAAAGTGATCTCAATCGAACATAAAATCAACAGAGCTGAGATCAGACAGGTTGATAAATTAGTGATTTGTACCTTATGGTACTGTGTATTGGGCTTTGGAAGGGAATTAAACGGTCTTGAGTGGTGGTAAAAAGGAATCATGTATGCCCTGCTTTAGTTTTCTTGAATGTATACCGATACCGCCGACAAATTCTGGCAAGTGACATTCATATTTCAATATGAGTAGGAAAATCTCATGCAAAGGGGGAAAACAAATACTACTGGAAATGTTAGGGCCAGCCTGTATCATATATGTTTTTTGTTTTATTTAATCTAAAGCTAGCCATACATGGCACGGATTCCCTGGCTGATCGATTCAGCACCCGATGGATTCCGGCGATTCCGCCGGCATCCACAGGTGAGAACGATTAGCCAATTAGGGAATCCGATCGTGCCAGCCCACCTTGCACGGCCGGATCCGGGAGGGATCTGTGTCCGATGGCTCGCCTCCCGGACCGCAACGCCCCCTGATCAGAGCAGAATCGGACCGAAAAGACCAACAGGTTGGTTCTTCCTCGGATCCGATTCTGTGCCCCTGATCCAGCAGATGCGATCGGACGGGCAAGGTGGGCTGCAGGGGATTCCGGCACGATGGATCCGCGTGCACGCGCCCGGAATCCATCGCGCCAGAATCCGGCACGAATCTGTGCCGTGTATGGCAGCCTTAAGTTCTATTTAAAAGCTGACACGACTGGCTTGACCATTCAAGATTTTGAGACACTCATGTATGTTTGAGACACTCCTGTAGTATAGCAGTATGTTAGGGATCATTATCTTGTTGCAGTAGGAAGCATCCAGGTGAGTTAGTATGCTTTGGATCTTGGGTAGCCTTAACTCTTATGAATGTAAAAGGCCTTGTCTGTCCATAACACATCTTTCAGGGTAATGCAGTACTTTATTACAAACTTGAATCCTGTTATCTTGGTTATGTAGCTAACCAAAATCATTTGTGCATGCCTTTATGGTCCTAGATTTGTGCACTGGTGTGCAGTTATGTTGGTAAAAGAAGGGGCCAAGCCAAAACTGTTACCGCAAAGACCAACCCCTAATAAAACAACCCAACACCATAATTCCTCCTCCACCAAACTTAATATTTGGCAGTCTAGTCAGGCAAGTACTGTTCTCCTGGCATCTGCTGATGCCAGACTCATCCAACAACGTGCCAGACAGAGAAGCATGGGTTGTTTTTTACAGAGAACATGTCTCCACCATTATTGACATCAGTTGCAGTATGCTTATACTACTTCACCCAATGTTTTTCATTGTACTTGGTGATGTGGTGCTCACCCATGTAATCTCACTGTATAAAGCATCCTTTGCACTGCTCCTTATCCAATCTGTCCAAATTCATTCATTTAAAATTTTACACTGAGGAGCAGAGAGGTTTGTTCCAATTTATGGCCCTATAGATTTCAGTATTTATAATATTAGCTATATGAAAATGACATGATTTACATACATGAGTATCTGTTTTTTCGTATCCGTTTGGAGTTCACATTCTTCCTTTAAGTTTTTCGCTGAGCTCAGATTTGAACACTAGCCACGTTTGCATGATAATGAACACTATGCACTCGTAATATTGGAGGTATAGAAATCACTTTTTCAACATTTGCAGTTCATTGAGCCATGTCAGGACTGAAGCCTGAGGCTTTCCAGAGGATGTTCTGGTAGCTAGGCCTGTAGGGAAGTCATTTGTCCTTTTAGCAGCATGATGGCATAGTGAAATAATCAGTGGCCTTGTCTTTATTTAAATGTAATGCAGCAGAGCACCCTATAATAGCTGCAAACACAGCTTTCCATTCGATCAACTTCATAAACAAAAGGTTCGAAATGATCAATTAAAAACAAACATAATGTGATCGATTCCTTTGTCCTTTTTTGTGGATCACTTTTGGTCGATCAATTTGTGGATCACTTTTGGAAGATCGATTCGGCTAAAAAGGAATTGATTTAAAAATAATCAGGATCGGCATGTACTTCGTGCCTCAGAGATAACAATATCATCAAAATTCTTGTGGCCGTGCAGTGTATGGTATCCGTTTCTAGCTTTTTGGGGGCCCTATGCGAAATTGTTTGTGCGCTATAATACCAAGGAGTTTATAACCTAGATTTGTAGTTTGATGATGTTTGGTACTCATATGTAGTGTGGTTTAAATAAGTAAAAAAATTTTTATTTATTTTTTGTATGTGTTTTGTATTTATGTACAGTACTGTGCAAAAGTTTAAGGCAGGTAAGAATGAATGAAAAATTTTGTTAACAAAGAATGCTTTCAGAAATATGGATAATGATTGTTTATTGTTATCAATTTACAAAATGCAAAATGAGCGAACAAAAGAAATATCTAAATCAAATCAATATTTGATGTTACTGCCTTTTGTTTACAAACCAGCATCGATTCTTCTACAGTCCTGGCCAAACTTTTTGAGAATGGCACAAATATTTGAAATTCGAAAAGTTGCAGCTTAAGATTTTATAAAAGCAATTTGCATATACTCCAGAATGTTATGAAGAGTGTTCATATAAATTGCATAATCCTTCTATGCCATGAAAATGAACTACAGGGAGTGCAGAATTATTAGGCAAATGAGTATTTTGACCACATCGTCCTCTTT